>JAUESF010000031.1:5097920-5118288 GCA_032274765.1 Malacoctenus tetranemus
CACTTTAAGGACAAATGAGGTACATGTTTCCTCAATAAACATCCTGTTTTTCTACCTCATTGAGATGTATTTATATCGCCAGGGAGGAACTTTTATTTTGAAATCCCAATACCGCTGAAACATAGTCTCTGTTTGGCATTTTAGACACCATTCCAGCTCCCCTGTCTGCTGCTGCCACCGACTCCCGAACAGACATTTTTTGCAGCGTGCTTCACCTCCAACAGATGAGAACGCGCTTGTGGGAGATGACTGACGGCCGCGCGCAGCCAACCAGCGCAGGGACGCTGCGAGCGCCTCGCCCGCTTCTCTGACGCGATTGGCTGTCCTCTGGAGAGTCGGGGTTTGTTCTAATATTAATGACTGCCGAGGAGACGGCGGCGCATCTATGTGGTCCGCCTGACACTTGATCGAGGGGAGAGATGCGCCCTTAACAGCCGCGGTGGAGACGGGGAAAGGGAAGGGCACAGGGAACGTATGAATCTTTTCCGCGCACTCTCTTTTTGCTGAGCTGCTCTTGGACTTGGTGGTTTTGCTTCTCTCCCTCCTCCTCCTCCTCCTCTTTCTCTCCCTCTCCTCTCCTCTCTGTGTTTCCCGTGGAAGGAGAGCCTAGAACTGATTCCTCATCAGCTGCGTGAAAATAAGAAGACCACACATTGTTGACTGGCTTTATGTTGCGCGCTGGGCTTCTCGCTGTTTTTCTCGGCTCTGGAGCGACGCACTTGATGGGAATATAGAGAACGCGCACCGCTTCATTTGCGATTATGATCGAATCCGGTAAGTTTACTCTGTTTACTCCTGAAATATGCATGTGTCATTTCATTCCGGTGCTGTGGCTGCGTTTGCGCCACGCTATTTTTTCCAAGTTCGGGCAGAAAAAAACGCCCGAATTCGGCGAGGTTCTCGCGCCGCGATTGGATTAACGCACTGCATCGCGTCCACTCAGTCATGCGCGATTGCAGGAATCGGAGACAAATATTGCAAGATAATGAGGCTGGTGACTGGCCTCGAACCCTCCACTTGACGCGGAGACGCGCTTTTGCGCAACTATGCAGGATGCGCCTCGGCCGGACCGGAATCGCGCGGTGCTCAAAGCCAAATGTAATTTCATTTGATAAAAAAAAATAAACAAAGAAAGAAAGACGCGTGAGACTGATCTCTTTAAGTGCGTGTGTCCGCGTGCGTGCGTGTGCGTGCACGCGGAATGATGGACTGGCAGTTTAATGTCCTCGGGTCCTGCTTAGTGAGCGCACACCAGACACGTCTCGAAGAAATCCACAGAATGGTGGCTAACCCCCCCCCCTCCTCCTCCCACCCCTCTGCCTCCTCACCCTCTCCTTCCCTCCCTGTTAAACCTTCCTGTTGCAAACAGAGAAGTCGATACCAACACATGCCACGAAAGTGCTTGACACATCCTCTGGATTTCGTCCCTCTCCCTTATTGTTTTCCCTCCCCTCCACATCATCACATCTCTCCACCTAAGCCGAGAGGAAGCGGCAGGGATTCGCAGTCCCTCTCTGAGCTGCCACATTGCATCCAGGGCTGCTTCTTTTTTTCATTTTTCTCCAACGCATTTACCATCACCACCTCACCTGCCTGTGCCTGCACACCCACACATCCAGAGAGCCAGCTGGAGAGAGCCAGAGAGAGAGAGAGGGAGAGAGGGAGAGGGATGGCATTCACTAATCCCTTAACTGCATTGGGGCGTCTCTCTCTCTCTCTCTCTCTCTCCCTCCCCCCCTCCCTCTCTCCCTCTCCCAAAATCGGCCCCTCACACCCCTCCCCTCCATGTCCATAATACATGTCATACAGCAGATGTATGAATATTTGGAAATGCAGATAAAAAGATAATAGCCGATAATGACAAATGTGATTTTCGCCACGGGGGCTGTCGAATCCGATTGCTGTAATCTTCTGTGCAGACGTGCTCTGCTTTGTGTGTGTGTGTGTGTGTGTGTGTGTGTGTGTGTGTGTGTGTGTGTGTGTGTGTGTTTGCTCGTTCCCGGTGATGGATACAATAGATTTTGGCCTCCACAGTGCGAATGACTCACCCCAAAGCAGCTGCTCCATATGAAACGCACAGTCGACTGCCACATGAGAGCCATCGTCCCCTCACATCACACGCCGTGCCACGCTGAGACCCCCCCCTCCCTCCTCCTCTCTGCCCACACACGATGCATTGTTCCCACTCAGAATCATTTGACTACCTGCTGATCAAGCCAGAGCCAATTGCTGTGGAAAAGATTCAACCAGCGCGGGTGGATTTCTTGTTGTTTTCGAGAGCACGCATCTATCGGGTGAACGGGAACGTTTGGGATTTTAACGCCATGCAGAAACAGACACCCCCCCCCCCACCACCACCACCACCATTTCCCCAAAACACTATGTGAGGCTCTTAATCAAAGTCCACGCTTGGATTGTGACACTGTAGCCACGTTGCAGTTTCTGCCCGGTGGTGATAAAAACAGTAGAGCAAAGCAGTAATGGGTTTCTTCATTAATTTAGGCACATTTGTTCAAAACAAATCAATATTACATGTCCACAACAAGTCATACACTTTAAGTGAGTGGCTTTGCGAATTGCCTATTGATCTGTGAGCGGTGAGAAAGCAGAAGTGGGGTGGTAAAATCAAAAAAAAAAAAAAAGAAGGTATTGTGCCTGCGGTGGCCTTGTGGAGGTTTGGAGTGGATGACAGGCAGCTCGGTGTGGGTGTTCCATATTAATTCATCCATAGGCAGAGGGCAGCAGGTTCCTCTGAGGTGAGAGGATGTGTGTGGGTGCCAAACGTTACTATCGGTTTGAAGTGAGGCGGCGAGCTATCAGAATCAAATTAATCTCAAGATGTTTCCCCCCCCATAATGGGAGTAACGAGACGCCCGAGGAGCTATGAAGGGAGGGGAAAAAAAGAGGGGGGGGGACTTCTGAGTGAAATGCATGTAAACATATTCACAAAGTCGGCTGCGGGGGATCAGCCTGTGCAGCCAAGCAGAGGCGCGCTGATAGCATCCGGTTCCCAAACAAACACAGGCACCCATTAAAAAGGGAATAAGCAGAGACAGAGGGCACAAAGAACAGGAGAGGAGGAGAGAGAGAGGGGGACAGAGAGAGAGAGAGAGAGAGAGGGAGATGATGTGCATGTTTGCTTTGGATCTCCACTCGCGTCAGATCCAAATTTGTATGAAAGGAGCCGACGAATGAAAGGCTGAGGATCAAAACAGGATTTGATGGCAACAGCCGTGACATTTTTCTGGTTTCTCGGTCCATATCAAAGGTCAGAGCGGGATGTGACACTTCCTTTGTATGCACTGACATTTACGTCTGCGTTTTAGGTATTTAGCTTCCGTGCATTTCGTTTTTTTTTGTTTTTTTTCTAGAGTGAGTAGGTGTGATGCAAGAGCAGCTTCAACAAAAGATGCTGTAAAAAATTAAGAATATGAAATAACTAAATGTCAGAAGGAGGGAGGGGGGAGGGGGGGGAGGAAGAGGAAGAGCCGGTGCTCGAGATAAAATCAAAGCAATTTATTGTTAATTTAGCCTGCTTTTCAGGAGATCCACATCACAGCCCAACATGATAGGAACACGGCTTCGTGTTGCCGTTTCAAACATGCGCAGAGAAGGGGGGGGGGGACGTCGGGGAAAAAAGGGCCACTGCTGTGCCGTCCATCTGCTCTGCATTCAGATTAATACATATAGGCCCCTTCAGTACACTAATGAAATCGTTGGCGACGCTGTATCATGAGACCAAACACAGTTGTCACGCTCTGATGAAGCCGTGCCGGCGGAAGCCTGGGAGCCACGCACGCGTGGAAGGCGCGCGCTCGGTTCTGAGAGAGGACGTGACGCGTCGTTACAGCCTCCTGGATCAGGTAGCCCGGCGCCACGCGGAGCGCGCGGGACCGACAGAGCCGCGGTTATCGGCGGCGGCGCCGTATCTCTCATCCGGCCTGGGCCGGGGAGGAAAACAGAGGGGGAGGAAGCTCATATCAAAACCCCATGAAATCATAATAAAGAGGTCCGAGCCAGCGATAAATGCATTTCAGTGGCATATAATGATTGATTCCGTCTGCCGTAGGAACTTATTCCCTGCAGGCTTGTGGCCCCTTGACCAGCCATATATTATTCATATAAATATAGATAGCTGCGCATCTTAGAGGCAGCACACATGCCACATTTGCACCTGCAGATTCAATTTGGCTCTGACTTTGAGGGATATGCCTCTGGCTTCGCCACCCCCCCACACCCTAACTCCCCAATCCCACCCGTCCTCACACCTTCCCCTCTTTCATTCTAGCTCGCAGCCATACATGGAACATTATGCAGATTTTTGTCAAGAGTGAGCGCGATTATGTTGGGGGAGAAATGAGTGTTGGAATGTTCGCTACGCCTTTGACCTTATCAGCGGCAGCCTTAAGCTGGATACCTTGGCTTAATTTTAATGGATGCAGCACTATGCGAATTAGACAAGGGGACCGAGCTGTGCTCTTTCCCTGCGCGCTGCCTTATGCATGCATTATGCCAAGAGCCGGTCTATGTTTGCTTCCCCGCGTTCTCTGTGAGGACACTGTCGGCTGAACTATGCGCGCATGTCTGCAAGCGCAGGGATCTCGGGGTGTTATTTGCATTTGTTCCCATTTTCTGTGCAGGTGGGTGTGATATATACCGTTCGCTGTGTGTTTCTCCCTCACTCAGCCCAAGGGCATGTCTTGTCCAGGGGAAGCACTGAGGAGCCAGAGACAGGGAAGGGGGGGTGGGGGGTCCCGTGGTTAATTTGGAACATTGATTTTACATTAACAGTCGACTCGCTACTGATTCACGGCCATATGAGTGCAGATGCAGGAGGGGGGGGAGGTTCCAGTCACACATACGTAGCACATACAGGAAGCTTCATTATGCATACACACATAGAAGCTTCCCTTTAATGGACTCTCCCTTACCTTGGAGAAAGCGTAATAGTAAATCAATGAGGTGAAGGGCAGGGGAAGGGACAGCAAGGCCTGCCGGAAGGCACCCCCCACCCCCACCCCCCCTCCCAATATGGAGCCCAGAGAGGATGTAGATCAGAGCTGGCGTGGTGGCGTCATGGCCGTGACACTCCCAGGGTTTCGGTGAGACTCTCATAAGCTAAGAGCTTTTAATGTGTCACAACGGAAAGAAGAGATATACTGGAGCGAAACAATGGCGTCTATCTGCAGGCAGATCGATATCGGCTAACTTAAAATAGCCCGTTCTTTATGGCTTTGCGGAGCCTGCCGTGGTGAACTTGCTGCATGAATAGCAACATTTTTTGGTGCGAATCTCCCTTCAGAGCCGAGTGCAACACAAACACGTCTATATCTTCGACTATTAGCCCATTAAATAGAATAATTTCAAGGACCTGTGATGAAAATTATGCATCATGATCTGCAGGAGTGCACGTGGGAAAAGGAGTCATGGTGCATCCAGCTCTGAAAGGAGATGCATACATTACCGGGAAATGAGCATATTCAGATACATGCTAATGTTGCTGCAGGGGCAATGTATTTACATGTGGAATCAAGGCATTACGGGAAGTCAGTCTGTGAGATCCTTTATCAGAAAAACATGACAGTAAAGCCAAACAAAGGCAAAAACAGGCATGTTCGCCAGCCTTCGAAAGCAGAGGCCTTCAGAATAAAAGCATTGAGCAGTTCTAGTTCTCTGCTTCCTTGAGGACCTCCAGTTTCGTCTCAAGCCTCCAGGGGGTCCCAGACTGCAGGTTGGGAATCAGTGACGCCGGTGGTATTTTTGTTTTCCCCCAAATAAACAACAAGCGGACATTAGAGGTTACCCATCACTCAGCCCAGTGGGCCAAAAATGACTCATATGGTCCCTGGAATGGGTAACTACCAAAGTGGAGTGGGACAGATGGTCAGACGTGTCTGCAGACAGTCATAGCGGGGGTGAAAAAGTACGAGGAGGGCAATTAAGTCGACAGCAAACAAGCAACGGGACAGTCCCAGGAAGCGAGACAAGGAGCTGGAGGAGTAGCGCGGGGGCCCGGAGTGAAAAGCCTCCATTCTTCATCGCCCATTGCCTGGGCGGATCCTAATGGCGAGCATAAGGAGAGATATTCGCCATAAGGGTTTGAATAGCGGAGACAAATGTGAGGGAGCGGGATGAAAAGGACAAGGTTTATAAAAAGCGATGTGGGGGTTGTTGCATTAACCAGGAGAGCGGGGGAGCGAGCGCACGGGAGAACGGACGGAGAGGGAAAAAAGAAAGAAGGAGGGGGGGGGGGGGTTGTGACTCCAAGAAAGGCTTCGCAAGGCTTATTACCGGTGGATCAAAATTCCCAGTGAATCATTGCTACAATACACAGGCTATTCTCCTGAAAGAGGAGGCAATTCGCCTGTGCCCTACTTTCCACTTACGTCTGACCTTTATGTCTTCCAGCCAGTTTTACCACACTCAGTGTAATGTGTGCCGATCTGGAGATGCAATACTGCCTTGTTACCACTTAAACCGAGCGGCCTCATAATCGTCGACCCCCCCGCCCCCCCGAGGGGCCGATGCGTCTTTCGCCAAAACCCGGCGAACGCTCTCAGAACTCAAGTTTTCGTATTATGAATTATTTGATCTTCTTGGAGAGCTCGAGGTCGAAGCGTCCCCCGCGCAGAGGGCACGGACGAGTACCCAACCTGCGACGAAGCAATCACCTCCACGTCCCCGCTTCAGTAACCCCCCCCCCTCTCCACCCCCTCCAATCCCAAGCCCCTGTGAGGCAAGGAGGAGGATTTATAACTCATTTCAATAAACAGCATAAAACAAACAGGGCTGCCCGGCTGTTTGGCTGCCCAGACGACTTGAGTCAGGCTTTCCTGAATTAGCGCCGCCGAGCCACCAGGACGGCCGCTTCCTGCCCCGACTGTGCACACTCATTAATTTAAAGTGGTCATATCTCACTGGTCTCTAATCAAGCTGTATTTGTGCCATTACTGTCCGGAACAGCCACGGTGTTAGCATAATGGAGGTGGCCCGGTGGGAAAGTGAGCGAGGCGTTGCCAAGATGTGGATGGAAGAGCTTTTCACCTTGACAGTGGGCGAACCTCCTAAACGCATTCTTGTTTCCAATTAGTCCGGCGCCATCTGCAGCCAGTGATCTCCACGCGACGAGAAAATGCATACAGTGAGAAGTGCACAACAAATTATCACCGCTGAACAAAAAACAGGTTTTTTTACTGGACAACCTGATGCCGGCAGTATTTTAATGAGAGTAGATTCCGAGGTTTTATTGTCTTTTTTTTCCTCCACCCCAAACATATCAAATGTCATTCTAATTAGGAGGGAAATCTGTGACTAACAAGGACGATGAGGCGCACCGGTTTTTTGTGTTGAACGATGATGTAATCGGACTGTCATTTCTGAACAGCTTCACTATCGAGACGCGTCAACAAGTGAAGTCGATTCCCAAATCTCGATGGTGATGCAATCACGGCACTGTCGAAAAAAGTTTCAAATCACAAGCTGGAACACAAACACACACACATCACCCACATCATTCTCACAATTGCGTGTGTATGCTGGAATATGCTGGAGCAAGTGACGGCTTATATTGGGCAAGACGGGGTGAACATGAACAGGTCATCGCACTTACACCTTCTTCTCTTCTCAAAGTGAGGAGAAAAAGTGTTAACGACTGCATCCAAATCTGAAGTTGAAGCCGACTGATATGGAAAACAATGAAAAGCGTGTTCAAATCAAGACAAATCTGAAAAAAATGAATAAATTAACTTTGAAGAAACAAGGGGTGTTTGTTTTGTGTTGATATTCAGGCACCCGCACATCGAGTCTGCTTCTTTAATTGTAAAAAGAATGGACGAACTGACTGCTGTGTATCGAGAGACTCAAAAATGATAAGCACCTGACATTGCAGTTGTCCTCTACAGTTCTTTCGCATCTTAGTGCAGATTTCAGCTGCAGCAGGATGCTGTTTTCAGCGAGAGAGAGAGAGAAAAAATACATCAAAAAAACAACCCCCTCCTCTCCTCTCTCGGTCCTGCATCAAACAGCAGGCAGACAAAGTTTGCATCTAAATGTTGGATATATTGGTGCATTTAGCCTCTAAAGAGCCCGCATCCCCCCCCCCCGCCTCTGTAGTTGTCACTTGTTTGTTGTTGCAAAACAAAAGAGCTAAACAGAGAGTGAATATTGGACCTTGATCCCTCAGGTGGATTGATGCACACCTCCAAATGAATGATAATGTGTCCCCCTCTTTGCTGGATGTGTCAATAGGCATTGGTATGCCGTCAGCCTTTTTATTTGACTAGAGAAAAGAAAAAAAAAGGGAGAGGGAGAGAGAGAGAGAAAAGGTAGCGATGTGCCAGTGTTGTGGTCAAAGCTTTGTATCCAGCCCGGTGTCCAATGGAAGCAATCAAATCCAGTGGTTGTAAACAGGGCCGCTCGTATTTCACACGGTTAGGGCGAGTCTCCGAAACGAGGCAGATACAGGGATCTTGTTTGCTGTAATGTTCACAGCCAGGATTAGCACAGGCTGAAGTGAAAAGCCCATGGGCTACACTGTCAGCCTCCTACTGTAATGGAGCTGCTTTGGAGACCCTGGCTTGAATGATTGCCCCCCACCATCCCCACCACCCCACCATCCACCCACACACTCACAACCTCCTCCCCCTCCCCCCCTCCCTGCCTCCCTCTGACACCTTGGAACTCGTGTTAGCTCTATGAGTGAACACCTTAGCCTGACCTATAAAAGACTCCCTCGACAAATGTCAAAGCTTAGGCCTAATGCGTTAGTGCAGGTAGACATTAGGTTACAGGAGTCCTCATTTCAAGCTTTTTGGGTCATATTACACAGTGTTGATTGTGTATCCGCACATTCAGGGCTCCCTAAAGCGTCTCCGAACACAGATTACGGGCATTCGTCTTTAAATTCAATTTACCCCCAACATATTAGCCGCATTTCTCTTTGTCCAGCTGTGAGGTGGCCACTTAACACCCAATGTGCTACAAGTTTTTAGTTCTCTTTCACCTCACTGTGACTGGGATTTGGCTAATTCTTGCGTTTCTCCTCTGGCAAGTCATTTTGTCCTCCAGACCTGCTCCCTCTCTCCCCCCCCCCCCCTCACCCTCGCTCTGCTTCAATTACTGGCATCTGAGCAACGCATTGTGGGAAATTAGCTCTACATAGCGTGCACTGTGTGTGCCTGTCTGTGTGTGTGTGTGTGGGAGGGGGTCTGCGGCTGGGTAACTTGACTGAACCTTCACTAATAGGTTAGTACAAGTGCTGTGTGGACTGCATAGCCAGAGCAGTCACGGTGCAAGGCCCCGTGAATATAGACCGCCTCTTCACTGGGCTCCGCATAATGCAGTCGTATAATACCAATTTAAGTGTTTAACCGCCTGTAGTTGATTGGGATAGTTCGCTTGAAATGAGGAAGTTCGGCGCAGGAAATCTGCTGAAGTATCCCAAGCCAGAGTGTGTTGGAACACACTCGCTACACGAATAGCACGCAGCAAGCCCACTCACCCTGATTGTCTTTATTCCAAATTGTCTGGTTATGTAACTAAGTCATTGACTCAACGCTGCTCAGCTCGGCGGGCCTGAGGCCACATCAGACACATTGCCACACAAGATGTCACCTCGGCTTCATCCCACAACACTTCCCTTTTCGACAGCCCTTCACCGAGACCTCAGCGCTCACCCAGGAAACCGTAAATTTACACCTCAATTATACCGGCTTTACTATGACACTAATATATGTGCTCCGGTAATTTATTACATAATAATCCATAATGGAAGCCATAGCTAAATGCATTCCCACCGCTGATAATGCATGAGGAGAAGCCGCAATTCTGCAGTCGCAGCATGATGCTGGTGCACCTTGGAAGCGAGACGTGCTACTGGCCACAAGCAAGACGCTAAATATTTATGAACCACATGTTGGATTATGGTTAATAGAATCTTATCCTCATTAATTAGCAAGGAAATATGTTGTGCATGTTGGCTACTGCATGGTGCAAATTTCCCTGTAAAGCCCCTTTTAATCCCGTCCTTGTTTCTCACCAGCGTGGACAAGCGAGCATTAACATTAGCTAAACTGGAAGATTTCTCTTTCTAAATCTGTAATTAATCCCGAACCTCTTCTTCGCCCGGGAGCTTGTTCCTACAACCGTCCTGAAATCAGACCAAAACTGGACGACGCGTGAATGCAAAAAAACTAAGAAAACAAATGGTGCGATCCGATAAATGTCACAACTGAAGCGATCACCATGATTGGGAAAGCAGAAAGGTCGCAGGTACTCGTGGCTCTTGCACACCAGACGCGCCATCAGCTACCACCGTATCTAAGATCGTAATATTTTTAAGCCTCGCGTTGGATTAACAGACTCAAAATTTTACCCTCAAGATCTCGCCAGCAAATATGTTGTGGCTGTTGGCGGCCATATCTTGCAAACCGTCCTGTAAAGCCCTCCTAATCCCACCCTTGTTTTTTTCTCCCACCAGTATGGACAAGCAAGTGTTGACATTAGCCAGAACTGAAGGAGATCTCTCCCCCAATCTGTGGTGTTCTTCCTAAAACTGACTCCCTGGCATTGATGTTGTTCTGACGTCCACACCTTAGCGCTGCCACGCTCCATACAGATGAGTCAGGGGGGGCTCTGGGGGGCTCTCCCAACTCTCTGGACACGTCCTCCAGTCCATCAATGGACTAACACTGTGAGACACACACGATGAGCCGCGCTCACACCAACACCTGCTGGCAATTTAAGGTCATTCATTGATGATGTGTCCATTCAAGCACAAATTATTTGGCAATTTTTTTCCAACATTACTGCGGGAGCCAACCACAGGCGACTTGCGGCAAGAGCCACCTGCAGTGAATCCAGGATGAGGCTGCGCAATAACCGTTAACCTGATCACATTACACTGCTGGTAATTGTGATTACGGGGGAGTGAGGCGAGGGGGTGAGCGCGGAGGTGTGACCCAAATGCCGCAGGCTGAATTACAGAGTCTGTCCAGCACCTTCAGGGTACGGATCAACTGCAAAGCCCGCGGAGCCAGTGCTGAGGGAGAGCGGCTAAACCTTGTTTATCAGGATGCAGTGGGTGTAGCGGCTTATTAAAGTGCCCGGTGCTTTTGAAAAATAACACCCCCCCCACCCCCGGAGTTCGCGTGCACGCTCCCTCTCTTTTCCTCTCCTCCCTCCCCTTTTTTCCTCCGACTCCCACCATCTCCACGTCAGCCTCGCCCCTTCCAAACCAGGCTGCAGCCAGCGCGCCGGAGCAGCCGAGGTTGAGGAATGAACCCTCAGATCGGCTTCGCCAGCGGGGGCAAACTGCAGCGTTTCTGCCGCCTTCAGAAGTTCTTATTCATTTATTTATTTATTTCCTCCCCCACCCTCCCTCCTCCCCTTTTCCCCCCTTCTCCCTCCCTCCCTCCCTCCCCCACATCTCCCCTGTGGCCACTGAGGTGGAAACGGCTCGGGTGATGAAATGAAATCATTTCTCTTTTCTTGTTCTCACTTCCCGGCCGCCGTCACACTTCTTCCCCCGATTCTTTCCATTTCATCCCCCTGTCTCGTTTGACTCTTCCCATGATGTGGTGCCTGATCTTATAGGCCCAAAAATATCACAAGCGCCATCAAACCCATCTGTTCGGTAAGAGGCAGTCACGTATGACAAATTACATGGTGCACTTCAGCTGTGGAGTTTCTGCCGGGTGCAATGGCAGACACTAATAATATGATGGTACAAGGGACACGACACAAAAAAACAGAGCTGTCTGTGTGACATAGAAACAGGAGGCATCGTCGTGGTTACTATAATATATGCATGTACCTCCAGGCTTTATCGTTTCATGCTCGTGTGAAGTTACTTAAGAACAATCGATAAATATTTGTTACCGTGAGCAGAGAAAGCCGTGTGATACCTCTGCTGCCCTCAGTGAAGGCTAATGAAAAGACAAAATGTGGCCAGTGGAGGGTTGTTTGCTCACTAATGTTTGTTTGAGCTTTTAGTCCCAGATGTACTCCATCTCATAACTGGGCTAATAACTCGCAGCTATAAAAATGTGCCTGAAATTCACAGAATGTCACACTGAACGCAATTCTGGACGCTTTATGGCTGCGCCGATGAATGGAGCAAACACTGTTTTTCTTTTTTTCTTCTAAAAATACTTTGGTCTGACACGCCGCCAGCAAAACTAAATGTGTTATCTCTAAATTTGTGATAACAATAAAAATTCTGCTGCAGCCTTTAAACTGTCAGAAATCACTCCGCATTTTTCATATCTTGCAGTATTTTTAACCATTTTCATTTTATTGGAGCGTCTGAATGGGAATTCACTCATGATTTAATGAACCGTAAATGTAATTAAACAAAAGGAAAGTTTGCGCTGTGTTCTCTCCATCGTCTTTTGAAGTTTTGCTGTTTCAGATGTGAAATGATAGCAGATTTCACGAGGTGGTTCAACAGAATTACTGCTGGATGTCGTTTTGTGAGACGGTTTCATCTTGAAAACCTTTCACATGCACCTTCTCATTACAGTTGTGATGTTTGATTCATGGCCGCTTCAGGATGAAGTTATTTCTGTTCAGGATTGTGCATCAGCAACCGTATTTTCCTCCCTCCAAGCTTCCGTCCACTTGTTCAATTAACTGCTTGACCTGCGTTTACCAAACATCCGAAATCCTATTAGCACACTGATTTGTTGATTGTAGAAAGATTACTCATCTCAACAAATGGATGCATTTTAATTTTGCGTGGCAACCGACAGCCGCGCCGTCTTCCAAGCAAGTGCAAACTGGGTCAGCTGCTTTGTTTGCATGCACGGTCGCCGTCTTGCTGTGTCGCGCCCTATTGGCTGCCCGTGTACTTGTTGCTATAGAGACGGCTATATTCCAGTGTCTTTAAGCAGCTTCCCCTTAAGGCTAACACTTAAGCCCTAGGATGCCTGCCATTTAGAAATCTTAATAAAGCCTTCTCTTTGAGCAATAATAGACTCCCTCTAACGTCAGGACCGGGAGCCATGTTGTTGGGGCGCATGTGGTAGATCCCCCGCACGAAGACTAGAAGGTCAAGCAGATATAAATCCATTGTCTTATGTCTTCAAGGGAGTGCGCATAAATGTCAACATGCATCAGTCTGCCTATAACAAATGTCAATATGCCCAAATCCTTCTCTGAAGATGTTCTCTGGCCGCCTCGACTCTCTACTCACACCGCGCTCCTTTGTCTTTCTTTGTCTCTGCAGGTAGGAATGGACCGGGCAGTGGACTCTGGAAGCTAGCGTCAGCCATCACTGAGGACACTCAAGTTTAAAGAAGCACCAGATCTTTCATGGATACCTATAAATGTGCTTTATAGAAGAACTCTGATCTGTCGAACCAGTCCACCTTTTTTTTCTTTTTTCCCCCACCCCGTCTCAACTTTTCGGGTCCCTCTGACTGGACCTCTGGCCCTGGTCATTAAGTTCGCGGGTCTCGGCAAAGCAAGACAGGAAGGCCTAAGGGAGCCCTGGGGTGGTGGCAAGGGCGGCGGCGGTGGTGGTGGCGGCAGGGGCGGTGAGTCAGTCGCCTCAGCAGCTGCAGCAAATGGTTCATTATTTGTGAAGTTTACAGAGCAGACCGTTTCATCTACAAGGACCCAATTTCTTCCTGGGGGGGATTCGGTCCAATATGAAGGACGTGTCATTTGTGGATTGTCTCGTCGTTGGCTTGGCCATGGCCTCTTTAGTCCTGGCTGCCGAGGTGAGGCCCGACTGCCCCAAGCTGTGTGTGTGTGAGATTAGACCCTGGTTCTCTCCTAGTTCGGTGTACATGGAGGCGCAGACAGTTGACTGTAATGACTTGGGGCTCTTTAGCCTGCCTGAGAAATTACCAGTGGGCACGCAGGTACTATTGCTGCAGACAAACAATGTTGCCAAGATTGACAAGCCTTTGGATTACCTGGCCAATATCACAGAGATTGACTTATCGCAAAACAACTTGTCCTCGATCAGCGACGTCAACCTGGGGACTCTGCCGCAGCTGCTGTCCCTTCACATGGAGGAAAACTGGATCAGGGAGCTACCCGACCGATGTCTGTCCGAGGTGGCCAACCTCCAGGAGCTCTACATGAATCACAACCTCATCTCCTCCATTTCCCCGCTGGCCTTCCAGGGCCTCGTCAACCTCGTGCGGCTTCACCTCAATTCGAACAAACTGAAGGTCATCAAAAAAGAGTGGTTCGAACCCATGCCAAACCTCGAGATACTGATGATTGGTGAAAATCCCGTTCTGTCCATCGACGACATGAATTTCAAGCCCCTCGGTAACCTCCGCAGTCTGGTTCTCACGCGGATGAACCTGTCCCAGCTTCCTGATGACGCGCTGTCCGGTCTGGAGAACCTGGAGAGCATCTCCTTCTATGACAACATTTTCCCCGAGGTGCCGCACTCCGCCCTGAGAAACGCAAAAAATCTCAAGTTTCTGGATCTAAATAAAAACCCAATTGCGAGGATACAGAGAGGAGACTTTGTGGATATGCTTCACCTGAAAGAACTGGGGATAAACAGCATGCCAGAGCTCGTTTCCATCGACAGCTTCGCCCTGAATAACCTCCCTGAACTGACCAAAATAGAAGCCACCAACAACCCCAAACTCTCCTACATCCACCCCAACGCTTTCTACAAGCTGCCAAGGTTAGAAACTCTGATGCTCAATGGCAACGCTCTCAGCGCCCTCCACAGGATTACGGTGGAATCCCTCCCGAACCTCCGAGAAGTGAGCATGCACAGCAACCCCATCCGCTGTGACTGCGTGGTCCGCTGGATGAACATGAACAAGACCAATATCCGCTTCATGGAGCCCGACTCGCTGTTCTGCGTCGAACCCCCGGAGTACGAGGGCCAGCATGTCAGGCAAGTGCATTTCAGGGAGATGATGGAGATTTGTCTGCCGCTGATATCCCCCGAAAGCATGCCGGGCCGCGTCAAGGCGCAGAACGGCAGCGCCGTCTCCCTCCACTGTCGGGCTTTCGCTGAGCCAGAGCCGGACATCTACTGGATCACCCCGTCCGGAACCAGGATCCTGCCCAACACCGTGTCCGACAAGTTCTACATGCACCCGGAGGGAACGTTTGACATCTACGACATAACCGAGGAAGAAGCCGGCCTTTACACCTGTGTCGCCCACAACCTCGTTGGAGCCGATCTCAAATCGGTCTCGGTGGAGGTGAACGGATTTTTCCCCCAATCTACGAACGGCTCCCTTAATGTCGAAGTCAAGTCCGTGGAGGCCAACTCCATCGTGGTTTCCTGGAAGGCCAGCCCGGGCACCTTGGCCCCCAACATTAAATGGTACACTGTATCCGAAGCTGACCATCCCACCACGGCGTTCAGCACCAGGGTGCCGTCTGACATCCAGGTCTACAACCTCACCCATCTCAGCCCCGCCACTCTGTACAAAGTGTGCGTGGACATCCGCGGCATCCACTACAACCACGACACCAAATGCGTCAGTGTCACCACGAAGGGATTAGAGCACGCGGCCAAGGACACCGAAAAATGGGATCCGAAAATGATCGCTGGCTATGTTGTGCTTTTGGGCGTTATTTCAATGAATTGCCTGCTTATCTATTCGTCTCTGAGGAGCTGTCACCTTAATGGGGATTTAAGGAAATGCGAGTCCAAAGCCGCGCTGACACCAGTGGAAGCTACCGGTATGCACTCTTCTTTCTTTACAAAGCTGCTCTTTACGAAGCTGTGGGTTTCGGGGAAGGGACTGCCCAGCGGAGTGGAAGTGAAAGCCACAGTCATAAATGTATCTGACAATGCCTTTTAAGGAGCGCAGCTTTGTAGAGCACCACGCACCCGCAACAGAAAAACGGACAAGGCCACGGGCAGGGGGTGGACCATGCTGTACTGTTTTTCAAAGACATGCCCATCGCTGGTCCCCGGCTCAGACACACTGGCGAGGAAAAAAAACAAAACAACAAAACAACATAAAAAAACTATTATTGGGACTGGGTTGGAACAGTTTGAAATAGACTCTCCCAGTTTCAACCCCAGCTGAAGTGGTGGCTTTGTATCCCGTTGCATCAAACCCAGCTGACATCAACATGGAGGGGTTATTTACTGCAAAAAGATATATTTCAGTACCATTCACACAGGATTGCAGGCAGGCAAACAGGAAGCGAAGACGGTGATGGCGATGATACGGATGATGGTCAACTCTCTTGTAATTGACTGTTAAATGTGTTCAGAGTTGTGGAACTGTCCATGTGGTCCCAAGCAATACCGTCTGTGCTTTGTCAAACATCCATAGACGAGTTAGAGATACAGTAATAACACCTGTCTATTATGGGAAGGGAGATTTAGTAGAGTAGACAAATAACAGTGACTATGGTGTAAGCCTTTTGATGAAATATACCCCCCTTTTTTCTATTTAAAAACGGATTCTTGATTTTTCATGGAAATATTGTTATATATTCTATTATGTTGATGTAATGACAAATCCTCTGTATGTGAACAGTTTAAATGGGTTTTAAATTAAGACAAGGAGCAGGCTACTTTTGATTACAGCATCACATTAAGCTTAATGAAATTCAGCTCCAAAATGGGCACCGAGAGAAGACTTTTTCTTTCTTTCTTTCTTTCTTTCTTTCTTTCTTTCTGTTTTTCTTTCTGTTTTGTTTCATTTGCCAAATGGTCGTTTCTGCTTTGTAGTTCTCATCGCGACGGTGACTGGAGAGAACGATGTGCATACGTTTGACGATAAACAAATACAACCGGTCGATTCAAAGTGAGGCGAGTGATGTGTTCCCTCCTCGAGAAGTGGTTTGTTTATGCCCTGGTAAGTGCCTACAACAAGAACTACATGAGGAAAAAAACAAAACAAGAGAGAGACAGAGAGAGAGAGAGAGAGAAAGAGAGAAAAGAAACGGGGGAAAAGACACCGAAGGAAAATTTGTCCACATCAGCAAAACATGATCATGTCATCATCGCAGACTCACAAGCTCTTCTCCAGTACTTTAAGTGGAAATACTTTCTCAGTATTTTTAGCATACATATTTTAAGAAAAACATTTCGTTGTTGCTTTGGGTGTAAAGTTAAAAAGCCATTTTTATATTAACTGTATTATATGTGATCAATGGGCACAACAGACTAATTAAGAAAAGCGCTAAGAAAAAAAAATAAATGTCATTGTTTCTTTTACAAACAATTGCCTTCTTTCTCTCTTCTGTTTTTCCTCTCGCTCGTGGACATCGAGGCACCGGCTGCTGCCAAACTGCGTCGTGACTCTCACATGACATTTTAAGTTGCGCGACTGTAAAACAGAAATATTGATAACGACTAAGTCGAAACAGCGGAGGGGAAGAAAAGCGCCTTTGAGTCAGAACTCAGGGGGGAAAAAAGTCAAGTGCTCAGCTGAATGGCTGAGTAGCTGTTCTAACTCTTGGAAGAAAGGAGGGAGGAGGGAGGGGGGGGGGGGAGAAAAAACAGCAACAAAAGAACAGAACTCATTAGCCGCCTCATTAAGAACATGTTCGTCCTTCAGCCGGACTGAATACAGCCACCGTGCGCCTGCTCCAGCTGCTGCTCCTGCCTGGACGGGGACGCGGCGTCCCTCCGACACCGAGATAGAGCACGGCGCTGAGGAGTCACGCCGGGCCCGGCCGAGGCCGCGCCGCGCCGTTTTATTTGTCTCACTGAATTATCCCGCATATAGAGCATTTCACATGAGAAAGCCGAGCATGATGAATGGCTGTCAGGGGCGGAGTGACACGGCGGATTTATCAAACGGGGCCTAACAGTCATACATCAGGCCAGCCTTCAGCACCATGGACAGAGGCTTTTAAAGCCCAGCCATCTGTCAAAGACAAAGGGAGTTAAAATATGACACGCCGCCCTCCTCAGGTGACGCCCGGGTCAGGCCCAGGCTCTCGCTTCACAAACACACACACAAATACGGACAAAGAAGTTAATCTCAAACAGCTGGAGAGCCTCAGATGCTCATTATTATCCAGAGGAGTGATAAATTCCACCGCACTGGTTCAGTTTAGATCAGTGGCTCCAAACTTCCGAATTCTGATTTTCATCTTAAGGTTCTCTGAAATGTTTAAAATTGAACTGTATGAAAGCAGAAATTTAAGAAGAAAACCAACTCTAACTTTGTTGATTAGATTAATTTGATTATTATTCTGTAATTAAAGAGAAATATAAAAAGGGTTTTGCCAGGTCCAACACAATGCTGAGTCCTACTGTGCCGATTTGAAAAGAAAGGAGCTTATTGTGGTTTATTAGATGCTGTGAGCATTTGAACATACAAATTATGCCACTTGAAGTAGCTTTTAGTGCACAGTGTTATTAAATCCAAACATGCTGTTTCCTGTGCTTCAGTCTGTTACACTGACTGGAAGCAAAAAGAGACTTTTGCCAAATCATTGGAGGCAAACACATGTTTTTAAGAGGAGTATCAAGCACAGGCGACAATTCGCCTTTGACAAAAAGCAGCTCTTCATTTTTATTTGTCATGTAATCTGTGAATGTAATTAAAGCCGACGGACAGACAAACAGAGGCATTAAAGCCGGCCGCGCCGCGCCGCTGCAGCTTCAGCCTCGCTCAGCCGTCCCGCTCGCGGGAACTCAACCTGACAGCCAGCGAAGCTGCTAAATGAGTTCAGTGACCAAACATGTTGTTTGAGATTAAAGGGGCACGTGGATATTAGTCATATTGTTTCCTCAGGTTTTTTTTTCTCTCCCTCCACTTGTTTATCTATTTACAGTCATAATTTGATTACATACTTGACTGAGTAAGCTGAATGTTATCCAGAAAGTCATCTTTCCTGCTGTCTGTCTCCATGCCTCACACCTCCACAGCCCCCCCTCCCTCCCCCTCCTGCTCACTGACAGGAAAACTAGTCTGGTTGCTAGTTTTATTTATTAAATTATACATTTCTGTTCTGCGTTTCTACATTGAAGGAAATCTATAATAAGGAATGAACCCTCCTGATTTCACTTTAAACCCACATGAAAAGAACGAGCGAGCTGTCGCCATTTAAGCCGCGGCGAGGAAGCGCAAATTATGTTTCTCGCTGAATCTTCAAATATTTCAAATATTAAAAAAAAAAAAGCACCTTGTTCTATTCGTGAGAAAAAAAGAGGGACGCTATCTGAACCCAGACGATATTATTACAGCGCTCTGCGCGTCGACGGCTGCTCCTCCTGGTAACGTATTCATTTTAATTTGGCGGGGGATCATAGCGGGGCGGCCGGAGATTTGATGGCGCAATCCTGCAGTGGGAGGTGCAAGTTCGCGGCGCGCTTTTATTTATTTCATTTTTCGGAAGGCGGGGGCCATCATTAAGTCGGCGGCTGGCAGGTAATTTTCTTTTTACATTATTAGATTGGGGGGGAGGGAGTGTGAGGGGAGGGGAGTGGGGGGGGGGGCACAGAAATTTGCTGTTAAAATTTCGCAGCACTTTTCAACTGCTGTAACAACACTGTACGTATAAGGACTCCAACTAATCTCCTCCATCGCAGTATTTACGTTTAATTTAATAGCTCATATTTTTACAAGGTTTCGTCTGACAACAGGCAGAGTAAATGTTTTTGGGGAGGAAAGCGGTGAAATACTTAAATCCCTTCTTATCTGAGATAAGATAAAAAAAAATTTAAGGAACACTATAAGGCTGCAGCGCCTGCAGAAAGCAAACAAAAGCTGGAGCTGCCGCGAGCACTTTTATATGTTTGAATTATCAGCTTATTAAAGTTACAAACTTCCGCGTAGGTCAGCCGGTGTAGCTACAGGCAGCCCGCATCCCGGCGAGGAGTGAAATGTCAACACGCGTTTACAATCCCACTGCTAACGCTACATTTAATGCCACTGCTCGCTTTTAAGAGGCCTTTATAGGCGGCTGCCGGAGCAACAGCCAGATGACCTATGGATCGCAATAACAAAGCGCTGATTGCTTTCATGACGGTATAAAAACGGACTCGCCTTTGGAGTCCCGTGAAGTGCATCCGCACTTAGACGGTGACCCCTTATCAATAAAAACAACGGCTTGGTTGCCGGCGCTGTAAATACTCTCTCGTTCCCCCCCTGTGTGATGGATGCCTCCACTGCTGACGTTAATGCCGGTGACAGGTTAACTTTCCTGGAAAGTACGGACGGAACGTCGCGGGCCGACTCGGTCCGACGCCGTGAAGGGCGAAGCGGTCAGGAGGCATTTGTGCACGTTTCAGCCCTCACTGCAGAGAGGGACGCTCCGAGTGTGTGCACGCAGCGCCTCGAAATCCTTTTCTTTCAGTACTTTTTTGCCATTTTTATCTACAAGCAAGTATGTGCATCACTCTCCGGGTCTGACATGTTTTGTTTTGGTGTTTTTAACCCTGAAACCTCAGCGCCTTCTCCAC
>JAUESF010000031.1:5129484-5141886 GCA_032274765.1 Malacoctenus tetranemus
AACACACCAAAAAAATAACACCCAAAAGACGGGCTGGCTCACGCAGCCGCAGACAGAAGCAGCCGATACAGACACTGTCGCAGACGCACCAGAGCTAATCTGGACCTAAACATGCACACCAACAAAGGTCCAACACGCAGGATTACAATTGTCTTTAAAGGCAGCAGAACCTTCGAAGTTACACCAAAATATTGAGAGCCTCCACAGTACTGCGAGTTAAAACACTACTGCCAGCATCGAGGGCAGTGGAAGGTAGCTGGATGTTTGTTTTGTAGGTTTCCTTTTCGTGACCACGTTTGGAGAATCAGAAGGAGCCCGCCAGAGATTTTTGTTTTTTTTAGCGGGCGTCATGGTGATGGAAGGGAACGAAAAGAGCGAGCAAAATATGGTCGGGAAAAAAAAGAACATGCGGCGAAGAAAAAACAACTCATCTGTTATTTTGAAGCTGGAGTCCAAAGCAAAAAGACAACAACATAAAATTAAGTATTTCTTTGTTTATCGCAAATCCTATTGCCAACTAAATCAAGCGCACTCTCTCTTTATGTGCCATCAAAAGATAGTCACACAACAAATAATTGTGAATTTACAACACACTCAGCATTGTAAACATAACACGCAGAGGTTAGGAGAGGACATCTGTTTTGATTGTTTTTATCTTTTTTTTCCAAAAGTCGTTTTTCCAACAATAACCAAGTGTTTCGGTAGTCAAACAATAACCCCCACCGGGGACGCGGGCAGGAAGTAACACTCCTGCTCCTGCCCTTGACCAATGCGGTGGTCTCAGAGAGAGAGAGCGAGTCCCTGAAGCACAGCTGCTGCTCCCGCGTCTAAAAACAGAGGACGAGTTCCCTCGCCGGAATTAACAAACTTGAATTGCAGCAAACAAAAGACCCGAGGTGCTTTTCATACACCTCAGTCAAACACGGGAGGCTGCGCTGCGTTATCAGGCACAAACGTGCACGCAGGCACACTCGCGCGGTGGCTGATGCAGGTTTGACTGATGGCGACGCTGATGACATGGCATTTGGCAGGTCACACACACAGATGGTGGACACCTAGCGATTTCACTGGCTCACTGCGGCGTGTTAGATTTGGATCTGCAGCCTGACATTCGTGCTGTGTCCTCGGGTACTGCGAGTTCAGAGGGAAAAGGGATAGGAACGGGGTGTGGGTGAAAGAAAAAAGCAGCAGAAGAGGAAGGGAAAGGGGAAAAAAGGCAGCTCGGGCCCCATAGATTAGCAGAACAGATGTTCACACCTCCTCCATCACCGGCGCGATGGCCAAAAAAGCGACTGCGGAGAAAAAGTTGGTTTAAGTTTGGACTTGACTGACAGCCGCACAATGGCTGCGGCGCGTCTGCGATTGTGCGAGTCAGACGGAGTCTTTATCTAGATGAAGCTCCCTTTGAATTCTGGGTCTCAATTTAGCACACGCTCGCTCACAGCGGGGATCTCTCGCACTGGCAGAGACTCACCTAATAAACACCCCGCCATTATTCCGCTCCCACTCTCGCTCTATCTTTTAATGGATCAAAATAAGAGAAGTAAATATGTGCACGTTGCCGGCGACAACGCGGCCGCGGCCTGTTTTTTTATTTTTCCGGCGGTGTTTGTGTGTTTTTGTCGCGGGGCGTACAGTGAAAGGAGAGAACGGGGCTCCGGCTATGATTGGAATAGCAATGACCTTTGTTGTATTGATTTTGGAGAGGGTTGCTCTAGGACAGGCGCGGGGCTTTGTACGTGTCTCTGTGTGCCGGTGAAATCTGTGGCCTGGCCTTTCCTTGGAATACAAACATTCCTCCAACAGAAATAGCCATTATGCTCCAATTAGGGCGCGCGCTGACACACAGCGAGTGCGGCTGAGGAGAAAAGCCTCCACTCGCTGCTCCCACGGAAAAAAAAAGCAGAAGGGAGACACAATGTGCCCGCGTGTACTGTATTCAGCATACACAATGTGTGGAGCGCGCCGCGTGGAGCCGCGTCTTTAGGGGCCACTTCTGTGCTGCTGTCGCCGTTGTTTTGTTGACAAATGACACCATTCTGGAGCGGCGCCGTGTGGCAGCTCTCCCCCCTCTTTGTCCCTCATCTATCAGACTATCCGGCCATCTACACTTCCCTCGGCTTCCCATCCATCCTATCTCTGCGAAACGTATATCTCCACACCTCCGTCCCAGAGCCCCGGCGTCCATCCATCCATCCAACCCACCCATCCTCCCCCTCCCTCTCTCTCTCTGCCCGCGCGCCTCGATCCGTCTTGCGCAGCCGAGACGACTAAGTGTGGAGGCATAACGGCAATTTAAGGCAAATGAAAGAGCCTCGTGAGACAACCAAGAAACATTTCAGTGCAAATTAAGAGTCAATAAAGCCCATTACCGCGCTGCTTCACTGTTCTGTGATTATGCTGCTAGTTTTCACGACCGGCGATGGTGCCGAGGAACACATTATCATTATTAGCCCAGACTCACTGTATGACTGCGATTCAACATCCCTATGACCCAAATGGAGGGAGTGTGAAAAAAAAAGGAAACACAGGGAGCCAGAAATTAGGTTAAACGCGTCGAGATTGGAGGATGTTATGCTCAAAGTGGTGTCGACGGAAATCAAATGACTGTGTGAGGGTGAAGAGCTGGGCGACTGTGTGGGGGGAGGACAGAGAGAGAGAGGGAGGGAGGCTGTTAATGGGCTTCTCAGATGACTAACTAAAGATCCCAGGCGCTTGGCTGCTAATTAGTTTGATTCACCAGCCACGCTCCGAGCGCCGAGGTTTGTTGTTTTGCTATTATTATTTCCTGCTCCGAGTCGCCCGTCCACTCTTTGAGGCTCCCTTCCTCTGCCGTCCGAGGCCCGCCGGAGAGAGAGGGAGAGGGAGGCCCCGCCCCCTCCCCCGAGTCGCAATTGTGCTCGCTCCTCGGCGGCGTAAAGAGGTTTTGCGAAGCCGGTGCCTGGCTTGAAATTAACTTTACTGTAACATGAGGGAAAAGTTAACTTGGATAAAGTCGGGGGGGCGGGGGGTGGATGGTGTAGTACAGCCCTATCTGGAGGGTGCAAAGACACACTGTCCCCAGGTGCCGCGCAGCGCTGCAGTCACGCAGTGGCACAAAAAAAAGAAAATGTATTAAAAGAGGAAAAGGAGCGAGAGAGAGAATTGGTGGAGCGTGGAGGGAAAGATTAAAACTATCATTTACCTTTAAAAGCTGGAAACTGAAGTCTGGCCGTGTTCGATAGGATTCATCACTTTTGTCCAAAAGTGGCCTCGTAAAATCGATGGCGTTTGGGCTGCTGGACACTGGACCTGGTTAAGTACTCTGGTAATCAATAATGTAATAACCTTTGCAGGGGGATGCAACTGCAATGATTAGTGGGCATTCATGAGGCAGAAAACACAATGTATTCACATTACAATGTGAGATTAGTTCCATGATGATTAGCATGATCGAATGTTGTTTTTTCTGGTAAAGGGAGGAAGGACACATGTGTATGCGAGTATGTGTGGATGTGCTCTGCAAAAAACTCAACAGGGAGCAGTAAAGCAGTGCAAAAAGGTGTGAGAAAGAAAATGAAGATGCTGAGGAAAGTGTCAAATATTGAATATCGATTGCTTTGTGTGTGGCTTTGGATGAAAGCTGCGACTTCCATCCCCAAATGTGAAAGTGGCTGTGACTCCATATTAGCGGAGCGCTGAGCCTCGCAGCAATTCAAACCAAAACCAATCTAAATTAGCCTCCGACTTCGACGAGTGTTCAATCACTTTCCCGTCTCTGAGCTCTGTGCTTTTGGTCTCAGTTGTTTAGTTCCCCCGACTGGTGCTGCTCGGCGTGTTTTAGGGTCTCCTGGCTGACAACAGCTGCCAGCTGCAGCTGTAGACAAGGTTTATAAGAGCCATAATGGTGGAAACACAACAGTAAAGTTTCGGGTGTATAAAAGAGAAATACTGAGCCGGAAGACGTTAAAAAACTTTCTGTGCTGCTGCGGGAAAACTGCAATGTCGACTGACTGAGTGTTAAGTCCCTAAAATATTAAATATTAGTTAAATACCACATTAGAATGCTGCTGTAATCAATGCATTGTTTCAGTACTTATTCAACTGCACGAAAAAGTAATAACTATGAACTTACATTTATGCACTTCCCTTGGTGAACACAGGTTGGGGGGGGCGATATGGAGTTTCTTTTGAATCAAAGTGGAGCGTTGTCAGAGTGTGTTGGGCGTAAAAGCCGAACAGTCGACGTATCATTTTCTACACATTTTTAAGCTTCTGCTGACTTGGAGATTTAACTTCCATTTGCAACATACTTGCAGGGGGGAGAAAGTGCTTGGTTAGCTTTCCCCCGCCCCTCCCATACAGTGACAACACCTAAACAGACGTCAGCGCCTGTGTTTGACTCAAACTCGTCTTTCCCGACAAGAAACTAATAAAAAAAAAAAAGGTGGGGAATTGTGATGATTTCACAATTCGATGTTGGAGGAGAGGGGAAAAAAAACAACATCTTCAGCAATCACAACTGGCTGCAAAATATGTTCCGTAAAGAAGCTGCCGGGAGAAGCAGAGGCTGCCGCGGTGCATTTAAGTGACACATTCAGGGAAAAAGCTGCTGCCTTTGCATATGCTTTCAGTATTCTGCCGGAGTGGAGCGGGGTTAAAAACAGATGTGCCACCTGCTTGAAAACAGGAGGGTAGAGTCAGTCAGAGCTGGGGAGCAGCGATGGGGGGGGAGACGTGGGACGTGTGGTCCTGCCTGCACAATCGGTCCTGGAAGGGAAGTAGCAGGAAAGCTAGGAGGAGGTGGTGGTGGTGGGGGGGCCTGAAGTGAGGCCCAATCAGCCTGGAACAGCTTGCACGCATGAATTATGTCCCAAAAAGCTTGAATTAGAGATCGCTGCCCTTCCCACCTTCATCAGAGACGACCCAAATTCAGCGCTGCGGAGGAAGAAGCTTGAGATCATTACCTCGCGCGAAGACGACGAATCCCAGCTGAGGCTGAGTTGGAGTTGGGTTTTGTTTTCCTGCCGGCTTGTAACTTGTGTGTCGCGGCGCGTTGTCGGGTCATCGTAGTGGAGGCAGATGGCTGGCTTGCATCAGCAGGTATCAGTGAATGAACGCTCTGCAATGTGCCGTGATTCATTTGTATGATTACGACTGTTTTGGCAGCAGAAAACGAGCAGCGAAGGATCCCCAATTAGTCCCGCAAATACTTTTACAAGTTCTCATTTGTAGGATCGGAGACGCTACGCTCAAGCTACCACACAAATGAGCTGTTGGCTAATGGCGCAGGCTTGGTTTCTGTGTGCGGGGAGCTTCACCAGGCTCCTGCTCATCCTCGGCAGCCATCAGTGACAGATTCCTCGCCGTGGCCTCTCGCTTCTTTCCTCCCCCCCGCCCGTTTCACCCTCTCCCCCTCACCGAGACCCCCGCTCATCAATCGGGCTGGTGGAGGGGGAGGCCCGTCTGTCTCTCGCTTATCTCCCCTCGCCACTCTGCAGTCATATCACTCTGACCTGACCATCCATCTTCTGCCATCCCCTCCCATTATTGTCCCGTGTGTTTGTGTGTCGGACCTTGAGTTGTCTGACCGCGTTGTATTTTTTCTCTTTTTTCTTTCCCCCCTCCCTGAAAGCATCCCCCCCCTTTCAATAGACCCTGGAAAAATAAAACTTGCCCTCTTGTTTAAAAAAAAAAAGAAAAGAAAAGCGCGTCTGTTTGGTCTCTCATGATAGAGAAATGGAGCATCAAGCGGTCTGTCTGCCGTTCAGCTCCGGCTTTATTGCGGGTGATGTATCCGAAGACAACCGCTGACAGCTTTGCAGCCCCCCCCTTTGAACCTCACATCAAACGATGACAAAATGGTGGGCACTATGTGGCAGTTTGATCAGCTGAAATGAGCTGCAGCCATCAGATGTGGAATCTCATTGATGTGAGATTCAGAGAAGTTTAAGGAAAGCCTTCTTTTCTTTTGTAGCCGTTCCGACTGACGATTCAATTACTCCAGAATTAGCTGCTGCGTCTCAGGATTCATTCGGGGGCCACTGACCTGTCCCGCTTTCCAGCAAGTTTCTCCCCAGCCAGCAGAAACGTTTCTCAACTTTAGTGGTTTCTAAGTGTCATGGGAATCTCTCCGGACCCCCCTCTCACCGTGCGCCTAAATAAAGCGGGGTGAATGAACAGGTGCCGGGGTGTTTTTGTCCTGGTGGCATGCGCGAGGCTGCACGGCGATCCATTTCAAACATTTACCGAGCAAAGTGGCGGCGCCATCAAGCTGCGGCGAAGCAATCACTTGTTTCAACAAACTCAGAGGGAAGGGAAAGATGGAAACATGCGGGTGGCGCCGTGTTTGTGCTGCACGACGCAATCAGTGGAGATGTTGGCTGTAATAGGTGAAGGCGCTCGTTTTAGAAATGCATAATAAAGACTAACAACGTGTTAAAAAGGAGGCCACTTGCAGAGTAGCGTGGTGGTCCCACTAACCACTCAGGGGGGTCTGCATCTGCTTCCACAGTTTCCTCCTACAATGCAGAAACAGAATCTTACCGAGTAGATTTTATTTATTTTAGGTCAAAAATATTTGGCTTCATTTTTCTGCTTATTTGCAAGTTTACTTGTATTATTGCAAGAATACATTTCCACTGAACTGGGTGGTTTTTTTTTCTTGCAGTGCACAATTCAATGACTTGTCTGCAATAACAGATTTCAGCTGGAGAGAGAACATGAACTTCCCCGTATGCGTTTGAAACCATCCGTCGACATTTCGGTTTGGGGATCGAGTCGGGCAGCCGAGAATCAACAGTCGCTGAATGTCAGGAGCTCGAAGAAGACGGTGAAAAACGCCGAGAGACGGAGGGGGGGGAGAAAAAAAATCACTCTGGCAGCTTCCAAGAGCCTGACGGAGAAATGTGACTGAGAGACAGGCGACACAAACACGGGCTGCTCTAACAGAGGCGCTTTCTCTTTCACTTTACGAGACAAAGGGGCTTCAAGGGTGAGGACTATCTTATCCTTCACAGGGAGGGGGGGGGGGATAAACAAGGTGTCTGGTAATCATTTTTAAACCCAGGATAATGCCGCATTTAACATTCGCTTTGCTTTCCCCCGTGCGCCGCGCGCTGCCCATGACAAACACCAAACAGGTTTGAGGCCTGATCCCTGAAAGTTTCTGCCAAAGCTGCCGTGAAATCTTTCTGAGACGGCGGCTCGTCGCAGGAGCATGAAAGCCCAGACAACCACTGCTTGTGTCCACTGCAGATCCCTTCCTTTTTTTTCTCTTATCTATTTCCTCTTATCTTCCTGCCTCTGATCTATATTATCACGTGAAGCAGCGAGTCAATGAAATGTTCTTCGTCTAATATTTCGCCGGGGACACATCATGAAAGATCGTGGCAGAAATTCCCAAACGAATGAAGGTCGAGAGTCGCGTGCTGCTGCGACGTGCTCTCACCAGACCTGCAGGTGTCTCTGATAACTGGTGCAAACATCAGCGAGGGATTTGAACGGCATCGGAGATGTGACAGGAAACGAGCCAGAGCAGCCCGAAGAGATCATTGGAGGCAACCTGCCTGCTTCTAATGATCTTTACAGTGCTCGGCCGTTACACTGTGTCAATTGACAACCTGATATATACTGTAATTACAATATTTCTCTCTGGTTTTGTGACGGCGCAAACGATCATTGCACACACCAGCTCTGCGTTTCCTTGCCCTGACTTATTAATAGCGCGCACCGCTCCAAACGCATCCTTGAAAGTTGTTTGGGGATCAAATGAATGCAAATTGGGAGCCGAGATTCAGGCCCGCACGGCGTCTGCCGAGCATGCTGACATACTTAAACACCAGCCCGGCCGCATCATACATCACTTCTCTGACGACAAACTGGAGTTTCGGAATACCAATCGGTGGTAGCTCGCGGCGAGGCGGCCGGCAGCTATATCAATTTAGGATTTCTGGTGGTACATGCAGCGCATCTGAAGGAGAGGTAATTAAGAGGGTGCACTCGCTGCATGCTCATGGACTCTTTGTTATTTTGTCTGTGTGCTGAATGTGTGCGCATCAATCCCAGGGGAGGTGGGCTGTCTCTTTCTTGTGGGTAATTATGGGTAATGTAGGATGACAGCGGAGCACGGTCACATAAACAGCACAGGGGGAGAAAAAAAAGCGGCACTGACTTACAACACCCTGGTAAGAGATACACTCACTCTCAGCCACAGGAAGGTAAACACTCAGCAGGTAATAAAGGTGTATCACAGAAACTCGCCCCCTCAGCATATACACCCCCCCCTACAAGCGTGTTGAGTCATGTGATCAGCGTGAGTGCTCCGGATTGTGACAGGATTGTGAATCTGAACCCAGCGCAGCGTGTGTGTTTGCCTCTGCATGACTGCGTGTGCATACAGTATATCTATATTTGCATGCGTGTTTGTGTGTGTGCGTGTTGCGTCTCTGCGTGGGGTATCGGCGCCATCGCAGTGCGACCATGTGTTTGTGTTTCTATCCAGCCAAGCGAGGCAATTTAGCGTGATGCACAGCATTTATGTTACAGCAAATACAGAGCCAGCGCAATTATGGAACAACAGTGGATGTCTTCTTTGGTGTGCAGGCGACGGATCACCGGGGTTATTCATGTATTCTAATAAGGTAAACAGAGCTCTATCCATCCGTGACAGCAGATATTACCACGGCGATGGTGTAGGATATCCACCTGTGGAGCGGGGGCTGAGATTACGTGGCTTACGGGGGGCGAACAGTCACAATTGACTCGGTTAGTTCGAATTTATAAAAAGGTATATCGCCACGGGCGTGAGAGATCTCCGGCCTGATTGAATTCAGGGGGAAAAAAGGGTCAAAGGAAAAAGCCAGAACAGGAAGGTGGTGCTTATAATAATAAAGAGCGATGGGAGTGTGCTGCCAGTCCCAGAAGGGAAGCTGAGCCGGTGAGAAACAATGAATATGGCTGGTGTTTGACCCTAAATGAGAAAAAGAGCGGGTGAAATGCTCCTTCAGCCTGTTTAATCAAACGATCTATTCGACCAGTACTTCCACCCTGACGAGCGTCTGTCTCGCTGTTTACAGTCCCACCGCGAACCTCCCAACCAAAGTGCTAACAACGTAATCCTGCTAAAAGCAGAGGAGCACGCTCCCCAGTGTGTTACTCGATTGCCTCTTTTAAATATTTAATAAAAGAGGAAATCAAATAATGAAGCCAGCCGCTTGTAAGCCACAAATCACAGAGCCGGCAAAGAGGTGATGATGAGTCGCCGAATATCGCTTTACAATAACAAACAGCGGCCGTGTTCCTCATCGTTTAAACCCCCCAAAAACCATAAATCTCAGAGTCTGACACTCGAGTGCTTAATGCAGCCACATCACTGATAGAACGACGCAGCCGGGAAGATGATAGGGGCCTTTGAAAGCCAAAGACATCCTTCTTAATACATTTTATTTCAGATTCTGTGATTTTTCTTTTTCGCCTGACAAAAACGATACATTGATTATGTTTGAGAGGAAGGCGTTTGGCTGAAAAACACCGACTTCCATGCGAAGGAAAAAGTGGGGATTTTTTTTCTTTTTACTGCTTTAAAATATTTCCTGTGATTTGAAACACGTTTTTTCTCCCCCAGAAGCTCCACAAAGGAGCTGTGGAGGATGATGATAATCCACCCTCCTCTTCTACATCCCAGGTTAAGGAATCAGCAGGCAGCCTCTCCGGGATACACAGAGCTCCCCAGGCATAAATCATACACCTACACTGCTCTCCCTCCTCTCCTGCCTCCACCCTGTTTTCCTCTCCTCCTGTCCCCCCCCCCCTTTCATTGGCTCCTCTGGCTTTTGCGTCTCTATTCCCGTTTTCATCATGCTGCCACAACTCCCCTGTTATTGCTCATTCTCTTTCTCCTACTTAACATTTCCCAGTTTTTCCCTCCGCCTCGCCTCCTCCTACTCCTGCTACCTCGGTGCCCTCTCTCCTCCCCCTTCCTCTTCCTCCTCCTCCACCTCCTTCTGTCTTCTTCGGCCCCTCTCGCTCTCCCGCCTCTCCTTCCAAATTTACATCACACCATCTTTTGTCTCAAACTGCGCGTGGATGAGTAGCCACCTGCCGAGGACAGCATGGGTGTTAAAATTATACTCAAATTATTATTCACTGTTAATAAGTCTCGGAGCCAAACGGGTCAAAGGGTTGAGGCGGGACGGAGTGAGAGAAAGAGAGCGGCCGTTTTTCATCGCCGTCTCTGAAATTAACCAAGAGAAACGACCACAAACTGGAGGCGTGTGTGTGTGTGTGTGTGTGTGTGTGTTCCCCTACTTTATCTGCACAAGTGTGGCGTGTTTCTAATGCACTGTGTGTGTACACGCGGGGCTTTAATTCCAGCCTCGCCATCTAATTACTTAAATTGTGCTTACAGGTCTTATTGTACTGTACACTTCCCCTTGGAGAGCGATACCCTGTCTTCCTTCATGTCTGCTGCATTAGCAATAGAAATAAGCACATTAGGCAATTCTGTGCCTCCATAATAAGTTCTGCACCTGAGGGATGTTTTTGAGGAGAGAAATAATGTCTGGACAGAGAGAAAAAAACAGCTTTTTAGCCCAGCCGCTCTCCGTCCTCCCCCCATTCCCATCGCTCCGTTTGCCCCCCCCCCCTTCCCTCGCCGTCTCCACCAGGCGAGTCGAGCTTCTCATCTCTTTGTTTTTTTTCCCGTAGTGGCCAGCACTCACCCCTGATTGCCGTGTGATTTTACAATTATTAGTTGATAGGACAGTTCACCCTTCCAGGAAATCGGTTCTCTCGGCTCTCCTGGAAGCCAACGGGTCAGATTGCCTCGTGTCATCCGAAACAGCAGCTCCTGGAGGGAGACTGCGGGATCCCGGTGTGGCGTTTCTGCTCTTTACTCCCTCGTATACGGTCTTCCTTCACACGGTGCTTCGCCGTATCTTATCCGATTCCAGATCCAATCTGGAATCCGCTAATTGAATCAGAATCCTTTCATATCTGCTGACCTCGGACGGGTTCAGCTTCACTTCACTGCAAAAAGTTGCAGAGATCCAGAAAGACTTTGAAAGACTGGCCGACACGTTCTTAACCCGCGGCTTCAGCCTTAAAAGGGGATGAGGAAGAGACCTTGTGAAATGTTTATTTAATGTTCGGAGCTGCTTACGCCGAATACTGAGAAACCTTACTTGCAGTTATTAGGTATATAGCTGGAAAGTCGGAGAAGCCTGAGTGAAACCAATGGGAGCAACCTACACACTACTCACGTCTCTGTTTTCTCACCAGCTTTGTGAGAGATGACACGAGGATGCATTTGTGAGGTCACAGATTGATATAAGTTTGGTCTTTCTCCATTTTTTCCGAGAACTTTGCTGCTTGGAACCTGTTTGGCGCACTTCATAGTAACTACGCCTGCTTTATAAATAAAAGAGCAGGATGGGACCTTCAACCAAAATGTCAGCAAACACTACAGACAGAGATTCTCGCTGCTTTTTTTTGGTGCACTGTACATTGTTATTATCTCTGTGCTTCCATCAGGTAGCAACATGAAAAGATAAAAGATTGAACACCTTGTTAGCAGTGGAGGGGGTTGACCGTGAATCCACAGACGCCACCGAGCAGCAAAAATCCAACAATACTACAATTCAACACATATTCCCCCTCTCCACAGAGGAGGGGAAGCAGGGGGGAGGGGGGTACAGCAGTGGTCAGAGGAAGAAGAAAAAAAAAACAGACAACATGCAGAAAAACAATGCAGCTGGACAGAAACGGATTAGCTGGGAGTTCTCAAGTTGCATTTTCTTGCGGAATCACTGCCAATAAGTCGAGTTACACAAGCAGAAAAAGAAGGGGGGAAAAACAGCTGATGAAAGCAACACGAAGGGGACTTTAGTTGTATTGCTGACGGGCAGTATCTAAAGCTATTTAGAAGAGAAATACCTCCACTGATTACCTATAAATTAGAAGCGCTCTGCATATTCCTCTTCACCTTTTAGCACTCGTGGATCAGTGTTTTTGAATTACTTCGCCATTAGGCGGAACAAACACTGGCCCAGTCGCTCTTGTGGCTGAATGGGAGCAATATGACGGGGGGAAAAAGACATTTATACCTCCTATAATTACGAGCAGCACAGCATATAATACCCAGCGCCCGAGCACCGCCACTCAGAGATAACCCGAGGTGCAGACAATATGTACAACCATGTTCGAGGGCCACATATTACCCAGGGACTCTCACTTCATTAACTTTGGTGAGGGCCTCTGTTTGGGTGGGCTGTGGGAGGACGAGGTGCTTGTGCATGTGCGCACATCTAATGAGGTGAGACGGTGAGACGGCACGACGGCAAAAAGTGTGAAGTAATGTGTGTGTGTGTGTGTGTGTGTGTGTGTGTGTGTGTGTGTGTGTGTGTGTGTGTGTGTGTGTGTGTG
>JAUESF010000031.1:5147624-5157810 GCA_032274765.1 Malacoctenus tetranemus
CACACACACACACACACACACACACACACACACACACACACACACACACACACACGCACACGCACACGCACACGCACTCGCTCGTCTCCTTCCACACTCCAACAACAAAGCTGATCGCATAGCACTGCTGCAAACGCGCGCACGCAACTCACCTCAAAGAACAGGGATAATGAGGGATTTATATGCAACTTCCTCTCTATGCAAAATTTCCCTGCGCTCAGAGTAATACACAGGGAAACAAAAAGGGAGGAAAAACAGAACACAAGGACACTCGTGGAGCTCGGCTATAAGCCTCCTTTTTTTTGTTGCCTCATTTCCAGCTCAATTGCAGCTGCTAAGATTTTTGTTTTATTTATTTTTTTATTGTTGCCGGGTTCCTTTCAGAGTTGTTAGATGCATCCTGCTTCCATTTCACATCAACACGCTGCATCTTGAAGCGGCTCTTCTCATGCAAGCAGCAGGCCGCAATTAGAGACGATCTGTGCAAATGTTGAGGAACACAACCCCCCGTGCTATAAGTGCATGTTCACAGAGAAGTAGCACTGTATCACAAGAGTGCACGCATGTGCTGTATGAGATTAATGAGAGGAGTTAAATCCCCCACTGCTCGCACTACATGCTGTTTTCTCCCCAACCACTCGGCAATGATGGTAAGGAAGTGTTCCTCTTGCTCATTAGGGCGTCTGTCGGCTGTGTGGCCACAGGACAAATAGGCCGAGGGTGAAAGAAAGTCCCTTTTCCATCTCCCTTCATCTTTTTTGGCTTCATCTGAGCCTTGAAAGCTTTCGTCCACCGTCTTCCTTCTCTCTCTATTCACGTTCCCCCCCGTCTTTCTCTTTCTGGTCCATCACGCTCACCTCCCCGCATCCCTCCCTTCTTGTCTCGATACATTAACCCTCTGCTGCACCACTGGAGCGGCCTCTCTTTCTTCCCTTTGTCCGGGGCCTTTCATCTCCATCCGCTGCTGCGGGCCTCCGCGATCCCACCCTGGCTCAAACATTTACAGACCCCAGTGGTCCTAATTAGGCTAAACAGAACACTGAGGGGAACACAAAGGGGATGCTTTTGCGCTCACTGTCCACAAGGATGGTTTATGAGCTCTTCGAATGTCATGGGCAATTTACAGAAGTGCCCCCCACCCCCCCCCCTCCTCCTCCCTATCCCCACAGCAGAGCAGGCCATCAGTGTTCAGACCGGGGCACGTATCACCCTCCTGCGGTCGACTGCGCAGCATCATGTTGCCTGTTGAGTCTTCCGGTTTGTATTATTTGAGTCGACGCCTCACACGGAGTCCTTGAGAGGCTCCTCTCTCCCGCGACGCTGAGCATGTTTAATAATGGGCGGCGTCCCATTTCCCACCGCTGTCCTTTTCACCTGCGAGCCTGTGCTTTGTGTACGGGTGGTACGGATGGAGCCCGCCGCTTGTTGCACTATTTCCACACAAACTCCCTTATTGCACTGTTTCGACCGTTTGAGAAAAGAAGGTCGTTGAAGCGCCAAGAGCCCTGCAGTGTTACATCCCATTCTGCACCGCATAAAAGCCGGCAACCCTGTAATGTGCACAAATTCTGGGGCCTTGAGCGGTATATAGCACTCGGCGAGGCACAAAAAAGGTAGGTAAATTGCTAGATTTCATCAGCCTTTTGACCATCTGCAAAATAGGATTCCGGGAGCATACTGTTACCGTCCTATTTTCATTACTCGGATGGAGGATCCAAGGTCAGAGATTAAGTTTGCTGACAGTCCGGCTGTAAAATAAAGAGACTTTTCGTCAGTTACCGAGGGGGCTTCCGAGCACCTGCCTCGCCGGTTACAGATGCCTAATTGATAATGAGTCGGGCTTAGTCTGACGCATGCATAACAAAGTCAGTTATTTTGGCATGTGTAATTACCTCATGACAACAAGTACTGCTCCAGTGATCCAATTAGGCTCATACACCTGCATTGCTGCGACTGCACCTGTTTCTTTTTTTTGTTTTTTCCAACCCTGCCAACTGCTCACACAATTCTTTCAGGGATACTGTCGAGAACAACAAATAAACAACCAGGAGGGAAGAGAGAGCCCGAGGACGGCCGGACCCCCCCCACACACACATACACCCTCGTGTCACGGGGAGAGGTGGCCGTGTGTGCCGCTTGTGGATACGTGGCTGATTTGTTTAGGCCAAATCAGAGGCATTAACTCAGAACGTGAACTCTACCTCAGTGTGTGTGTGGGGGGGGTGATACACAAACCTTATCGCGCTTCCATTTCTATTACCTGGTGGAAAATGCAAGCAAGCCGGCAGCAGCTCCCACTCTTGTTTATTTGCTCTTATGGATTTTTTCCCCCTCTCTCTCTCTTTTATTTATTTTTTTCATTCCTCTCTCGTGGATCCCACCACTGTGCCACCTGCCAAAATATGGCGGCAGAGAGTAAATACAGCCCCCGTGTGTGCGCCGACGTCCAGGTGTGCGGGGAGAACCGACGTGTGTGTGAGAGAAGGAGGGCGAATGTTATTTGTATGCTGCTGTTAAATGAGCTCACTGGAAGAGGAGAGCGGGGAGACAAAAAGGAGCAGTTGTGGAGGCCGTGGCATCGGGGGGGCCGTCTGGCCAATCAAAAAACACAAACGCAGGGTCTTATTGGATCGTCTCGTCGAGGAGGATCCGGCCCGCTTCGCGTCTCCAAAAGGCAACACGTCGCGACTGAAACGCAGCCAAGTGGGCTATCGAAATCAATTAAGCGCATTTGGGATTTGTTTGTGAAGCCAACAGAAGGGGAAGAGGGGGAGGTGGGGGTGGAGTGGGGGGGTGGGGGCGGCTCCCATCTCTTATAAGAGAAGGAATACGGACATGCATGGGAGGAAGCTAAACACCTGTCACGCAGAAAATCACCAGCCCCGCAAAACAAATCTCTTCAGTTTGCCACTTCACCCGCCTCTCGTGGCGCGCCATTATAACGAGTGGCTCGGTGGCCGTCACCTTTCATAAGTGACTCACATCCTGATGACCACTGCAGCCTGGATTGCCACTTCAATCGAGTGGGGTAAATAGAGGGACGGGGGGAGGGAGGGGGGGTGCTTCATTTATTTATTCTTTTAAGTTCCGCAGGAAACCGAAAATAAAACGCTGCCGCGTTGCTGCGACTTGCATCTTTATTCATTAGCTGACAGGAAAATCGTCACCAGCCTTTTGTTTTCATGTCGTATTTCCAATTCAGCAGCTTTAAAAGGGATTTTTTCCCCTTTTTTTCTCTTTTATTATGCACACAGTTACTAGTGACAGCATTGTGAAGCTGTAAATTACCTGAGGGACGGTAATTTTTCTCCTCGCACAACCAAAGATGGGCACGGTGTTTTACTGGTGAAAGGCATTGTTCAATCGAATTACCATGCGCTCGCTCGTCTCGCTCGTGATCACTTCATGCGAGCGTGGAAAGTGAGCGGTCCATTCACGAGCGTTTACAGCAGAAAACGGTGATTGCTTCGGCTGTTCATCGCCCGCTGAACGTCGGCGCGTTTCAAAGCGGTGAAATGATTTGGGCTCATTACGGCGCACCTGGGACAAAAGAGATGGGAGTGCGGAGCCATTTGCTTGTCTATATGTGTGCTTTATTACGAGCGCGTGGTGTTTCCACTGCTCCAGTGAATGCTGTGGGTGGGGATGCGACATTAGCAGCAGGAGATTCTGCCTTCGTATTTTATGTACACAAACATCCAGTTCCACGAACCATTAATCAGGTTCCCACTGATGTTCAGCCTGTCAGAAGGACGTTTCATAGCACAGAATGTCATCAGATTTGACTTCATTTATTATTCATGTTTTCATCAAACTATAATCCCGCAGTCGTTTCGAGGCCCTCGTCATTTTTCATTTTGTCTGATTTTGCATGTATACTTAATACTTGTACTGTTTGTTCCCCACCTGCTATAAAATCCTGCCCTCCTGAACTCCACTTTCCCACGGGACACAATTTACCAGCGTGTGCAGTTTGAAAGGGTGAAATAACTATGTAACCTTGGGTACTTCTAATTGCTTTTTTTTCTTCTCATTTTCACTGTGGTTATGTATGAACCAGGAAAAAAAAAAATACAGTAAACAAGTACAGACTTCGTCACACTAACGGGACCCAGCCAACTGTGAAGAATCTGCTGCTGGCTAAAGAAATGCAACAAGAAATCCCGAACAATGAGCGCCGCAGCCCCACAACTTCTGGGAGGAATCGCGCATCATCACAAACCAAAGCAGACAGACGAAAAAAGTCTTATTTCAAGCTGTAAACAACTTTCAACTCCTGTTTCTTGGAAACATCACCTGATGTCGCTGCAAGTCCCACCATTTAACTGCAGACTCGGAGACGAGCTGGAATCAAGCGGTGGTTGGAATATTCAAATGATTTACTGAGGTCCAAAGTGAAGGATTTAGGTTTAACTTATACGGTGCTCCAAACGTTGAATAATACCTACATAACCACTTAATGCTCAGAGAGAGGCCACTTATTCCACATCGCCCACTGTGCTGCAGGATAATAGTTTTACATTACGCCAGAAGTGAATAGAAATCTGGTTCTTCTGAGGCCCTTTTGTGTCTGTTATTTCACGGCTGATCATGTGAGCAGTGCTACACGAACACACAGACATGTCGCCTTGGTAACAACGGAGAAATACTAATGCAAGAGCCCCGCCCCATGTTAAATGCAGCTGCTTTAGCCCTGCCCCAGCATGCATCGGCCCCATCCCACGTTACTTGCAAATGCATCGAGTAGGCAGTTAAAGGGTTATATTTAATCCTATTTGCTTATCACAAACACAAAGACCTGCCAACGCACATATCTTCACAGTCAACAGTGAGATGAAGAATCAAGAAGGGTGGAGGACGCGTGTGCACGCGTGTGTGTGTGTTTTGGGGGGGTGGTTGGGTCTCCTCCACCAGACAGACAGATTGTATCAGATTGTTTGCTTGCTGCAGGCCCTGCGGTGCCATCAGATAGCATTTGATAAGAGCGTGACAAGCTCAGGCAGCGAAGGTCAGGACACGATGGCAGCGAGGGCAGCAGCAGCCCCGGTTACTACGCCGGGGAGGGAGATTGTTGAGGGGGTGGCGGTGGGGGGTTCGGGTCAAAGATGAAGAGATCAACTCGAGGCAAGAAGGGGGGGGGGAGCGCTGCTTTAGGAGATGAACCGCTTTCTGAGACAAATTGCTTGTGTCTGATTCAATTTTACAAATGTGCGACGAATGAAAAAGTGAGCGTGCGTTTGAGAGACTCCGCGACTCAACGTGACAGGTTACAGAATTTCAGAACAGTGGGAACCACTGATCCTGGATTTATGCGGCGCCGGGTGACATGTTTTTATAATTCAAGGCTGCGTTTGACTCGTCTTCAATTGCCCTTTTCACAGATTCCTGATGTCGCCCGTCTCTGCAAGGTCAAGGGAGCTGCACTTTTAAAGCCAATCCAAACAGAGCCCGTGTCCCTGCCAAGCCCGGGCGAGCAATCCCCATTACGCACACATTGTCATGCGCCGGCGCTGATCTCGAATGAGTTGCAAAGCAAGCAGGGGAGAGGAAACATTAGCAGCAGCCGGACGGACTGGATGCATAAAAATATTAGAGAGTGATTTATGGCCCATGTCGATAGCCGGTTCCAGGCAAACAGCGCTGTGTAAGCAGAGGCGCTTCCGGCGTCTCTATCGACCGCGCTGATACGGTGGGTGACAGGCGCAGACGGAGGAGGTGGAATCTTTGGGCATCAATCAGAGAGGAGATATACCTGCCGTAATCCCATTGGAAGCTATCCTCCTGTGTCCTAATCCCAAATTGCCCAGATTACCATTAGATAAACCACTGGGAAGTGCAACCGAAACCAGTGGTTTTCAAAGAGGAAAGGGGAGGGGTGTTGGTGTCTGAGTTCCACATGGCGGCACGCCAGAGGTTTCTGGTTTGAAGTTGTCGAAATTAAATTAGCTCATTTTACATTCCCAGGACATTATAGCGATGCTGCGATGTTTTCATGAGCCGCTGGTGAAATTTTTTGGGCCATAAACGCAACCAGAATGAAAGCTGACTGACAACCAGTGGGACACAACAGGTGTTTAGAGGGCAATTCAATATATGTTTAACCTCCTCCTTCCACTTTAATTAATCAAATTGCAGTGTTGGCAGCAGCGTCCGAGGGTTTTACGTCGCAAACAAAAGCTGCCTCGCCACTTTTAACGGGTGTAGTTTACGGGGATTCGACTTTTACACGCGTGTCGAAGCAGGAGCGAGCCGCGCATGAGACAAGTTGGCGAGGACCAAAGCAAAACAGCAGGGACTGCAGCTGTCTGTCATTGCTCAGCCGCAATAAATTATCATGGCATCAGTATGGTAATAAGGAGCAGGAATAGGTCGGGATGTGGCCGTGGACTTTGATACAGCACCATGCTCTCAAACAGGATTATAGCAATTTCAAATTTCACTAGATTAACAGGAAACTGTTCTGTATTCATATTGTGCCAGAACTTTAACTGCAAAATTACATTACAGGATAAAAAAAAAAGGAAAAAAAGCGACTTCTTCAGCTCTGGCTCTATAAAAATGAGAATGATATTTCTAGTGCAGATGACATTCAGCGTGCTATCGCTGCATTCCTGCACTGAAAAGAGGATTTATTTCAATATTCAAAACTTTGTTTCCATGGACACTGAGGGCGGGTCAAGAGCGCAGCAAGTACAGCTCCTGCTGAATAAAAGCCTCCTTATTTCACAGGAGATGTGGGAGTACCCCGATCTGAAGTGTTGCAAAATTCACCTGCAACACATGCAAAACATGCTGTCAAATCTACAAGATTCCTTCATAGTTCACACATTTATACTAGTTTAAAACTAATGCAAAACAAAACAACGGTATCTAACCAAGATGATGCTTAGATGCAACTATTATGACTTTATATTACCATCATTTGATGTATTATGTCATTGTTTTCCAGAGATGATCCCTGTTTGGAGCAGAAAACCTATGTAGAGCTATTTTCCCCATCTCCTATGGGCGACCGCGGATGCCAACAGTGTAATCTCAACCTATCTGTTTCCCAGTAATTGCAGGGAAAAATGAAGTCTCTAATGGCAGGGGAATTTACATATCATTATGCCTGCTGTTATTGCGGTGGCTCACTGACAGATGCAGATGTAAATAAAATGTCTCTCAATAGCTTTATTTTCCGAAAGAAACCCAACTTTTACCTGTCTGTCATATCAACAAAAACATGTGCTATTTCACTTTAATATCTGACAAAAACAGATTTTATTTTGGAGAGAAAACGCCGGCTGATACCACTGATGTGACACCAGGAAGTAGACGTGTCCTGCCTCAGCAGCATCCGTGGCGGATGTGATCAGGGTTTTTCACACAACAGGTATTGTGTAATCTGAAGGTAGGTGGCACAACAGCCTCCCTGAAGCACATCATGTAGCACCTTGGGGGCACAAGCCAGAGGCTGGAGACGCTCTGTCCGTGACAGCAGCTCGCCAGCGGCTCATGGGGGAGGAGGAGGGGGGGGTTATAAATGTTCGGATTTTTTTTTTTTTCTCTGTCCGACAGATTCTAGTTCAGTTCCAGTGCTCAGTCCTGCCACTGCCTTCGGGCTGCCACAGCCAGACTCCTTCTCTAAACCAGTTTGTTTATTCTGCTCGTTCCCACATCACAGCGCTGCTTGTTCCACGCAGCGCAGCCAGGAGTAGCCAGTGGCTGACACCGACTCAGTGGTATTGTGGTGGGTTTCTTTCACCCAGAACGGGTCACTGCTGGACTGAATGGATTGTCTTCAGGAGGCAACTGGCCAATCTATTCACCTTTACGCTGAGAGGCGTGTGGTGCTCTCTCCTTGCTCCCGTCGTGCTGTAACTGCTGACCTGGCTGACACACGATGCAGCATCAAAAGTCCATTGACACAGAAAAATAACAACATAAAAACAACTACATATCTATTAATCTCGGTAGAGTTGTATCAAGCCTACAACAATTGCAAAGATGCCGCTTATCACATCTCGTTAGGCCCTCTGCGGTTTGATGGCAACGCTCTGTGATCGTCCCTTACAGCACTTCCTTTTTCAGCCATCAATGTGCCTGTGTGGTTTCCTCTCTTTGTGGGGACAAACACACTGGGAGCACACGACCATTAAAATTCACATAGAGAATCACCGTGAAGCCAGAAGTAGGAGGACACTTGCTGTCATCAGGTTAAAGTTCGGCATCGAGTTGCCATGGTGAAGGTTAAAGGTAAAGGCTGGAGAATGCATTATGTTGATCGCCGGACCCCAGAAAGATAGCAATGCCCGCTGGTGTGTTTCCGTGTGTATGTGTGTGTGTTTCCGTGTGTAACTGTCCGTTCCCGGCAGCCCAGGACGGATCTTGGAGAGGAGTCGCTGCAGGATCACCAGCCACTAAAAACAACTGTCACTCATATGACTCCGCGTCCTCCGGCTGCATCCCAACTCGCGCTCGTGTCCGCGCCACGCCGCTCAAGCCTCACTCGCGATCGGCGCGCACGTCAAAAAGCTTGCGTCCGATCGCGGCTACCGAGTCGAGAATAGAACTTCGGTGTTCCAGGAAGGCAGCGAGTTTAGAGGAGACATTTCAAGCTCGGTCTCACCACAAGGTCACAGCCTGCAGGCAGCAGCAGTAGCAGCAATAACGGCTCTCCATCTCCCAGCCCCATTTAACTGACTGATGCTTTTTGACATGGCGGAGCAATCGAGCCAGTTAGCCTCTGGGAGGCTTCAATTAGGACCGAGACTTAATGCAGCAAAGAACTTTGCAAAGCCCTGATATGAGGTTACAGCCAGACTCAAATCGATAAGGAGAACACAGTTAAAGGCGGCCGCGCTGCACCCGACGCTCTCACAACAAGCGAGCTGAAAGACGGTGGAATATAGATTGTGTGAGGGAGTAATGCAGAGACACAGAGAGAGATCCTCCTGTCGGTAGCAGATGCGTATTTTAGTGAGGTTGAACAGTCCCCAGGTTGTCTTCTGAGAAAGAGTTTAAACTCTCACAGGTAATTAGGTTTTTTTTACCCCTCCTCTCACTGAAGTGCAAGATGGAGGTAAACAGGTGCGTTCGACGGCTTGTTTAAAACACATGCTTGGATGCTAAAGACGCACAAATTGGGAAGTGTTTCATCCGCACCTGTTGCCTCGACGACGCTGGAGACACTCACACTTTTTGTTCCCTGCTGATAATGGAACCTCGGGGGGGTGGGGGGGGGTGGGGGGGTAGGAGGGCTGTGAGTGACGCAGCTGCACGACGCACTATTTCAGGGCCGCTCCGACAGATCCATTTCCTGGCGATTCCGCCGATGCTCCTATATAACTGCCACTGCCACCTCGCATCGGCCCCTCGCACCTGATTTACGGTCGGGATGCGTGTGCTTATAGGCTCCCTCGGGGACCAAGCCTATTTGAGTTCGGCAAGGGCAATTAAACAGTCCATGATGGCGCTCATGAACTGGAATATGATGAACTGTGATGACGCGTTTTAGTTTTGCTTTTTTTCCCTTTCCAAGTTCTGGGGTTTCTTCACAGAATTTCAACTGAGGGTTATTTTTGAGGGAATACAAGCGGGGCAATTGTTCTACATAATTGCATCAGATTCAGGAGTTGATAGAAAATATGAAAGGCTAAAGTCGAGTTGGACTCCTGAATTATTGAGTGTATACTAAAATGTTTTGCTGTTTTTTTTGTTGTTTTCATCAAAGCAGTGAGTGGCGCTATGTGCCAGCACAAAACACGTTTTGATGGAGCAGTGGGAACAAAAAAAAACAACTTTGAGTCAGGCAAGACCTTGAGGTTGGCTCTACATCATTTTCCACCCACTGTGTGAGTGCATCATTGTCTGGGCGCGTAGCAGTCAGGAATGACAACGGAGGGTGACACTGAAAGGTCCCGGGGTCCGGCTGCCTGAAAAGTCACTGGGCTGACACTGACAGAACGCACACATGAGGGGGTGGGGGGACGGGGGGTGGCGTGTGGCGTGTGGGAGGGGGAGGCGGGGAAGTGGTGTTGGCAAAACAATGACCTGAAATCACTCAGATGCAAACAATATATGCAGATTCTCTGCTCTGCCTCCGTTCAACACACACACACACACACGCACACGCACACGCACAGACACACACACACACACACACACACACACACACACACACACACACACACACACACACACA
>JAUESF010000031.1:5158346-5171700 GCA_032274765.1 Malacoctenus tetranemus
ACACACACACACACACACACACACACACACACACACACACACACACACACACACACACACACACACACACATATCCTCAAGAGACTTTGTTGACATTCAGTTCCTGGACAGTAGCTCCAAACTCAGCTCTGCTCTTTACCTTAATTTTTTGCCCCCACAGTGACACGGATCCACCCGAGTCACTCACACTGCCGCATACAACAAAAAACAACCTGCACAAACGCGTTGCCCTGCTTCCAAGGACATTAAATTACAAAATAACTGTCATTTCCTGCACATTTATTCTAAACACGACTCCAACCAATGCTTATGTCACTCTCGCTGCATTATTTACGTTGACATTCCCACGAGTTTAGGAGAACAACAACACACATGCACACACCCGTGTTTGTTTGGCATCACTTGGAATACCAGAGATCTCTCTGTGATGCAAAATTTACTGGTGATAAGAAGATCAAATGCCAGAGTTTATATAATTGATTCCTGGCTTGAATTATTCATTCAAGTCCAGCTTCAACAAAGTGAAATCGCCTCTTTTATTTTCGTGGTTTTTAATGTTTCATATTGGAATAAATGTTTTGGTTTTATGTGAGTCTTGTGATGGACTGCATGGTTGGTATTCAAGTTGTTTAGAAAATAGAAAACATACCTGATTTATTTCTTAACAAGAAGGGAATTGAAATTAATCCACATGCTCCGATCTGTTATCAACTTTCTAAATAAGGTAGAAATATCAAGTTTAACAGTTGTTGGTTGTTTCTAGAAAGAGCGTTCCTCAAGCATTCAACTTACACAGGCTCTTAGTTACGCGATTGCGTTGGAGGTTATGAGCTGAACTGTGAACTCCCACCTGATTTAGAATCCTCATAAAGACGCATGAATGAGAATTGCTACGTCTGCCTCTACGTCTGCTTCTACATCCGTCTGACAAATGAGTCACTGTTGACCTTTGCCAGTGAAAACTGAGCGTTTCCTGCAGATGTGGTTCACATTAAGAGACAAAAGCACAACGTGGGGCAGTGACACTCATCAGGAAACACAGAAAATACCTGTGATCACTAATGCTGATATAGAAAAATAAACGACGCTGAAACTGTCTGTGATTTTCAGCAGCCAGACAAACTGAATACTGCAGAGTTGCTGGTCAAGGAGTGTTTGCGGTTATGTATTAAAACCACACTTGCTGTTACCAAGGTAACTAGGAGTGTCACTATATAAGGACTGAGATGGAAAAATTTATAACAGCGCTCCGACCGACACAACTGCTGGCTCTCAAGTCAGCCGATATCAACATACATATGCAGAGTTACACGGTGGCTGAGACATCAGGGCGTCAAACACGTGCACACATGACGGGGGCGTGACAAGCCTTCAGCAATGCGCAAGCTACGCGTGCTAAAAGCAAGGTGTGGATTCATCGGGGCTTTGGGTGCTTTGATATGCGACTAAGGGGAGGAGAGGCTAAAGCAGGAACGTCGCTCCTCATTAGCGCCGACTTCCTCCCCTCCTCCGCTGACAGCGGCATCATATCCTGCCTCCACCGTTCCGCTCCCGCATCGTGGCACCGGGCCATCCGCATGAGTAACTCCGGCGCTTCGCCTCAAGCCAAAATCGGCGCTTGATCCGATTGGCCACGCACGTCAGCATCACCTCGTGTGAACAGTAGCGATAAAGAAAGAAAGGGGAGGGGAGGAGGAGGGGGGGTAAAGAAAAAAAAAAAAGGGACTCACCGTTTGATGTCCGGCCAAGTTCCGGAGACACAACATTAACGTGAAGTACATTTCCCCCGGGTGTCCTCTCATTGTTTCATCTCCTCAGCTTTCCACGCTGTCGGCCTTCGGTGTCCCTCCGCGCCGAATCTTCTGCACCGAGGAAGTGGGTGAACAATCTCAGATGTGGGAAGCAACGGATTTCCCGTGGGATCACAGGGAAATCACACAAGTAATCATAACTTCCATCGTTCTAGCTTGTTTTGACAAACATTTGGAATGACAAAATTGCAGACAAAGACTTGTTTAAAAGCTTCAGTTCAATTAGAGAAAAATATGTCGAAGTTAAGACTCAAACTAGAATAATAGGACACCATGTGCAGTCATTAATATCTGCTACTAGTCAAACTTTTGTATCCCTTTGTCGACTTTTCCACATTGCATTAAAATGAGGTTTTATCCGTGTACAAACAAGCTGCTAACAATGACACCTCTCTGACAACAAGGATGTTTTGACACAACCTGTGTGGGAAAGAAACGAACACTTTCCTTTTCACATTTTTTAGAAAAAACAAAGACGGAAAAGTAAAAGACAGAAAAAGAAAATATGAACCATTTTAGCATCCTACCTGGTGACCCCGGCTCGCCGTTGCCACCCTGCTCGCAGCGCTGAAACAGGAAGCATGTCCTCGCTTCTGAGAAAAAAATAAAACACCAATATGATTTTCACTTTTCATAAAACCTTTCACAGATAATTTAACTGTGTCGACAGGAGGGAAAAAGAAATCCCGACCTCCGGATGCTTGAGGGTGGGAAACGTGCAACTACTGTAATTACATGGCCTTATTCTGTCCTTTAACTGTTCAATCACTGTTTTTTATTGCTCACAATTGGGGTGCAACTTCCCAACGAGCCTCCCTGCTTGTTAATTTCCTGAATAAATGAAAAACTCTGAGGAGAAAATATGGGAAGAAAACAAACATTATTAGATCAAAACTGAAAAATGCAACAGCTGAAACAGGCCCCTCATCATGCCTGACCGGTGCTTAGACCATACCCCTCAAAACTGGGTAGCAGGTGCATGAAAACAGTAATCGCAGCCAAACATATACAGACAAAGCAAAAACACACTCCGCTCCCAGATGCTGCCAACAGCGTGTGTGTGATTACACTCGTACATTCAAACACATACACCTGAGAGGTTTCCTTGGTAACTAAAGGGGGGCAGAAAACATCATTGGTACTTAGCCTTCTGGTGAATGCACCTTCCTGACCACCTACATCTACATGCCTGTGATTGCGTTACTTACTTTAGAGCAACTTTTACAATAAAACACTTGAGAATAGAGTGAAAGAACGCAGGATGACACTTTCCAAACAGCTGCGGCGTTCCCTTTTATTTATCGCCACGTCTCACGTAAAGACGCCTCAACAGATGTTGTCGTTGCGCTCCACGTCAACACGGATGTGCACGCTTTTCCAGGTATCACTTTACTTATTCTTTTTTCCCTCTCTATCTTTTTTTTTTCAAGAAACACACCGGGAAAGCGACGTAGGATAATTTGATGCGAGAAGCACGGGGGTGTTAATTGGCAGAGTCGTCGTTATCCTGCAGTCATAACTCGGCGGCGAGGAGGAATATGTGATATGTGCCAGCGCCGCTACCTCGCAGGAACTGCACACGATCATGCGATAGTCGCTAAGTTATTAGCTCCAAGGCAGAGCATGTGTCAGAGGGAGCGAGGGTGTAAGATTACGGCGCACGGAAAAAAATAAGCATAGCTGGGATCTAGATTCGGTTAATTTCAGACTATCAAGTTGGCTAATTGCTTTTAAATGAAGCCTCTCTCTTTCTCCCTCTCTTTCATGCGTGCATGCCCAATTAGTGAAGCGTTAACTTGAGGGAGGAGGGGTGAAAAAAAAAAAAAAAGCCTGACATCTTTTCGTGTTTTTTCCTGCAGCCGAGGAGAGGCCACGAGCTGTCAAATCAGAAACCCTGTCAGTCTGTCTCAGACGTAGCGAGGAAGAAATGGCCTCCCTCGGGATCCGGGGCGCTTTATGGCGCTCGGTAGTTTGAGAGAGCGTGGAAGGCAGGCAGGCAGGCAGGCAGGAGGGGAAGTGGAAGCAGCATGGAAGCCATATATATGTTGTAAGTTCCTATCTTGTCAATGTAAACACATAAAGGCAGCCGTGCCCGCGGGGGTTTGTCTCCTTTGTAAAGAGGGGAGCGTTTGAGCCACAAACAGTGGAGTGCAGAGAAATCAGGAAAAAAATGCGACGGATCCCGTGGAAACGCAGAGCTGCGGCTTATCACCGATGCTCTTTAATGTGGCGACCCCTACACAGGCATACGGGGGGGGGGGACACTCTGCCGTGGCTCTCTAAACGGCACGTCTCGAAGCATCAAACGCGGGCCCGGCTCAACGTTTGCTGGAACATGCGATCCATCAGAGCGCGGAGCTAAAGGAAAGATTTATTTTTTCCCCTCCTTCCCTCATGAAAACGGGATCGCATCATTTGCTTTGAAGTTATTTAGATGTTGACGACGAGGGGGGTGGGGTGGGTGGGGGGGTTGAGGCCCCTCCGTTCCTAACCTTGGCACTGGTGAGCGCGGGGAATGACAGCGTGGAGCGCTGACAAACGTTATCACATCTGAAGCCGCGATGCAAGCGCAGAGGTTGGACTGATAATGTCATGGAAACGGTACGCAAACACACTGAATAAGGAGATTAGAAGGTGACGCAGAAAAAAAAAGGTGGAGGGGGGGGGCATGCATTTCATTGGGAAAAAATAGCAACCGGGGGGGTTTGACAGCATACGAGTGGAGTACTGGGAGCTGCAGTCGCTCCAATAAGTGCACCTCTGCTTGGGATGAATGTCTTGATCAGCGCGAGGGGAGGAACGGGGAGGCTGGGAAAACAGCTTGTACAGCCGCTATAATCAGCCGCAGCTCTGGCAGAGAGTGGCAGCACTTTATTACGTGTCTAAGTAAACGCATAATCGAGCGAGTCGCGCCGTCCACCGGAGCACAAAGCCGTGCGGCGAGCGGGCGGGACGCCGGGACGCAGACAAAGTTGCTCCCATCCGGGAGCTCGGCGGCGCGCCGGCGAGCTGAGTGACGCACAGCCGGGACGCCGGAGAAGCTCAGATCCTTCCTGCCCGAAGACGAGCTGGAGTGTTTCTGGAGGTAAGTGACAGGTTTTCCCCATTCGATTTGAACACCAACCCCCCCCTCCCCTTTCAAAAAAACTCCAAGAAAACCTGTGGAAATAGTGTTAAAATATTGCACGTGGTTCTCCCCGGGGGACGGCATTAAATCAAAACACCGAGATCAAACCTCCACTCCACTTTCAATTAGTTGCCATTCCGCTTGAGTCCACTTGATCTCCTACGCAAAAAGCCATGTGTTGCAATTAGTTGTGATTTAGTTTGTTTTATTAAAACATAGCCCGGAGGTAGCGAAGGAGTTCGGCAGATTGATGTGCGTGGCGGCGTTCTATCAGGATATCAAATGGGAACGCCATCGCTCCCAATCTCAGCGTTGGGTTCTGACATATAGGAAAACACCTCCACCCTATTAATTCCGAATGGATGTTATAAATAGTGACGAATATTTATGGCGGCGAACGTGCGCGGGGAGGGGTAAGGGGGGGAAAAAAATAAAGATATCCCGGTGTCGACAGTGCCGCAGCCTTCATCATCCCCAACACGGAGCGCCTCGACATTATGGAAACAGGAACAGAAGGGGTTTAATTTCCACAGTGCTTTCTGCATCATTAACAATGGCTTTGATTAATGGTTTACACCCACCCAAAGCCCCACCTGTGAGAATCGCAATAAAGATGATCGTTCGGCGGGCTGCAGGCGCCCTCCGTTCCCTCACTGAAACGAGCAGGAGAGAGGTGGTGGTACAAGAGGAGGGGGGTGTTGGGGGGGGTAGGGGCGTCTCATTTTCTGTCGCACCTGTATTATAGACACCAGTGGGGCAAATATTGTGACTTTTTAATCAGCAATTTTGTTGCCGGTGCAGAAGGGGGCACACGGTGGGCGTGTTCGACAGGGAAAATAGCTTCGCATCGGTTCTCGCTGGGGTTTTTTTTCCCCGCCGACCTCTTCGCAGTTTGCAAACCCACCCATGTAATCCATCATGGAGACATTAATTATGTACTAAGCTCTTCCAGGACAAAGACTCTAATGAAGGGGCTGTCAACACAGGGCTCTGCTGAAAACAGTGCAGTCACCGCGGTGAGAGGGATGCTCGTGCCGAGCCCCCCCACTTGGATCTTTTTCTCGGGGAAGGCAGAAAACAGTTCCAAGTGCATTTTCAGCACCTGCCCCATGCGAGAATGCTTGCTCAGTGGACACCTGGAGATGCAAACTCCTAATGGGTACGCAAGGGCCACTGGGGCCATGCTAACCTGCTAGCACTGCTACCGAATTGATTCATTGGTCGGAGGCAGTGGGGCTCGTTACGTTCCTATTTTTTGCGACCAATTAGTCATAATTTGCAATACTTTTCTCTTCTGCACTTCTTCTATAACTTCTGTAGCAACATCTACAAACACTTCGGAGGACTGGTCAGGATCCAGTCCAGAGTGTGAAAGCAAGATCCTGAGTGACCTCTGGTGGTCATAGTAATAATCAGCAGGGCAAGTTAGAGCAGGAGGTTGTGAAGGCTGGGCGAAATGAAAAACTACCCTCAGTTATTTCCAAGCTGTCGATTCTTCTCTATAAGGGGACAGAGTTTTCAAACTGCGTTCTGACTTGAGATTCTGCAGGAAATCACGAGCACACGCCGGTTTGATCTTGTATGACTTACACGGGGCGCTAATGAAGCGGCGTGGAGTGCCGGCTTCGCGCTTTAACGGAGCCGAAATTAAAAATTCATCAGCACATTCCACCTCAAGACGAATAAGTTCAACCCTCGCCCCCCCCCTCCATTTTTTTCCTGCCAGCTGATATTTTCACCTTGTACCTCGACTTTCCATGTCCCGGCATGCAACGGCAACACCACCGGCATAATAAAAGACTGTCCTCCGGAAGTCTCCAGCATCCTTTTCCACTGTTGCTTGGCACCCCAAATGCTTTCGTAACCCATCACTGCATCCGTAGACAGATTTTTTTGGTTAAAGACAAATAACCGCACACACAAAAGGACACGCTTACTTGCCAAGAAAAAGAGGGGGGGGGAAATCAATAGCACAATTGTACATTTGTAAAAAAGTAAGATAGAGCCAGCGGGCAATTAGCTTAGCTTTGCAGAAACTTGTAAACAACAGGATAACTAGTTTACTTCTGCCAAAGTGAAAAAATAAATGAATAAAAACACCTTTTGACATCTCTGAAAATAACTAATGAAAAGGTGGTTTCCACATTTTCTGTTGGTGGAAAACAAAGAAAGGAAACATTCTACTGGAAACTAGGATATTGCCAATATTTGATATTTTTTAGACTTTTCGTCACTTGGTGGATGTCGAACTTTCAGTGTTTCTGCCCTGTGAAGTTGCTCCAATCCGCAGCCCTCGTGGAATCTATAATCACGCACCCCACTCCTCCCCTCCCCTCCCCTCCTCCTCCGGGCCAACACGACAACTCAGACTGACAAAGTGCCTCTCTGTCAGCGGGCCAGCCTGACGCCGGAGTGTGTGGGTGGCGCGATGGATCGAAGACTGGAGCCGCGACAGGTCTGGCACCGGCTTCAGCCGGACACCTCGCCGCGGGTCTCGCGCCCCGGCTGAGCTCCTGTGGTGGTGGGGGGTGGGGGTGGGGGGGGGGGGGCTCAAGGTGAGAAACTGGAGCCAGAACTGAATGGACTGGGCTTTTGTTTCACGGCTAATTACTGCTGACTCCAAGCACACACACACATACGCAGAGCCCCCCCCCCACCGCCACATCCTCCTGGCTCTCTCTTCCCTCCATCACCCCCTTTTGCGCGGTTCAGTCTTGCTGTTCACCGGTGGAAAAGGTATTACTAATGACAGAAGAAGGTTACCCAATTTATCTTCGGGCAAAACCTTTCAGAGGTAGCTCTCCTCGCGTCCCTGCAGAGTCCAGATTGCCGAAGGAAAGAGAGAGAAGGAAAAAAAAGGCTCCACGCAGCAAACACTAACAACTCCAGCCTTGATCCTGATTGGACCGTGGCTGGAACAAGTCAAATACATCTAGTTTTACTGTTTTCTGACATTTTTCCACCCCTTATCAGCAACCATCTTGAGCCGAATTCCAAATTACGTGATAAGATTTCACTTGCCATGGTAACTGCGCGCTTAATAAAATAGCACTTGCTTTCATCGCCCTCGGTGTGATTTATAACGGAGGGGGGATGAGTGGAAGGACAGAGGAAGGAACAAAAGCTTTGCTTCTCTTGACCCTTTAATGCAGCGTGATTGGACAGAGTCCTTTTGGCATGGTGACTAATAGGCAGATGGATAACGGAGAGAAATCGCGCCGCCCGCAGCTTCGCTCGTCATCTGACTTTCATGGCGTCTCGGCACATAACAGCGGGCAGAGGAGGAAAGTTTTCTACCTGAGGAGACGCGGAGACGCCCTTCAGAGCTGCTTTGGCTCCCTTCAGCTGCTAATGCTGCAGAACGTGGGCCTGTTGGGGCCGTTGAGGTGAATCTTTGTCAACACCATTACCTCTGATTTCTCAGATGCAGAATGAAGGAAAAAAAGTACATTTTATGTGTAAGGAAACAAAGGGTCAACGAGTGAACTGAAAAATAGTACATTAAAATGAGCTCAACTGGCGTCTGTCTGCAGTCACATTATTGCAGGACGGAGGGACTCAGACAATGACTGAAGCAGGAACCAGGAACAAAAGACGTCTGGAATTAAAAGAAAAGAGAGCACGGGGTGAAACAAAGGAGGCCTGTGAAGGGTGAAAAACACGGAGAAAGTGACTGACGTTTCTGTGCTAAATAAATGAGGAGCTGGATGCCCACAGCTGTTAGCGCCTAAACCCTGATTAAACAGTTATTAATCAGCCGAGGCCAGAGGAGTCACTCCAGCATTCATCAGGTTTCTGTCTGCACCGCCGAGGCGCAGAGATAGGCCGTCGCCGACGCAGCCGGGCGGGGAAAAAAGAGGCTGGACGGAGACGTGAAAGGTGATTTCAACGCGAGAATCAAAGGTCTCAAAGATATCTGCCGAGCATTCTACCTTCACTTCTCACTGTGATGAAAGACATTCCTAATACATGTTGATGTTAAACAAAAAGGGTGTGTGTGTGTGTGTGTGTTTGGATGGGGACGGGGAGGGGGTGATATCAGGTGCGTCTGGGCTGATGTCTCTGTCAGATGCCCGGCTGCCGTCACCTACTCCATCATCCCTGGGCCCGTCCTGCCTGGCGTCTGCCACCTCACCGTCCTGATTATAGAAATGCCAAACTATTCAGTCACGCAATTTATCACGACACTCGCCGCGCTCTCTGCGGGCGGCGGCAGAGGCACTGGCGCCGCGTCGGGGGGGTAACCTGTCAGTTTGAAACTCACCTTGTGTTTCGACCTTTCCCGATAGTCATCCTATTAATTTCGCTCGCCCGATTCTTTTCTGGCGGTGCACGCAAGTCGCCGATCGCTCCGCGGGCGCACGCGGAGACAAAAGGGGGGAAAAAAAGTGAGATTTATGGCAGCGGGGCTGTTTCAAAGAGATTGAATGATTTGACCTGGGGCACCACCCAACTGGGAATAGCCAAGCATCGATGGATTATCGAGGGGGGGTCTCTCTGACGCAAAAGATCTGTGACACATGAGAATGGGCAAGTAAGGACCCCTCAAAAAACATATGCTGACAGAAATTAGCGTATGTAAATGTCGGGCAAAGATAAGGTTTGGACTCCCCTGAGATGTGGCATTTTTTTTCGAGCACGTTGGCATAATTGGAAGCTCTAAATCTATGGCGCTTGACATTTGTGGAGGTTCGTGGCAGAGAGGTGCGGATAAAAAGGAGGCGGGGAAAAGTGAAATCTAATTCTGACCTGCTGTGAAAAGGCAGCCGCAGATTAGTCCAAGCGCATGAAATGTACAGAAAATTACAGGTTGAAGCGCACAAGCATATGAAACTGAAGGAGCGTTTAATTAGAGGCTTTGCTATTGATTAAGTTGGGCAGGGGTGGGTTTTTCATGAGCTGCTTGGGCTTTTGTGGAGCAATTTATTTTCCAGACGGCAGCCGACAGAAAAAAAAAAAGGGGGGGGGGTCCATCCTGCGGAGAAATTAAGCTGCTGGATGGAGAAATTTGAGATAAGACGGGGAACTGAAGGGAAACCGGGCGATGGAACAGAAACAGACCGATGCGCTGGAGATAGATTTTTTTTTACATTTTTTTATCCCCGCCCATTCGAAAATGATTCAACTTCACACGAAGAGCGTTTAATGAGAGCGTCGTCTTTCGAAGGGGGGTAAAAGCGTTGCAGTGGTGCAGCCGGGAGAACCAACAGACTGCACAAACTCATCAGAGAAGCTGAGGGGTAAATAAAAAGGGGGAATAACGAGAAGCAAAGAATGGATGGTGCAAGAGATCAGCGTAGCAGATGTAAGACTGTTTGTGCGAGCGAAATGAGTCGGGAGGGGGGGGGTTATGATCATTCTGGCAGAGCGGTCGCGACAGCTGCGGCGTCTGCGAGCTGCATCAGCAGCGGCCGCAACATCTGTCTCTGCTGCTGTGCCCTTTACTGAGCTGAAGATTCGCAGACCCTCCACAATAAGTGTCCCTCTGATAAGCTGAAGTCTGAGCTGCGATTTAAATGAGACTAATGTCGTCTAATTGCCCGACGCTGTCGTCGTGTTTGCCTCATCAAGGATTCCTTCTGAGCTTCGTCCCAACATTTGTGAATCGTGAACGAGAGTTTGAATACATGAATGAAAAATCGCCCTGGAACTTTGAGTGCCTGAACGAGAATTTGACGAAGAAAGGAGATTGGCATCAACGCCAAAAGATGCGAAACATCCAATGAAAACTTTAAGTCGAGGCTGCCGTTTGTTTCGAGAGAGAAAGAGGACGGAGGCCGCACGCGTCGATGATGTTTCGCAATAAAAGGAAGCACCAATTCCCCTCATTTGCGCGCACACGCACACTGCATGTCTGATGTAAACACATCAAGCACCTATTGAGCCTCAAGGCTGGAGACCAAGATTCTCCAATGATGTTGACCTTCTGAGGTTAGAACGGCTTTTCCAAGAATACACGTGAAGCAGAAGAAGCAGCAGCAGCAGCAGCAGCAGCCACTCTGTTAAGATGCTGAACCACTGCTGCTGCCCGGCCTTGGCCCTTGCCTGCTTCCCCAATTTGCATAAATATGAGGAGTTTAAAATGCCAGTGTGCAATGAAGCCACCTGATGAACTCATCTCAGGTTAGCGACGAGTCCATTAAGTTTATTAGGCTGGCAGCGAGAGCGAGCCCGACGCCTGGGGTCCGGGGGTGTGGCACGGGTTGGCTTGCCCGGGGGGGGCTGAAGCATGTGCTGCCCGCAGATAATATTTGGACATGTCTGTACGCACACACGCGCACGCATGCAAATGCAAACAGAGACATGAGCTTGTTTGCAACATAAACAGAAGTGCTTGCGCATGTATCCAATAATAGCTTGATTACACAAGTGAGTTCATCCCATTAGAAATAACCAAATAGAGCATTTATCTAATTCAAGCAATTAGAAAATCCAGTGTTTATGCTACATAAGCTAACCGACAACTGGCCTGTGATCCTCACAGAGACAGCAGGAGAAAACGAGACAGATTTCTACTCTGATTTAAATCAAGAACTGCAAAATCAAGAGTATTTTAATTGCCGCACAAGTATAGATTCAAAAGCTCCATGTGGACAACAGGAAGTTGCATTGTGTGTCTTCCTGGTGTCCTTTTGTCACTTTTTCCGCCTCCATTTCTCCACCCTCTCCCAAAGTAAGGGTGGAAATGGGTCGGGCCTCACCCCAGAGGACTTCTGGCTGCGACAAATGTGCGCGGGAACCGAGCCCAGTTAAGGAACCAGCTCACTAAAGGGATTTCAGCCTCTCAGGCGGCGCTTACTCACAGGTTAGGATTACGGCCGTTGCCGGGGCCGTCCCCGGGTCTGCCTGTCTTAGTGAGAGGGGGAGGTGAGAAGGAGGTGCTGCCTGCGGAGGCTGAGCTCATGTCAGCGAGTCCTCTTTGCAGGAGTTTCACCTCTCTTGAATGCCGTCCGATGTTGTGTCAAACACCCGGGTGGTGTCAGGAAGAGCAGCTCAATACAACTATACAAATGTGCTGCGTTGATGTTCGATAAATCAACAAATGCCATCGATTGAACAATCAGGACAAGCTTCCGTTTGTCATCATTCTCTTCTCAAATACAAGCCTGGCATCGATTAAGTAAATTAATTGAATTAAACGTTGCACGGTTAAATTGGGCCTGTTTGTATTTGCTGTGTTCCAAATAGTGGAGAAAAAAAGGCTGGATGTGGCCTGAGCCAGGGATGATTTACTGGGCTGTCTCACAAATGTTCGATTGGAAGGTCAATCCCTGACCCCACCTGTCTGCGTGTCAATGTATCATTGAGCAAGACACTGAACCACCAATGGGCGGTGAGCACATTGCATGGCAACCGTCGCCTCAGGAGTGTGTGTGTTTATATGTGATTGGGTGAAGGTGAGGAAGGCAATAAAAGTGTACAAAAGATACAGCTGCTTTTGCACTTCGGGGCGCAGGAAAGCATTAAGTTTTAAAAGGTGAAAGAGTTTCAATGTAAATCATTTTAACATGATGTGAAACTGTGTAGGTTGTTCACAGTGAATAATGAAAGAGACGACTTGTCTCGTCTCCGGATGAACAGTCACGGATGCCGTCTTTAGCTTCGACTTGGGGGGACGGATACTGAAAGACAGCCTCACCAGTGTTCACTCCAGTCGAGTTAGGAAATACATCGAGCCATTATATAATTTCCATTTCAACAGATTGTGACGACAGCTTGACTTCCCTCCTGTGCTGGCACAGTTCAAAAACTGTGTTCTGCCAAAGTGTCCTGTCTTATCTCCAAACGCGTCACATTACAGAAGCGAGGCACCTTCAGAGGTGCGCGTCCTTGTAACTTTCACCGCGACGAGGGGGGGGACGCCTCAGCGAGTCCAGCTGGAGCCGGGTCCACCATGTGTCGAGGATCACGGGGACCGGGGGGTGACAAATGTCGCGCGGACAGACGCGCCGGCAAACGCGACTTCCACTCGGGAGTGTTGCTTTTTCACAGGCTCGCAGGTCTGAGATCAGCGTCACGGCAGACAGCTGTGCTGCGGACGCGATCCAATCGAAAGTGTTGACATGGATGAAGGGTAGTATTTCTTCAAGAGTGAGCCGCTCATTCTGGGTCTCACACAGGAGTCTCCCAACCGCCCGCCCACACACACACACACACACACACATGCACACACTCTACAACAGTTGGTTTGATGTGCATGAAGCAGAGGTAGTGGTGGTGGTGCTGAAGCGAGTAAACATCACTGCAATGAAGCCTGAAGACACATCAGGAGTGCGAGCATGGGGTGTGGGCACTGAAACTACGGCACTGTGGAGACACTGAAAGCTTCTGTGAGGGAGCAGTGCGTGTGTGTGTGTGTGTGTGTGTGTGTGTGTGTGTGTGTGTGTGTGTGTGTGTGTGTGTGTGTGTGTGTGTG
>JAUESF010000031.1:5181831-5199969 GCA_032274765.1 Malacoctenus tetranemus
AAATTAGAGTAACACAAGCCTCTGGTGTCGGCCAGCAGTGGTGATTTACTGTAGCATTCGGTCTGCTCTTAGTGTTTCTGCTTTAGCTATCAGCACATCATTGCTCCAGTTTAATTTTTTTTAATGTTCAGCTGAAAACAGACCAGTTGCAGACAAGATTTGTCAAATAGTCATCCCTTACTAAAGTCATTTCTTCCTTTTTTGATTGTCACAATGTTCATTTTGTCAAATCCCAAGGCTGAAATTAGTATTCCTCTTTGAAATGTGGAAAAAATAAGAGGAAAAAAATACTGTTTTCAGAGAGCTAGGTCTTCACTAGACTGGGAGAACTCAACAAAAGAGGCAGTTTATCAGGAGAGTTCACCTGCAACTGTAATAAGTGAACAGCTACCGCGCTCCATCGGTCACCCAAGGGTTTTACCAGTGGTAATAAAGAATCCTCAAACAGTGGAGTAAGTTTGTAAGGCTTTGGTAAACTGTGTGAGCACACACGAATCACGGTCTTCAGAGGAGAGGCCAGGCCGGCTAATCAAGACTGTGGCGCTTCCACCGTGGCGCTTCTGGAACGACGGTGGCTTTGTGGTTTCGCTTTAAAGCCCCTTAAAAGAGGGAATTTCATCAGATTTCGGAGTGATACCAGAGCACGTCAGGAAAACGAACAAGAGGAACTCAAAGATGAATCGGTGTTATTCACTCATTTTAGCATGTAGCCACTAGTGAGGCTCATTATTGGAGGAACTGAGCGAGGACATAGAAGGGAGGGAAAAAAACACACACACAAAAGGGAAGCAAAGAAATCAAACTGGAATGGGATGCTTGTGTGGGAAACTATTACAGTGGCATTTCAAACAGGCGAGGCTATCCAGCACTGGCTTTTGCCGGCTATAAGTGATTCATCTCCTGGAGATAAAAGCAAACAAATGCTGCCTCGAGAGATGTCTGATGGTAGCTGTCCATGGTGCTGAAGTTACCCATGGCTGCTTTCTCTCTCTCTTTCTCTTCTCTCTTCTCTCTCTCTCGCTCTCTCTCTCTCCCCCTCCCTCTGTCTGTCAGTCTGTGTCCATCTGCCCTGGGCTTCTGTGTAAGCACACATTGCCAATGTCACTCAAGTCTGTCAACGGCGGGCTGCCTGCGACCACCTCCACCGCGCAGGCGGCTATAACGTCTCAGCCGGGTGAAATATTGGCAATCGCTGTGTGCACAGTGTCACTGGCTGCAGTCAATATGTCCTTTTTACTGTTTCAATATACACATTGAGAGTCTCCCGGCAGAAGCCGTAGCACAACATAGCCGTGACCCATTCAGATGGGTGTCAACTCCATTCACACCCAACGTCGGCCTTGCCCATCAAAAACATACATTAAGCCCTCAACCAACCTGTATAGGTGGTCAGCAGCTGAAGTGATGAGATGTGTGGGAGGCACCAGGCTGGCTGTTGTGCAGCACACGTAAATACACACAAATTTATTACGTAATCCCTGAAAACAACATAATGCTTGAATTTTTTTCTTCCTTGGAGCAATCTTGAAAGGCTCAAAACGCGTGAAGAGGAAAAAAAAGGCACGGTGACGCATTGAATTTCAAAAAGAAGAGTTTTTTCTCCACCTTTACGGCTGTTTTTCGGATTTATTTTGACTCAGCAGGGGAAGTATACATCAACGCCTGGTTTTATCCATACTAATTCATTAGCACGTCAAAAGCTCTCCTCTTTTATCTTTCACGGCTCTCTGGCAAAAGAGGTCCTTCGCCGTTTCTCAGGAAGCAATCCTTTTGTATTCCTGCCATGGATGAACAATCAGAGCTAATGAAGTATTACTCCATGCGAAAGAAAAGAGAGGGATGATTTTAATTTAGAATGTGTCAACAGTTTTTGAGAAGCATGTCAAAATGCGACGGCAGTTTTGAAATTAAAAGCGAGCCGCTTTCTTTTTGGGAGAACGGACGCCTCACCCCCTCCCCGCCCCCCCTCCTAGTCCACCTCCCGATTAAACCCTTTCGCTCTGTGTTCTGCAGCATTTCACACGTGTCACGGAAAACATGGATCTCACTGGTGTCCCTTTAACTCCATTACAGTTTCTATTAGTAATTCAATTTCGTATTGCTCTAATAAGGATATTTTATGCCTTGATAGAATATTCATTTCACACATTTAAGAGGGGCCCAAGGCTCACGAGTGTTTCACGATTCTTACAGTCACAATTTGAGATTTCTAATCCTCGTTTTCAGTGGACTCATTTAGGTCTTAAACGTCCCTCTGGTGTATCAATTAAAAATGGCTGAAAGTTCACCGCCGCGTGTTGCATTCTGTGAGAGATAACCAAATCCTGCACTCAGCGAGTGTTGTCTGGAGAGAGGTCACACAAGCCAGGTGCTGCTTCTCTAATTTTGTTGTGAGGTTTCAGGTCTTCTGCCTCAGAGGATTTGAGCCGACTGTGAGAATTTTCCGAGCAGGCTTTTTTCTTTTTTTTTTTCCCCTCGGTGGCCCTTTGCCTCCCCTCTGCGAGACACTTCCTCCCCCAGGGTAGCGAGGAAGCAGACAGAGAAAATCGTCCCTAACCTTTTCCACCCTGCTCGCTCCCTTCACCAGTCGCTCCAGTACTCAGGCAGCCTCCACGAACAGCCGAAAGGACCACTGAAACCCCCCCGCCGTCTTCATGACGTCACATACGTCAGCCTGCCTGTTACACAGCAGCTCCGCACTGAGGCGAATCAAAGCCTCCGTGAGCTCCTTGTGCATTCCTAATGTAACCGTGAATGAGTCATAGAAAGAGTTACATTCAGCTATGTCGGTAAACAAAATTCACAAACACCTAAAACACTACAATTTACTGGTAATTACAAAATGGGATGCAATCAAATGCCTTTTGTTTGAGGCACAAACCAGCAGTCCGGACGGCCAAACCGGCCCCGAGTAAAGTAAGACCCTCAGCGGGACGCTCACCAGCAGTATTTCTGATATCAGAATGAAAAGACTGCTTTGATTCTGGGGGACGATTGGGTGCAAAATTGGTCGCAGTCATTTCACTTTATGCTTTTCAAAGTGGTGATTTTCTCGGCGGTGTGTTCCACAATCCGAACCCGGCGGTGCCGTTTTATCTGCTCATTGTCTCGTCAGAGTGCTCGCTAATATATCACATGCTCCAAAGACAATTCAATATATGGAAATGCTTGTATTGAGGGGAAATGCTCCTCTTTGGTGGAGGGGCCGTGAAATTCGTGGACAGCCTCGTACTACAGATCTCTCGCAAACAATACACTGCGAGTGCCATTCTCTGCCGCTCTCTCTCCCTCTCTCTCTGTCTCTCTCTCTTCTTAGCTTTGCATATGGTTTTCATATTTCTTTTCATAAGCAGCCGTTGCAATAAAGAGGCTTCCCCCCCCCCCCGACAATGCTTCTTCCTCTCCGAGTCCCTTTAGGTAACATGAGAAATCAGCACAAAGAATGAGCTCAATTCAATTATCTTCCTCCGTACTCGTGGGTGCCAAAGAGCCTTTAACAAATTGAAGATGGCTGAAGTTGATTCAGGTAAATGGACTGAATCTCACTCAAGTATTTAGAAGGGGGTGAGTGGGGTGGAGGGAGTGGGGGGGTTGGCGGGAGGAGGACCAGATCTAATTCACCACAGAGAGGGGGATAAACCTCGGGAGGACGCCGCGAGCTTCCGCGGCAGCAACATTCCTCCCACTGAAGGAAGCTCGCGCCGCATTTGTTCCAGTCGCGAGGCTTTACCTGCTCTGCTCACAACGCGTGATGACAGCTTTAATGTGGGGACCTTGTCTGCTTCCAGTATACTACCTCTGATTTTAATGTAGAACCGATGCCTTTGTCATGGCGAATCACAAACATTTTGTGAGGGCTGGCTCTTTTCTTCGCTCCAAAGTGTTGCCTCCGAAACCCGGAGCAAAAGGAAACAAGTGATTTTTCATGCGGAAGGAAGCCCACCTCCCCACCTCCTCACCCACCCTCCCCCAACACGCGCCATCCTTCCCGCCCTGATCCACACACGCGCCGGATGGGCTGTATCATTTAGCATGTGCCTGGGACTCAATTCATTCTAGTCAGCATACTGACCTCATTAAAATGAGTAGGCGCAGTGAGCCGCAGTGGATTTTGCACGGTGACAATATATCTTTTTTTTTTTTGCGTTGGATGCCGGATGCAAATCTATTTTTTGCTGCGAGGGTGCATTCATGTCTGCCCAGTGTATAGAACAATGTATGGCTGAATGAACAGAACAGAGGAACGGGATATAAGCAGATAAATGGATCAATAGGTGTAATTAATGTTTAATGCGTTAAGATAGAAATGTGGGAAGAAAAAAAAAAAAACAAAAAAAAACAACCTCCCCAAAAAAACTGAGCCAGCAGAGCGGAAAACACTGTACCATGTCGGATCTAGTTTGTTGTCGGTGGCCGGTTCCTGTGGGGAGCAATTTGCTTGTTTTCCTTCAGGCTCCGGCAGCCGTGGCAACGCAGACGCCTCCCCTACCCCCAAAATGAAGAGGCCTCTGCTGGGGAAATCACCTCTCAGTTTGGCCTCTCTACTCCTAGATCCCTCATCTCCTGCGCCGTAACCTCTGAAAGCACCTGCCGCGCGGCCATTACCCGGGCGCGAGGGCTTTAAGCAGGGGAAGATGGATCTCGCGGCTGTCCCCAGCGAAAGCCCCGCACATCCGTCCTCTGTATTCCACACCATTACTTGTGTCGCTGCCTGCGTAGCCTCCCTGCCTCCTCTTTCTCCCTCGCTGCGCCTCCTACGCCCCCCCCCCCCCGACTCTTTTTTTTGTTTTGTTAGCCGCTACAGTACGCGGCTGTAAAAAGATATAAATATCTGGAGGCGGCCGCCACATCCAATAAAGCAAAGTGATGTGAAGGGCGGTGACAGGCGATCGCACTATTTGAGGAGTGCGACGGCACATTTACTCGCTCCGTTGAGGTTGGTGCCACTTTAAAGTAACAAAAGGACAAAGATTGGGTAAAATATTTGATTGGTTTTAATTTATTGCTGCGTGTCGTCTCACAATTCATCGAGGTTGGTTGTTATAAAAAGCGCAGATATGGTGGGCGACCAAACACTGCAGGGGGAAGAGACCAAAACTAAATTCTTCACATCCATTCAACTATTCTATCTTCCATCATCCATCCTTCCTTCTGGCTTCTTTGTCCCTCAATCCATCCATCTTCTCCAACACCCATCAAGGTTCCACACATTCATCTATCTTCTACAACACCGTCTCTCACCTGTGTTTGTTGGGAGCAGCAGCCAGTTCAAGCCCCCACTGAGCGAAGGTGGGACACGCCCCATGCCAGCCTCCAGCCACACTATCAGAGCCACACACACACACACACACACACACACACACTCTGACGCACACCTATGGGCAAATTACACAGTCAATGCTAAACGAGCACCCAGCTGTCTCATACAAATTGACTTCTGCCATTGGCGAAATTGGGTGAGCTGTTAGTAGCGTCAGATGAAGCTCGCTCGCAAATAAAGTGCTAATTGTAGCGAAAACCGCAACATAACAGAGCGTCGGCGGCGCGCTTTGATCGGCCGTGTGGGGCTTTGTTTGGAGGACCCAGCAGGTGGGCCGCGACAAGCCTTTAAAGGGAATTGCCGCCTTGCCTCCCTATCACACATTCAGCCCTCTGCGTTTTTTATCTCCTGCCCCCCCCACAAAAAACACAAGCCGCTCCGTGCGTCCTCAAAGTGCGACACATCAAAACCGCACGCGTTTAAAGGCGGACCGCGACGGCGTTGTTTTTTTCCGGCAATCTTTAAAGGACTCAAATGACTAAGCATTTCGTGCGGCGTATTCGCTCCTCATATTTTTTTTTCCAGTCAGTGCACACAGCGAGTCGCTGCAGCTTCAGCATAACAATGCTGAATGTCAACACATCGATTATTGTGGCGCGACAACACTTGGGTTTATCCGTTTAAGTCGAGACAAATACACAGTTTGGGTTTTTTTCCCCCCTCCCCAACAGTGGAATAACTAATTCAGAGGCCGTAATCGAGTGGCTGGCATCAGTCTTTCAATAGCACATATGTCAGCATGCGTTGGCTCCTTTCCCAGCTCGCATGACAGCGCGCGTCACTGTCGGACATGACTGGAAAGGGAATTATGCATAAACGGGCCTTTGGGGATGATGATAATTGTGATGATCCAGGATCATTCAGCAATTCCCACAGAGAGAAGATCAATAAAACTATAGACAAGGACAGACTAAGGGACCTGATGTTGGTTTTACAGATTTCTATCGATTTTTGGCACTCCAACAACATTCCGATAATGTCCCACTTTTCCACTACGCTGCTGTTTTCCCCTCATCGAAGCTTGTAGCTTCCACTGATTCCTCGAGACCGCTGTTTCGTGATGTTGGCGAACTGCTTTGACGTACTGGAGGCGAAATGAAGCTCGTAATACAAAGGTGAAAATGAATAACTGTGTCAGGGTGAGTTTAATCAATAGGGAGGATATTTAAATCCGTACGTGTTGGCTTGGAGAAAAGCAAAACCAAACTTGTGAACCCAAGTTGGTTGTGGGAGGCTGCAGGCTACCAGAGTTAAATGTAGGTGAAGGGCAGGGTACACCATGTACATGTCAGTAGGCTATCACAAGGCTAACGCAGAGAGACAATCGCTCACTCACACACTCGCGCCCGCAGCAAATTCAGAGCTACATATTAACACACCACATGTCTTTCAGGTTGGGGGAGGAAAATGGGGTCTCAATTTGGCAGCCTGCGAAGTTACCTATGGCCTCACTTGGTTCGGCTGTTTCTGCAAAGCCTCCGCATTCCCTCCGCCCCACTGTCCACACCACTCCACCGCGTGGAGGACGGGGCTGCGGTATGACTGCACACGCGGCAGCGCCGAGCGGCCTCGGAGCTGTAGACAAAAACACTAATGAAGGAAGTCAGGTGGAAAATGTAAGCACAGTAGTGCTAATTGACCTGACAGACACCTCCAGTGTGTCTCACTGGAGAAAACTGGTGGCGGAGCGCAGCGCGCAGCTGAACTCGGCGTGGCACTCCTCTTTGTCATTTCGCCGTCTGAGGGCCTGGAGTCCCCTGCTCTTTTCCCTTTCTATCCCGTCTCTTTGTTTTGTGCACTCACACTCTAAACACTGCCTCTCCCTCTGTGTCCTTTACTTGTCCATTCATCTGCCATTCAGCGCAGCCCTACTTTCTCTCTCTCACACACACACACACACGCGCAGGCACACATACATATGCTCATACGTTGTTCCATTTCAGAGGTTACCACTCGGAGCTGCTCCCTGTGGTGCTGTCCCCAAAAAGCCGCCTCCATCAGCGCAACATAGTGCATGGGAGTGTTAGAGTGGATATCGGCGCGCTGGTTGACCCTCTAAAGTGACAAAAAAGCACAGCTGCAGCTGCATATAAAAACATCAGCACTCGAGGGCCACAGTAAAGTGATTTTTCAGCACGCGACAGTAAACCTCAAGGCAGAGCGACACTGAAGAGTTGCTGATATTTCAAGGGAACTCGCATGTGTATAAAAAAAAAAATCTGACTCAAATAGGTGGTTCAGCGACAAGCTCTTCGAAGTCAACAGATCCCGAAATTCATGCGCGAAGGCGCGCTTCGACACCGCAACACTGGGGAAGTGCACTGTTCCGCACTCGCATCAGATACCTCGCAGGGCACGGGGGCAATGAGCGAGCAGTAATTGGGTTTGATTTAATGCAGTAATGTATCCAGCACAGCTGTCGTGCTAAACAAGCTTGTGCATACAAGTGCGATCTATTTACCTCTGGCATGAATGTGTTATCTCAAATGTACTGCTGCTTTTTTTTCTTTAGTCCCCCCAATTAAAAGCTCCATGGAGCAAGAGTTATCCATTTTATTTGCTTCCACGTTATTGACTTTTTATATTTAGGATTGTTTTTGGTTTTGTACATGGAGTAAAAAAATCACCGGATGTGGAGTTCCAGCTGGGAAGATACAGTGTGCAGGAAGCATCCAACAAGACACCCAAAGAGTCTTAATACCACATATATCACCGGGGAGGTTTGGGGGGGTAAATAATACATTCCTCATGTTTTATTAACTCTTTCAAAATGTGCTCATCTACTGTTTTGTTCGCGACTGTTCTAAGTTTCATAAGAAAACACAAATTCATTTGGGAGCCCCGTCAACTTCCCCCCGTTCTTCAAATGTAGGCCAGCCTTTAAATTAATTGTTTAATTAATCATTGACAAGACGGCTTCCATTTTTCATGAGGTAGGAGAATGCAGGAGGCATCTGATTATGGTGGGGACGAGGCCGCCTGTCAGCCCGCATAACGTCATCCTTGGTCATCCAGAACCATTAGGAAGTCAAAACCCATCTGTGACTCTCCCCTGCGAGCTGCCATGTTAAAGAATACATGTCTCCAACGCGGTGCGTGGCTGTGTCAGGACAGATGCTCGCATCAGATGGGGGAACGGAGTAAAGTGTGAGTACACAGCCACACAAAGAGGTCGATGCACATATTACTTTTTTTTTCTCCTCCAACTGTTATTGCAAACAAATGAAAAAACAAACGAAAAAAAAAAACCAGCGGATGTTAATATTTAATCGGTGTATGTGTCTGTGGTGTCTGACACGGTTTGGAACACTTATACACTGTAACACACAGATCTGCACACAACGTAAAGTATCAACTCAGCTCTTTTTTTTTTCTTTCCCCAGTTAGGCGGCTTCATACTTGCTCAACCTTGTAAATCAATTCCTGAACAGAATTTAATTCTTATACTCGGAGCGGTCAGGTGCCCTAAAGCACAAACAGTTCCCATCTAACTCACAAAACAGGTGCATAAATCATGCAGTGACCTTTTTGTGTTGGAACAAGCGGAGGACATGCAGGAGCTTTAGTTTTCCCAAGGCCCGACTTCCTCGCTCGGTGCGTGCAGAGGCACGGCTCATGTTTGTTACTGCACCGCAGAGCAGATTTGGGTTTTTTTTTTCTTTGTCCAGGTGTTTGCATAAAGTTCGGTGGAAACAAAGTGGCGAGCATGCATGCAGTGGTGCATAAAATATTGATTTATTTTTGGCAAACGTGGCAATTTAACTCCTGAACTCGAGCCTCCCGAATCAAAGAGCTGCAGTAGCTTGCGGTGCAATAGGTTAAAGTTATGCTCTGAAAAACATCACACGTGCTATAAACAGGAGCCCAGCTCGAAGAAAATACATGGAAATGCATAAAAGTATCCATAATGAGCTTTAGGCACGGACTCAATAGGCCACTTATGTCTCGAAAGTCAAATTCAGCTGAAGTATTTTTGATCACAAAAGCTTTAAACACTATTTATGGCTAGATTAGTCAAAACAGCTTGATACAGTTTTCAATTGGATTGTAAATACTTTGTAAAAATGATTTCATTGCTTGAATTTCAAAAGTAAATCTCTGATTTTTGTAAATTTTAGAAATGAAGTTGGTTATTTACCTCATAAAGAGCCACTGCTGACAGTGATAAGCTTCGAAAACAGCTCAAACAAGAGTTTGTACTCCCGACATGAGGCTTGTCTAAACTTGGCCCGCGTCGCCGCATAAAGAACTTTGTATTTACCGTTCAATCAAACTATCCTAATTAACATTGTTTCTTTAACGTCCTCCAAGTCTTTTTTCACTCTGATGCTGCTTTCATTATCCGTACAATCACTTCATTAAAGCCTCTGAGAAATCAGGAGTTGAAGACAATGCAAAACAATCAAAGTGACAGGCTGATGTAAGAGGGGAGCCACCGTTCACAGACAACGCCGCGATGGAAATAGCTAATTCCCCCTTGCTGATTATGTAAATACCACTAGATCCCAATCTCAAAACACCATTAATCATGTCCGTATGGTTTGACTGTGTGTTATTTCAATTTCCGTGTGAAGGGCTCATTTGAGAAGCAAAGCTAATCAATCGTGTCTCATTATCGTGGCATAGATCTATGTCTGTGACACTGTACACTCAACGCATATTGACAAACGACTGATACTTTCGCAATTCAGCGCTAAGGGAGAACATCAACAGTCTGGGGTATAGCTGTGCTAATTTGATGTCATGTATCAATGACGCTTCAACGTTCAAGTTTCATCAGACACGAGATGTTTTGCTTTTTTTCCCCCCCTCAGCCTCAGCAGCTCTCCTGGCTAATGTGAGCGAAACAGACGACGCTAATGAGATACAGTCGAAACACCTGTGAGCCATTCTTCACCATCGCCGACATTGAGTCACATTACTCGCCCTGTCGTCCTCTCTCCTCGTCGTTTCTCGGGAGCCACACTGCCCCCCTTCTGTTTTTGGTGGAATCGCCACATTTAGCTCGTGTCCGAAACGGCAGGATCTAAAGCTTGAGCATAAAAAGGCCTCAAAACATTCAGGATATACAATCAGGAGTAAATAAATACTTAGCATAACATGATGTGCCTTTATGACTTCCTACAAAGCATCCCTGCACAAGCTGAGCACTTTGATAGATGAACAAGTTTACGCTCGTGCTCCGGATCATTATCTGCCAACACCTTTATTGACCTCCGTGTTGTCGCCTATTATTTTGAATTAAAGAAATCTATTCCTCCTAACAACATTAGTGTCCCTAAACACTCAACCTTGAATACATACATGTATGTGCAGCACATAAATCATCGCAGCAACGACTTGAACCGGCTCTTTAAATTAGTCAGGGAAATAAACAGCCACGTGGCTCCAATACTAATGAGACGCTCACCTCTCACTCGTGCTGGTATTTTAATTATAAATTGTTGTGCAGCATGCTTTTAATGACTCGGTTTTAATAGAAATTGCAAATTTAATTGTGTACGTCTTGCCGCCACGCCACACTGAAATAGTCGCGGGAATTGGAATAATGAAGAATCAATGGAGCAACACATTGGATGTAGATGTTCGTCGGTATGGTGGCAACCAAGAAACAGGGTTGTTGCATCGCACAGCCAAGCGGGCGGCTGCCAGTGCTTTCTGCATTTTGAAGTGTGTGTACAGTATGTGTTTTTATATTCACTTAGATCTGTGCGTGCATGTGAATCCTTTCCAAATCACTCACAAAACTGCAACCTGACTTCAATGCATACTAAATATAAGCCTTTGTGGTGGAATTAATTGCACATAGTGCAATGAAAACGGCATAAATGCATTTTCTGAAAAGATTGCTCCGGAAAAGTGTTCGGCAGCTCGGAGGAGTGTGAACACTGGCTAAGTGAGATTCAAATTATTTGCATTTTCTGTCACTCGGCACAGCAGGAGACACATCTGGGGCTTGTCGGCCAGACGTGTCTGCCTTGTTCCCGGGCTCCCAATTGCTTCCTGTCCACTATCTCCTGTGAGGGACGGCGATACCATATTTGAATTAACATGCAATCCACTTCGGATTGCCTTTCTATGAAAATAACATGAGAGGCGAAGATGGGGAGACAGACTAATTTAAAAGCAGGCTGGAAAAAAAGCAATTGGTGACACTGATGGAGGAAGCGGGTTGTGGAGTGCGGGGCGGAGAAAAGGGAAGAGGGGGAGAAAGGGCGTCCTTTGAAAAACATGTTGGGAGGAGATGCATCTTTGTAGCGTGTACGCATATTAAAATCGTGTATAAACAGCAAAAGCTTCCGCGCTTATCAAGGTGAGCTATCCCCTGCTCCATATTTCTCCCCTCCAACAGACTGTGACAGATCATATTAGTGGCTGTCTGCTGCCTCTCATTTCACACTACAACCTGTGCAAGCGATTGGATTTTGTGCGATTTAGAGTCAAGAAGTGGTCAGACGGCGAGACAGTAGGGAAGTCTGTAACAGCGCAGTTGGTGCTGTTTGGATATGTGATCTGACAGGCGTAAAGGGGGGGTGGGGGTGGGGAGGGGGGGTCTTGTGTTCCTACTTTGGAGGCGAGGAGGCGCATGTGCGCAGGAAGCGACGGTGTGTGCACTTAACTCATAGGCATATCATCATCGCTCCTGCTGGTGACAAGGTGTTTGTTGCCCGCAGCTACAGCTGCAGGAGCATGTGGCACGATGGGGGCTGGCTGACAAACGGTGGGTAACCGAGTGTCAGGAGAGAAAATGCAGCAAGCAGTCATATCGGCGTGCAAGGCAAAAGCCAAGGTCCAATCGGATTGCTCCAAGCAGGGGAGGAACAGTCACTTTCACAGTGCTCACTGCACACACACCCCCCTACACACACACACCCGCCCCGACCAACTTGAAGTTCTCAGCGGAGGAGCAGATCTGAATGGTGGCGCTGAAAGTGGGAGAGCTGTCAGTCATGCTGAAAAGCCACTCGCACATGTGTGACAGGCTCTCTGTGAATTGCTTTGGACATTTTGCTGCAGCGATAAGATGGCGCATGACATCCTCACGACAAATGATTATGTTCGTTATTTGAAACACGACAAATAGGTGCCCTCACATAAACTACATGGGGTGCAAAAATGCTCCAATGAGTGGCTTTGTTTTGAAGTCTGCTTGTATTCATTTGCAGTAATCGCAGGGGGTTGAAGAGATGACTGGAAAACCACCACTCTAAATAGTCTAAAGCTGTTGCAATGTATGTGTATAAGAGTGCTTCTGTGTTTGCCTTGTGATGAAATGACCTGTTCAGCGTGTACCCTTACTTCACCCTTATGGGATCTCTTTCTATGCCCCACAGAAAACCAAGTTGGCTGAGCAGCACAGACTGTCTGGATGGCTGGCTGAGTGTGTTTTTTCTGCATGAAGGGAAATACATCACTCATAAAAAAAATTTTTTAAAAATGCTAAAAGTCAGCAGCCATTTCATTTTTGACAAGTACTTGTTGCGAAATAACGGTTGCGGTTTGCATGTTTGCGGTTGAGCTTGTAATCCTGTTTCATGCTCTCCTGGAGTGCAGTCGCACCATCATCCTCGGGCATGACAATCCCACCTACAGGAGTGTATCAGCAACCTCCGCAACACCAGTATGACTGATGTGTTTATGCATTCTCTTATCATATTTACCCCCCCGGTATCCTCGGTGCAGACTCCTCAGCACTTACGGGGGGTGATTCACGAACCATCAAGAACAGTGGGATATTCGTCGAAACGTGGAGGCAGCTCTGCTTCCGCTGGAACATTTTTCTTCATAGACGAGGATAATGGCTATAAACCTCCGCCCGGGATGTGAGGAAATAACAATAATCTAGTTTAAGGAGAGTGCGCCACACTTTTTTTGGACAGTCATCTTACACCACTCCCGCAGTGGGCCTAAATACTCAGGAGGAGGGAGGGGAGTGAAACTCGATCACACCTACGCGCTCCCATCGCTGGGAAAAATCAGGAAATAAATGGCAGTCTGGTAGTCATCTCTTAGCCGGTGATAAGTGTGACTTCCAGAGCTACTTGATAGCCCCAAAATGTACAGCGGAGAGGTCAGGCTTCAGAAACAGGCTCAGTGATTTAGGAGATACTGCTGACAGCCGAGGTGACGTTATTTCTCTCGCTAGACGCACGCTGTTTCTCAGAAAGAAAGGAGAAGCGGGAACGATAGAAGGAAGAAAAGATGGAGGTGGGTTGAGATAAAGAAGTGGGAGGAGGGGGGGTCTATTGATACTGCTCCACAGTCCCTTGGCCACCTCTGACAAAAATAAATGATTTTTATTAAGAGCCTTGGCTTTGTATCTTCCATCTCATATATCTCTCCTAACAGAGGAAGGCCATCTTTGTACCGGTCATAGAGACAGAGTGTTGCACTACTCTTATTTAGAAAGTGTGTTGGGGGGTGGGGGGTGGGGGTGGGGGGTGACTGTGGTCTTAAATGTGAAAATGGAGGACTGTGTCTGGAGCTTTTTCTTTGTTAACTCTGAGAGATGAAATTGGAGACATTTCCCTACTCTGGGATGATTGCTTGGAGGCACTGGTGTGACTTCTCTGGGTTTTTTTGTATCAAGAAATAATGGTTATAATGACATAACAGCGACTGTGCATATTTGAGGCCTATCTAAGGGAGGAACAAGCTTGGGTCTGAGTTGCTGCGGCAGTGGCTGACTGACATCTGTGAGCTGGAGAAGACGCGCCATCAACCCAGTGCCAGATGGCCAATATACTGCCACACTGAATGCACAAACCATGACACCCTCGTAGAACGCTGTTTTTTTTCCTTTTCAGCACTAGCTCACACAGTTTTGGCACATTTTCCTTTTCAGACATTCAGAGACTGAACCTCTTATTTCCATTCCACTTAGAGAAAAGAAACTAGTTAGGTAGACTTGTTAAAGTTAGCACCTGCTGACTGACTCCTCACCGAGCACTGTGCACAAGTCCTGCTGTAACCTCAACCCTTGCTGATCAACGCACACAAAGAGAGCAGCAAAGAAAAAGTCCTCCCATAAATCGAATACAAAGAAAGGAGCCCACAGGAGTGCATCCATGTGATGTCATGTAAGCTAAATCGATACATTTCCTGCTGTGACACAGTACCAAGAGAGAATCCAGCGCACAATAAGCCTCAAGTTCAGACTGGGTCTCCTTGTGACAGCGCTCGTCACTGTGCTGCTGCGCCACCCAAAGACAGATTATCTCTCATTCTCGTCATGACCACAAATCCCTGTAAAACATCATTGCTGTTTGTTGTGTTTCTCCAACATTCTTTGCAGCCTCTGTTACACTCTGCGGTGTGTGGAAGTAATAAGTTGGCTGTTTCCCCTTCCACGGGAAGCGAAATTCACTCAAACTTTGATTTTCCCTCTTCCACCCAGGACTCTTAGCCTCACATTGTTGTGCACTCACATCGTGCGACCTCCGACCCCCAGCCGCCACGTCTCCTCGCTCCCCGGAGAGCTCGTTGGCTCCGCTTCTCTTTTGTTCTACATGCCCCTCCCGGTGACAGGCCCCATAAACCACCCCGCTGAACAAGATAGCCCGCCGCTCTGCTCGGTGGAAGGCCTGTGGGATTGCCATCAGAGAAAACGAACAAGGGGGACAAGTCGGGTCTTGTGTTGATCAATAATGTACTCCCCTCCGCCATCACACCAGCCGTCACCTCCATTTCTGAGAAAACAACAGAATAAATAGCAGAGCCTGGATTTGTTGCTTCCAATGATGGATAATGGGTCATAACGTCGCCTTGGCAACTGTTCTGCAGTGTAGACACACCATAAGGGTCTCCAGTACAAGCTAGTCTTGCTCTAAGCCTGAATGTCTATTCCTTTATTGGCAGGCTGTCACTGTAAACATCCCCCTATAGCTCAAACTGACAATAGAGTAAATAAATTGCATGATGAAAGCCATGTGCAGTATATTCGTTTGCTCCTGCTGTCAACCTAAGAGTTCATCTGCAAATAGGAAGAAAAAAAAAGGCAAAGTTAATACCAGCGGATTTGACTGGGTAAATATAGACCCACTGAATCAGCCCGTTCCTCTGTTCACTATCAGCTGAATAGGTGATACTTGTGCACACAAAGACGCTTTGAGTGGTTTTCAAAGGCAGCAACATTGAGGCAGCGACATGTCAACAAAACATAAAAAAATAACAATCTTTAGTACAAATAGAGGACGTCAGGTAATGTTGTGGATGACTGCAAGCAAGTGGAGAAAATGCTCTGAAAGCTGAGCAATGTTGGGAGAAAAACAGGTGAAAATGACAGAAAGTCACCGTTTCTATCCCAACTTCCTCTATTTTTGCATGTTGTTTACTGATTGCAAACACCTGCAGCTTACTGTGTGAGTACAAAGACGGCGCCTCCAAAAAGACAAAATGTCAAACAGCCGTAGACGGAGAGCAAATCAAAACGGACGAGCCAAAGCGGAACATTTAGCCTCCCGTGGCTCGGCCTGCCTCAGAGAAATCAGTCACGGCCAACTACGGTAATGCTTGAGGGACTGCCTGCTGTCAGCCTGAGATGAACACTCCCAGAGTCTCCACCACAGGTTCTGTATGTTCCGACACGCTGTACCCAAAAATGAGCTTTTAGCCGCCCGGCCGTCGAACAGACAGCAGAAGACGAGGACACCCTGTTTAGGAGCGACGTGCCGAGCGTGAGAGGGACACGGTGAGAAAGGAAATCTGAGTGGCAAACGACCTTGGTACAGTTTTTCCAGCAGTATTAAAAATCACGAGTCTCTCAGGTCTTTAGTTATAACACTGAAAGAGTCACAATTCAAATTGTTTTTTGTTTTAATTTTTAAACCGAGAAAAATGAAGCATTCATTTTGACTGCGCTTGCCTGTGGGCACAGTGAGCATAATTCATTCAACTGTTTTCTATTCTGCCACAAACACAAAGACATGGATGGTTCTCACAATCCATTGCTAAATCATGAAACTTCCTGTTTCCACACAAACCAGACACTGAAATGTTAAGCATGCATAATTTGGCTAGCATGAATAAAGTCCAATCGTCCATCCAGGCGACCGTCCATTTAATGATGTGGTAATGTAAATGTGATAGTTAACGATATAGCTGGTACGAGTACAACAGAGACAGTAGTTACTTCATATAGGGACAACTCTGACTTTTCAGAGTAAAAGCTTCTTGCAGGCCGTCCTTTCTTTCCTCCACTTTCATCTATTATTGGGACTATTACACTTTCCATCATTTTCTGCTTCACATCGGAACCATTGGTTACAAAACAAAACGATGACCCACTGATAGCAGGAGCCACGTAGCTGCTGCTCGCGCAGGCTTGTCGAGGAAGTACTGACCGGCACATCGCCTGACAAAGCACCTCATCAACCGACACTGCCATCCCTTCGAGCCTTGCTGCCACTTTGTCCAATACCAGATAAAAACCCCGGCCTCGAGATTCTGCCCACATCAAAACACACACAGCATGCTGACAGTGTAGTCTCTACTGCTTTTGAAGACAGCAGTCATTTTCAAAATGGCCAGAAGAAGTCACTTGTGGGGGGGGTTTCTGCCCCCTTTTCACTGACAGCAGAAAATAACAGAAACTGAAGTGTTGTATTACTCTGAGGAATATCCGCGTTCTGATGCCTTTGTTGTTGTTGTTTTCCTTTTTTTTCCCCCTCTTCCCCCTCCACCACGTTTTGGCTTGTCAGCACAGGTGCAGTGTAGCATTATCACAATGAAGATAAGCCTGTGCAGTGCCGCTGTCACCACCGCCGCAGCCACAACAACCCTGAGAAAATGCTGTGGTAAAAATACAGATCCCACATTACATCTTCAGCCCCCTCAATCCGAACGCCAGGTATACAGCGAGTCGCGCTCCACTGAATGCGACGTGTGGGCGGCTTTGCAAGAGACCAAAAGAAGTATGAAAACGTGTATTAACACCAGAGTATCAACTCCCTGGATGTTGATCAACGGTGCCGCAACAATCGCGTTCCTGATAGCAAACGTAGAACATCCACATTATGCGCCGACAGGGATGCGACGTGTTTATCATTCATTTCACCACGTGTAGACCTGCGAGCGATACAACACATCGACAAGGGCTGGAACATCGATAAACTGCATAGATTTCCGAGCAAAGCAGCATTACATCCGAGTCCTATTCAGGCCCACTGAGGAGAATTCAACTGTGTGAGACGTTCGAAAAAACATCCGTCCGCTGAGGGAGAAGACAATCATAGGGTGACTAACAGAAGCATTTAATTATAGAATATTTCTCACATATGCTGTTCAGACAGCTGTACCGCATTCATAAAAGCTGAAGACAAAGACTTCCTCCTACAATTCCATTATTTTTAATCAGAGCTGTTTCAAATTAATTAACAAAGATTAAAAACAATGAAGACAGAAGCGGAGACGGGAACCCCTGTTGTTTTTAATAAAAGCCAAGTTGTACAGAATTCATTCTAATGAAGGCAAAGGAACGAGCGTCTGTTCTCTTTGTGATGTGCATGAAAATATCTTGCATACTTCCCCTGACAAAAGTCTGGCAAGAAATAAACGACCCCCCCCCAAAAAAAAAGAAAAGAAAAAGGAAAGAGCGTTTCCTTTCTTCGCGCCTTTCATGATGGTTGAAACGGTTAAGAGAAGTACGGGTAACGAGCACAGAACGGCCAATGAGGTCATTTGAAGTTAGAAAAGAAGGAAGGAAAAAAAACAACAACAAAAAAAAACAGACGCTGACATGGTCAGTCAACGCCGCCAGGTAAAAGCCTCCAGGACCAATTACTGAGCCGGTCACCTCACAGAAAGGTACACACACACAC
>JAUESF010000031.1:5200069-5212437 GCA_032274765.1 Malacoctenus tetranemus
CAGTCAACGCCGCCAGGTAAAAGCCTCCAGGACCAATTACTGAGCCGGTCACCTCACAGAAAGGTACACACACACACGCACACACACACAGAGGAGGAAGAGGAGAGCCACACGTATGGCTATGTGCACATCTTGGTGGGAGCTTAGAGGGTTTTCTTTGCGCTGCTGTGTGGCGAAAGTGCCGGAAGCAAAGTTTCTGCAGGCAATAATGTGCCGCGCTCAGATCTGGTTTGAACAGGCATTATGGAGCCAAATGGCCACCCAAAATATCTTCAAACTCCCCGACAACACTAAGCGGGATGATAAGGGGCTCCAGTGCAGAGAGAATATTTATGCAGCCTAATTGGGGCGCGGTGCATGAACTCGCGTTGTGTGGATTGCCTTGTAATTTCGCCCTGCATTACGCCGCGTCCCGTGTTTGCTCACAACTCTCTCCTAATGGCGCATTCCCTCTAAGGCTTTTCATGACCCCCCCTCCTTTGGGCTCAAGGACAGAAGGGAATAAGACGGAGCGTGGCGCCGAAAAAAAGAGACAGAAACAATGATGGCATGAAAAGCAAAAGGGTAGAAGGGGGCTCTGAGGAAGAAATGAAAAATGTAGGGAGTTAATAGAGGTTGAGAGGAGGGATTAGAAAAGAACAGAGGAGAACAAATGAATTCCACACTGTCCATTATACCAGCCGCAATGTGGTATGGTGCCACAAGCCAAATGCCCTATTTATTCCAGGCATAATTACACGGCAATGAGGCCCTGCTGATGCCCGATGCGAGGTTAAGTCGATAGGTGACCCAGATTTAAAGCAGCCGTGTCCTGTAATGGCATCTACAGTCAAAGACTCCTGCCTGGATTCCAATAACCCATCTCATCTGTCATAATAAAAATTTTGCTTGCAATCTGTGCTACCTGCTCCGTCCCCCCCTCCCTCCCTCCCCACCCGCCTCCCGTGTTCCCTCTCTTCACCTCCTCTCCCTCTCCCACTCTGTACCCCTCGTCTCCCACGCCAGTCTTTGGCCTGGACGCGGTGGAAAGGGGTGGTAATACCTCATGTCACTGGGCTCATATCGATTCCAGGACAGTATCCACCAATTTAATTACCCATGCTGCATATAAAATACCCCTTCCGACCAATCATTACGCTCCGAGCAACATGAGTCAGTGAGGCTTGAGGTATCTTGCCTAACAATCCTGTTAAAGCATAAAGCTTTTAGTGCCTTTGACCACACTCCAGAACGATGGAAACCTTGACCCTTTGGTCTCTCTTTCTCTGCTTGCTAACCACTTCTCATTTCCCAGCCTGCCCACATATACACGGTATTCTTTCACACCGTTTTAAGTCTCCCCTGTTGAGCTTGTATAAATTACTTTAACTGCCAGGCAAAAAGAGAAACTCCATTTCCAGTTAGTCTCTTACATGTTTCTTAACATAATGTCACTGCACATCCGATGATGGACATTTAAGACCTGTTTATCGAACGTTCATTAATATGCTTGTCAATGCATTTCCCATGTCTTAAGATAGATGAACACCTGTAAACATGTTGTGACCGATGTGATATTTAGTTTAGATAAGAGGAGAACTGAAATGTTGGATACAAGACAGACTCCTGAGGCTCCAGGAACCACTTCCTGTCTTCATGCTCCCGCTCTGCAAACATCTCGTGCTACTGTCGGCAGTAAATGCCAACACATTGTTGAAACCCACGGCTCACGTGTTCGTTTGCTCTGTCCTTGCTAATAAAGCTCGCTAATTCGTCTGTCATCACAGTTGCTGACTCCTGACATGCTGCACATTGTGTGACAGAGCTCAGGCATTGTTGATGAAACACCCACACCATCTAAAAGCAGAGAAACTCTGCAGCTCTTTTACGGTTTTTCAGACTTAATTTTATGCTCTTGACAATTTTGTAATCATTTAAATCTGGTTGGGTGATTAATGGAGCGGATAATGTATCACTGCTCTTCATTTTTCTTCAAGCTTTGTATTCAAACAGTGTGGGGAAAAAAGTGATGCATCACCCCCAAACTTCTCTCTGTGGACTCAGAAGCTTGCCTCCTCTTCCAACAAGATTTCAGAGCCGGAATATAGTCGTGAAAAGTCTCAGGGAAGTGTTTCATGATCAAAAGACATATTTTTGGGTAGCGTATCAGTTTAAGTCATGACAAGCTGAATGGTTGCCAAAGTGAGCGTGTCTTGAGTTGCAGCTGTCATTCTGTCTTGGTTTTTCTATTTCAGAGAGCCGATTTGAAAACATCAAATCGCATCTTGTTTGACATTTCTCACCGCCGTCGCTCTGCCAACGGATCAAAAATGGGCTTCACAGATCCACCGCGCCGTTCTGAGAGAACAGCGGGGGGAGAAATTACGTCAGAAAAAAAAGGAAATGGTCCGGTCTGATGCAACCGTCTGACCTCCAGCTGTCTGTGGGCGGAAAAAGGTAAGCAAGGTTTTTTTTTCCAGAGCAAAGATGACAAACATTACCTGAATTGCGAGAGATAGCCGAGTGCATTTGTTCTCCTACGATTTCCTGACACTGACTTCATCCCTGAGGTGGTAGCTGCACAATCTGTCAGCGCGTTTCAGATGAAAGACAAAGGAAAGTGACATTTGTGCTGTTGATTTTCGTTTTTGTGTAATGATTTGACCCCCTCGGTTTCCATTCGGGTGGTATTTGAAGGCTGGCGAAATGGAGACTAAGTATTGTGCATATAAAAAGAAGCAAACATTTGTCACCGTTCATCAGTTTGAACCTGTCACTCTGTCTGTGTGATGAAACCAGATATCATCTGAGCCCTTTTTGTTGTGACACTGTAATGAAAAACCGATGCAGAGTGTCCTAAAAATAGTAATGCCAGTAACATCAAACTGGCTGATCGTTTAAATGTGAACAAATTAGGTCTTGAACAGCGTAGGTTCGCTTACAGACTTTCCACCTGACTTGCCTGATGCAAGACAATTATATTTCCCTGCGATGTTACCATCACACTCTGTAATTGAATTGCTCAAACTACTGTAACAAATGACAAAGGGAGTAATCACTCAGGTCTACTTCTAATCTTGATCTTGTTCAAGCAGCTGTGATGAATTCCAGATGCCGTTTATCTACTTTTATTAAGAAACTGAATAATCTGGAAACACCCAATCAAACTCACATCCAACTGTATCAACGAGTAAGTCTTACTCTTTCATTGTAGCACAGGCGGCACAAAGCAGATGCCACGAGGTTAAAGATGCAGTCTATATTTCCGGGTTAACTATAAAACAAGAGAACATAATGTAAGGTGAATGATGTCATCTGTTATGAATAACTCGCACTGAAATTAACACCACTTCATCTCAGTTGGAAATGAACATTTTTAGCGGCTTCGCTTTTTCATTTTCTTCATCGGTCTCATTAACTCGATTTTCTACGACCATTAAATGAGACATTAACGTCGTCAGTGGTGTTAGCGTGTTATAAATTACTCAAAGAATGGTTGGCTTTTTATTTTTTACTTTTTGTCATCACTGAGGACACAGTGAGGTTGGGGTGCTCGCTCCCTCTGAGATCAAATGGCTTTCTTGCAGTCATTCCTGTCAGGAAACATCGATTTAACTAAAAGTTCATGTATGTAGGCAGTGAACACACCGTACACGTTCACAAAAATATTGTCTGTATTATTGATAGAAACTTGTTTCCAGTGCTTTTTTCCGACAGCGTATTCCTTTTGTTTGAGCCAAAACAAAAATCAATTGATGCTATTAATGTTTAATTCTACTTTTGACTGACCAGTGGGGAGGTGTTGTTTTGATGGCAAACTGTTGTGGTGGTGCAGTTAATGTGTAACATTTGCAGTGCTAATCGTTGTTGTTCCGTCTTATCCGGCAGCACTTAGCGGCAGCAGCCCATTTATTGTTCCTCGACATCTGAAGGCCTTGTTCGTCACAGTCAGCAGCAGAGGCAAAGTCATCTCTGGCTAATGGCACAAATGCCGCAGACGGTGAAGACAGCCCATTATGACTGAGGAATGTGGACGGCAGGTCTTTGCAGAGTTAGCCAAACTATATCTCTGAAATTCCCCGTATCCCCCCCTAAAGCTCCGTGTGCAGTGATTATCACGGCGAGAGAGAGCGCATGAGCCATTAAAAACAAAGGAGGCCCAGGATTTTTGCCCAATTAACCTCTCACCTGTGTATGATCAACTGGAGGTGGACACTGGGGGAGGAGGAAAGTGAAGTGGATTACCCTCATTCTGAAGGCCAGTCCATGGAGGCAAGTATTTTCTAACAAGATGTCTACTTGATGGTGGTTTATGGAAGGAATTGTTGATGGCCCGCACTATTTCTTAGAGTGCAAGTGGAGTGGTGATGGCAGCGGGAGACGAGACTCCATATAAGTGCCTTGTAAGTGTGCACTAAGGAATACATGTTCTTCCTTTACATCTCCTATGCTTGGTGTGATGTTAGAAAAGATATTAGTAATCCACTTTGGAGCTGTTCCATTACTGATACTACTATCACCATTCTGTTATTGCTCGTTTTCTGGCTGTTCGACTGAAGACAGACTAACCTGTACCACAGCATTTGGTGCCTACTTAAATAGGTCACTCACAATTAAGTTCTGGAAAATGCCAAATGTTTAGGTGACACGCACTTACATGCCATTTCACTTGGTACACTTATGTAACACCACTGCATCAAAATCTGCATTTGAAAAGAAACTATTAGCTTTCCTTGAGATTTTCAAAAGGCTTTTCTTGTGCAACATGTTCATTTTCAAGGTCTTACTTGAAAAGGTGTTGGAAAGGACAGCATTAACTAGACTTGGAGGTGGAATGTGAAAGTATTTATGTAGCTGGATTTAGTCACAAATAAAGAAGATCCACAAAACGAACAAAGTCAAAATGAGTCGTTTGCTCGACCACATGGGTGAGTGGGACACTGAAGGGTTAAAGACACTGGATCGGACTCATGAGCATTGCTCGCTCAAGAGTTTGCCCTTACACCGTGAGATTAATCAGTCTGAAGTTGGGAATGGGAGTCAGCAACGCCAACCGACACTGAACCTGACAGTCAAAAGTGAGGATAATTTCTCTCAGCAGTGCACCAGCCCTGTCAGGACCCATGCAGCGAATGAGCCGCTGTTGTTTGTGCCCATTATAGAAGTTCAGACCCTCACTAAGGGAGTCAGGGAAACGGGGCTCCTCAAGCTTGACAGCAAATCTTTACTAAAAGCATATAATAGGTATTTCTTTCCCCCTCCACTCTGCACGAACGCTGACATTACGCCGCACGCATGAGTAATGGATGGAGGGAGGTACGCGGGGCCCGTGCCACGTTACGCTTTGATCAGATGAATATTAAAAACGGTTGCCAAAGTAACAGAATGCTTAATTGCACCGTATTGAATGATAAATAGGACGGCGTGTTCCCCTAAAAACACAGGTTAATTGGCCTGCCAAACTGCAGCATTGACTTCCCTCCAAAGCGAGGCTCATGCTGACTAATGCAAGCTCCAACAGGAAACCTTTCATTTATTCCCTGTTAAATATTTAACCTTTAAAACTGGGAAAATTTATTAACTTTATTGGCAGCCTGGTATGATTTTTTTTTTAATTGAAATCTGCAACAAACACTCGTGCAGTCAGTGGTTGTGGACAAAGCTCGGCTCCTCACCCTGCTCATCCCTCTCTGCCTATTCAGCAAGTGAGGAGGGGGGACGACAATAAATCAAATTCCCCCTTCCTGCTGTAGTGCTCCACAGGTCCACGAGGACAGTGTCCACTTCCTTACATTAATCTTTTAATGGACTCCCCTCCCTTCTCTTTGGCAGCTGCACTTCCCCCGGCAGGTCAGCAACGATTGCCGGGGTCATTAGTCCTCTGATAGGCTGAACGATAAGATCAGCAACAATGGGGACAAGGTGCGGGGAGAGACAGCGCTGAGCTGGCTACACCGCTCTGGGTTAAAGAGGGAGAAGGATTGGGGGGGGTGTCGTCGTCACTGCAAGGTCGTTGGAAGGGAGGGAGTCAATTTAGCAGTACAGAGTGTCCTGTGTTGCAGTGCTGCGACTGGGACAGACGCTTTGTATACTGTGGTTTCATAAGAGCAAGAAGTGTGGTAACAATGGTGTCTCGTGGGTAATAAATGCATCGAATTCGCCGGATCTCCAGCTTCAGCGTGTGATTTTGTGACGCAGTGAACTGACATTTGCTCCCTATAAATATTCAGCTTTCGAGAGCAACTGATTGGATTTGAAGCTTTTCAGACTACTTATGATTTTGGAAGGACGTCTCGGAGCTGGCCTGCAGATCAAGGTTGACTTTGAATAGCAAGACTGAGCTCGCTGCATGAGATCACTGTGGATAAAGATGGAAAAGGCCAGATATTCTCTTAATGAGCCCAGAGGTGGGTATGTCTTCAAACACAAAGACGAGATAAGGGAGAGTGTGTTTGTTCTCACAGAGGAAGAAAAAAAAAAAAAAAAGCTCTTGGCCCGTGTTCTGATGCAGTTTTCAGGCGTCTGCATCCAAGTTAAAATTAACCACAGACAGAAAACGGTTCGATCCACACTGTCCAAGGGGAACAAATGGGCCACGGTTGATGGGTTGATAGTCGGTAAATGTATTTCTTAATCTACACTGAGGTGTAAGGGTAACTGGGTAAATGTGGCCCACTACTCACAACAAGTCCCGTGAGAGATTACACCAATTGCCATTTCAGAAATGAATTCAGTGACCTACAGTAATACGAAATTCATTTGCACACTATTTGCCGCCAGACAAACGTGTGCGCCTGTGTTATGCGATTCCGTCTCTTGCCAGGAGTTGAAGTAAAGGTATGAGAAGCACGTGACAAAGTGACACGTGACCCTCAAAGACAAATGGAAACACACAATGCAACTCAGTCAAGACTATTCAAAATTGTGCAAGCTAACCCGATGGATTGCTCTAACGAGAGATTTCTGTGTATTTGATGGTTTGTCCCTGTTATATTAACAATTTAAGCTGAGACACACAATAGCCTCCTTTACTGGAGAAGATTTGAGTCTTTGAGCTGAGTCGCAGCCTAACTAGGGTGTTTTGGCTGATAAACTCTGAACTGAGAAATTCTCTGCAACTGGGGTCTAGTTAAAAAATACATATAAGAGGATATATGTACAAATATTTGACTCATAATTTAAAGAGCATCTCAGATAATCGTGTAAAATGTCTCCGAGAGTTACTTGAACCTATGTTTTATTCAACAGGAGGGTCCCTCGGTGGTATATCTATGATACATTATTCTGCGACTTTTGTCCTCCTTTTCAGTACCACACTATTAGCATAATTACTGATCCCATTCAAAATAAAAGATTAGTTCCATATTTTGTCTAGACTCTGTCTTCATGACCCACAAACAAACAAAAAAAAATCTGTTTCTTTCCCTTCGATTGCTCTGAGTATCTAATCTGGAATGCATCTCATCAGGAACGTAGGCACTTGAAGCTGATCCTTCCTTCCACGCGGCCTTCGAGGCAACGAACCACCTGAACAATCCTCGTCTTTCTGCGACAGATGACATTTATCAGGATGGATCTGTGGAATCCTCTGATTCCCGTTTGTAATCCCACCACTAAGCATTTTAGTCGATGGCTTGCATTACCGCAACCCCACACACGCAGGCATAATAAAAAAAAAAAAGAAAAAAGATGCAAGTCAAATTAAGTAAGCGGCACGGGTAGTTGAACCCTCACTTAGCGCAACAGCCCTCTCGTATTATTATTTTAGAAGACACAAAAACACTTGGACTGATTAGTTCAGGGAATAAATGATCACTAATTAGGCTAAGTGCTACAGAGGGGATATTTTTAGAAGAGGAAGAGCCCTGAATGGCTACAAACAACAAAAGCGAAAACATAGAAGTGTCTTCCGCTTCTTCCGCGGAGGCAAAGAGAGCCCGAGACAGGAGGGAGGGTGGATTGTGTCGTACAAACAGCAGCACGAGTGAGTCCTCTTGGAAGTCTTATTCAACAACAATCTGTTGCACATGATGAGCCAAAAATCTGGGATCAGAAATGTGGGAAAACATTAAAAAAGAGACATGTTATGTCGTCTGATGATAAATATGGCTGTTTTGAACAAAAGGATGAAAGAAGAGTGTCACAGGAGACAATGTACTCATTTATAAGCTGCATCTGAGACTGTTGTCTTTCATCGAAACATGAAAATCAAAGTATGCCATTAAGACAAGTAATTAGGCATAATTCATTGTTTTGTTAGATAGCTGGAAATCCCCAGAGCATGCTGGAAAGGATGGATTGTCCTTCTTCCTGTGAAGTGGTCGTCGCTGGTGACATTGAGAATTAGCTCATTTTTGAATCAACATCAACATGAAATTAACTTTTGACATTATTCTCAGAGATTAAACAATGATAAGACTGAGTGGTGGTTGTAAGTTCGAAGCCCACCAAGCTCATGAGACCTTCCAGGCAAGACACTTTAAAGGAGAAGCAGCATTGCTGCCTGGCTTACAAAAACAACAAAAATACCTCATTTTCTTTTGCTTGCATGCACTTGTTGTATAACCATCTTGTCATTGGAGCTCGACTGTCATAAAGTTACCTTTAATCCATTAAGTACGCACATTCTTCCCAATACTTTGCTCTTTCACAACTAATCCAAAATACTTCACTGCTTAGTCTTGTACAACAGCTCAAAGACGATTTCCAAACGCAACCATTTCATCATCCACAACTCAGACTGCGCTCGTTTCATCCAATAGGAACGCAAAACCAAAACGTCAAAAATAATACAAGAAAATTTCACCCTTGCACACGAGTTGACAGTATGGGGGAGATGAAGACGCTCTGTTTATAGTGTTCAAGCAGTTTTTCCCTTTTTTTCCCTCTAGTGCGTTCGCTCAGTCACTGTGTTGCAATGTTCTCATGCTTGCTACATGCTGAATAGTAATTCAGCTGGTAAAGAGCTGAATGACTCACAAGAGGGCTTTTATTCCGGCTGCAAACACTGCGTCTCCCAAGGACGACGACTGAAAAAAGGACGTATTGGGATGTAAAGCGGGGAATCGTTCACAGAAGCGTCTATAGTAGACCTGCAATGCAAACAATGATGCAGAGTTTTGACGTCCATCCACCCGTCTTCAGAGCTCACTTTGTGTGAAGTGGTTGAGAGTGGTTGAAGGGCAGAGCGCAGGACTGAACACACCGTGGTAACACGCGAAAGCAAGAGCTTTCAAAATACAAGTGCCAGGTAGATTCCAAGGTATTTTACTGATTCTAAAAAAAAGGTATGACTCTAAATCAAGATTAGCCCCCCGACCCCACCTGTCCTTCAGTCTCTGCTGTATCTCAAAGGGGTCCAAGGCGAGGGAATCGCTGCCATCATGCCACCATGCTTGTTTTGATCCCGTTCTCCGAGCGACTCTCCTTTGATGGGGATCGGGTCACAACAATCTCAAAACGTGGAAACAACGAGCTCCGCGCTTTCCTCAATGAGAACACTGAATGCACCCCCTGCTCTGCCTTTATAGGACACGGTGTAAATAGCTGTCTCAGCGAGCCCGGTCTTTGCCAGCCGGGGATTTCTAAGGAAGGTTCCATTACACATCAAAGCGAGCGAGGGTGGTTTTTATTTATCTTGTAAACACATGCGCATCACTAATTACGCCGCGCATCACCTTAAAAGAATTCCACCTCCATCAAAGTCACGACTGTTCGATAGGGGAACGATTTTTCCCTCTTTCCTTCTATTCTCTCGCCAGGACGGGATTAAAAGCTGGTTATCGTTCAATTCCTTTAATGTCGCCTCTCTCCCCGCTGCCGTTTCAAGCTAATTAAATTTCTTCCGGGGCGACGCTGTATTGGCTGGCTGACAGGTAACATTATAAAGCGTGACCTTCCTCGCGTTATTATCCTTCTGACAGCTCGGGAGAAATTCCGCTGGTGGGCAACCGTGGGATGGAGACAGGACAGTGCCCAAACTTCCCATGCAGTAGATACACTTGTCACGTTGCGTCAAGTCAAAGTTTTTTTTTTTTCCCGGCGAATTCCTCGGTTCTCTTTGTTTCGGATACTTCACCGTGCGTCACGTGAAACTGCCAAAAAGGCTAAATACAAATTCTTATTTGTGTGTTCATTCCCCGTGCATAAATATCCAATAAGAAACACTAATATGGAGTATAAAATCTCATCAGCAATGAGGCGTTTCGAGACTCTGAACAATGACGGCAATCTTGGGTTGACTCATCTCTCCCGAGTGCAAGGAGAGAGGAGCTGCTCCCACAAGCAGGCAGGTGTGTGTCTGTGTGTATATTGTGGGTCCGTGATGGGTTTCCAGTATCCAAAATTATGAAGGCAATAAAAGCAAATCTGTTTTTTAGGACTGAGGAATACAGGCATCCACACAAAGGGAGAGAAAATGGAGCAGTTTAGAATGAAAAACGTCAACATTACCGTCATCTTACACGCTTGCCTGTGGCTTGTCGGCTGCGATCTCTCATTTTCCCTGCCCGCTCGGCGAGCGCTCCCCGTTCTGCCTGCCCTCTGCGTTTTCCGCGGGAGCACAATGAATGTGTGAGGACAAGCAAGCGCAATGTTCAATTGTCCGTTCACTGAGCTCACTAGGGTGTGAGGGCCCTCTGGCCAAGACGGCCCGACACCCTGACTGCTTGTCAGGCTTCATTTCAGATCCCCAAATCATGTCTTCTTGTTTTTCGGCTGCCGCGGCGACGATGGGCCGGTATTTCGAGGATTATACGAACAATTTATTGTTTCATTGTACACCAGCTGAAGACAAGACAGATACAAGCGGCGCCGACACGAGCCAAAGCTGTTCTGGAGCATCATCTAAATCATGACATACTTTCTGTTTCCAGTCCATGGACAGCGACAGGCTCTGTTACTCCAGGGTATGGATAATGGAGGAAGGAATAAAAAAACACACCATATAATATACAACAACTTCCACAAACTGATGCCATCTTCTCCTAAAGTCAGGAATGGAAGAGCCCACTGGAGACTCACAAAAACCACCAGCTCTAAAAATTTCCATCTCCTCGCTTCATGTCTCTCCCTGCAACTACGAGCGCCACTGAATTCTGTCACCTATTTTCGAGTATTGCATCAAAGTCACAGCAATGTGTGGTTTAAGGTCAGTGGGTGGTGAATATCAGTCAGGAAAAAAAACACGATGCAGGAAACTCAGGCCAATTTGATCTCTGGTGACCATCTTTCCAAAAGCAAGTTCAGGACCCCAGACATGCTTCTAAATCATGCCGCGAGTAAGCCCGAGGCCCCTGACCTGACCGGCTTTAACTTCTCGTGACCATAACTTGGGATTTTGCAAGTTGAGAAGAAAAAAAATCACGTGTATCTTCATTCACGCTGAATTTTCTCTCCATTTATACACCAAGCACATAACTGAGCTTCACTGCGAGGAGCAAAGTGACGGGCAGGGGGAAAAAAATGCACGAGAGAACGAGTGGGCGGATCACAGAATCAAAACAACATCAAACCTGAAACTTCATCAGCTCAGCATCGCTCTCCCTCTTTGACCAAGTAAAAAACCAACAACCGCGGCCGAAAAGTTATCTTGGCAACACTCGGGTTGTGCTCCAACGCAGATTCCACGCTTACAGATAGAACGCACGCTGTGCACAAAATATGCTCATCCAGATAACATAATCCACAAAGCTCAGCCTGTTGGACATGTTCCCTGCCTTTAATATGGATTTGAACAGAAAATAAATGCAGTCTTTAAAGGGAAACAGTTTACTTGGTCCAGTCAGGCAAACTGACTGGACGTGTACGTATTTGGCCAAGTAATTATCTTTTAACCTTTTTATTTGCCACTCCTCTTTCCTGGTGCTTGAGCCTGGAACTCAGAGTGACACTTTTAATAATTTCAGATACAGGTCAGGTTTTTTGGTTTGTTTTCCTACAGGTAATTGCTGGGAAAAAACAGGCTGTTTGGAGCTTATTTGGTGTGCACTGCACTCCTCCCGCTCCAAGCAAGGCTTTGACCCTCGGCTCTTCAGATAAAAGACATGCACTGTGTTTTCAAACTGAGTACTGTGCAGCATATAGGATAAATAATTGCGTGATGTTCAGGAGGGGGAATGTGCCGCTGATTAGAAGTAGAGAGCACGGCATGGGGGCCCTGATTGTCTGAACTTATTCTGCACTCAACTGGCAACACACTTGGAGTAAGACTTATGTTGGTGCTGACAGAAAGACAGAAATGCAACAGGAGCCAAAATATATTCAAAGCATTGACAAGTACTTGTGAATGACAGACTATGAATTTTAGTTCAATCTTTTTCTGTTAAGGCACCAACAACCAACCAGGATCACAAAAACTCTGCACATATTGGAAAAGAGTGATTGAGATA
>JAUESF010000031.1:5223559-5233849 GCA_032274765.1 Malacoctenus tetranemus
CACACACACACACGCATTCCCACACACACACTATACGCCGGGTCATATTTCATAGCGTTAATGAATAGCTGCGGCCGCTTCTGACAACCCCCCCAGTGCAGCGGGAGAATAATAAGCTCTGCATAATAACTGTCCCTCATCAGTGTTCACTCATCATAGCACTGTATGGCACGCTCAGTCCCCCTCTCACTTTGGTGAAGGAGGAGGGTTAGTAAAGCAGCGCGAGGCGAGCGCAGCCGGGGCTCCCACGGGAGCTCGCTACATGGTAGAGCCATTATGGGGAAATGGGCTCGCACATTTCAGGGGCCAAAAGGGGGCATGCTTAAGTAAAGAATCCCCACTATTCACTTTCATAGGGGAGGTGCATTCACGGAGCGCCGTGAGGGCTCTAACAATGTCCCGCAAATACACAGATAAACACACAGCGCTGCACAGACTGGGAGTGGATGGTGAAAACGCTGATGCTGTGGCCTGAACAGACGTGGGGAATCCATATGCATACACGCACAATCCAAATCAGAGGCAGACAAAGCAGCCCTGGAACTCATGTCTAGGTGTTTAACAGCCAGTCGCTACCTTTGTTCAGTGGCCCATCTGAATTACCGTGGGATATTCGACTGCCGCTGTACGTTTCCCTGCTGTTTAACGAGTGAATGGAATCTGTTGGGTAAAGTCATTTTCATCAGTCAGGCCTCTTGCAGACTCCGAGAATGCTCCTGCGAGGATCATATAATGGCAGTCGCGGGCCCATTCTCACTCTCCGACCGCACCGCTCTCAAGACCTATCGCCAACGCCGAAGGTTTGTTGTATTTCAAAACGAGGAATAAGATTGAATAATTTACACAAATGCGCCGGCGTCTCTCCCTCCTTCGCGCCTTGCTGCCTGCGATCTCCGACTCAAAATGAGCCAAATTAATGCTACTTTACAGTTCACTATGTTACACCGGAACCACATACATCACACATTTACTCTGACACGATGGGCAATAATAAAGTCATGATCTTGTAGGAGTAATGAGGCGCTCTGAGGGTAGCCACAGTTCGCCGAGTTCATGACTAAATAACCTGATGAGATGCAAGCTATGTTCAAACTGAATATATATGTGGTGTAATTTGTACGCCCCTGGATCTATAAGTAGACAGCGCAAGTTGTTTTTTTGAACATATGAATATTGTATTTACCGCACAATAACAGGGCAGCCCCAGGACATATCGGATTCCATCAGGACCTTTTAAACAAGCTCCATGTAGACTATTTAGAAGCTGATGCAATCCTGATGAGAGTGGAAGGAAAGGGGGGTGGGGGGGTGGGGGGGGGAAAGCCAAAACAACAGACTACCAACTGATCCAGCAAGGTGTCGGTTCTGATGCTGGATCAGTCGAGTAACAAGAGCAACAGTTGCAGGCAGGCAAACTAGATTGGGAACCAGTGGGGAAAATACACAATAACACGAGATGAAAATCACAGCAAAGTGCAGAAGAGGAGATCTGGGGAGAAAAAACACACAATGTTGATCGCGGAACATTGACAGTATATAAAACAGTGGGATGAGATCAAATGACTTTGAAAAAAAAAAAAAGCCAATGGAAGCCAGCTATCAGAAGTTAAAACATCATTTTTTTCTCCCTATTTGATTCGTATCAGTAAAGAAATAAGGAGAGACTTGAAAGAGTCAAGGACATTGTTTTTATGCCTGAAAGTTTTCCCACCACAACTGCGGCAACAGTGCCTGCAGGGAGGCCTTTTTAGCGAAGGTTCATTTGAACCCAGGACATTTCTTTCTTTTTTTTTCTCTTCTTTTTTTCTTCCTCGTCAGAAGAAAGAAGGACTATTTATGTCTTCCCCTCCGAGCTCGATGAACCCGTGGGGAGTTTTGCGGTGCTTCCTTGATCCAGGCAGGATGGTGGGTTTAAAGGGATTCCTGTCCTTTTCCATATAGGTGCCTAATGCCAAGTTGAGGCCAACGCTGCTGCCGTGCTCCATTCGTTCTCCCAACACTTGGTTTCTGAGACACAACACTCCTTCTGCCGCTCTTCCTGCAAGCTCCAACTCCCTCCAAACGTTTCTTTTTGTCTTTCTTTTGTCTCTCATCGCGGCGCTCCTTTTTTTCCAGCACAAGCATGCAGTTTAGTCACCTTTTTGAAATGTGTCTGGCAGGTGAATTAAACAGAATTTCCAAAGCCCCCGAACTGCCGTCTCTGATAGTTATTGATAAGGACCATAGCCTCCAGATACGCTGGGTTGGGGGGGAGAACGACTGATGCAATTCATCATCAATAGAGGAGAAAAGGCTTTTGTACAAATACTACAATGACAAAACACTTCTTCTAGGCCAAAAAGCCCATCCACTGAACCTTATTATGCCATCTCTTAACACTGTATTCTGCATTCACAAAGGATTTGGTTCACTTTTTCAACTCCCCTCTGTAGTTCTATTCCCATTCCTCTCATCCCCCCCCCCTTCCCCCCAACCCCCCCATCTCTCTCTATCTCTCTTGGTTCTCCCTAAGCTCCAGGGTGTATTGTTCTCCGAGACTGGAATCATACTGGAGATTTAGAACTTGGTGGATTAGAGGAGGCAGCGTTGTCCCCAGTGGCTATTCCCTTTTGTAGAGCAGACCCAAAAATAAAGGTCCAAAACCACCCGAGGATAAAGGAAACAATCCATCATACAGGTTGAAAACCGCACTCGCGGTCAGTTAAAAGGATAGTGTATCCGAGTAGCGTGTGTTGTGTTTTGACTGCAGCCTTCACACATATAACAAGGAGAAAAAAAAACAAAAAACAAAAACAAAACTCTAGGTATTTAAGGCAAAAGTATACACACACCTCAGTGGATTTATCCTAACACACTTTTGAATCCCCAGAGAATCACAGAGAAATTCAGCCTTATAAATCAATACAACCCACACTGCTGGGATTATGCTAACAAAACCTGTTATTTCTCCCCCCCCCCCCGCTTTCCCTTTGCTATGATCTCCATTCAGCTAGAAATGCTACAATGCTGCACGATGAATTTTTTAAGAAAAAACCAAGGCGACAGAGGAAGAGATCCACAAGAGTGCCCCCATTTTTGTGCGCGCCGTCATATCGCGGAACCACTTTTCAATAATTCAAACGGAATTCGCAGGTTTACATAGTCGACACATCCATCTGGGTATCCATGTAACCCACATCGAGATGCAAACGCAGCATTATACTTTACACCGCACGAGTGAGGCACTGGGACTCGAGAAGCAGCGCTGCACGCTCTGTTTTTAAAGATAATAAGGAATACCATCTTAGCAGGAAATGAGGGAAAACCACTGTCCCATTCAAAGCAAGTCAGTTTCAGAAATCACGGAGTGTCTTTAGCTGTAAAATATCACGTTTAAAATAGCACCTTGGGCCGCGTACCAGCAGTACAGGAAATAACTGACGTGTGTGTGGCGAGTAAAATGATCATTTCTGCAGCAATCCGGCTGCCGTCTTGTTGGAACATGTCAGACAAATAATGCGGAGTTTTATGAAAAACAATATATCAATTATTACTGATTCATTTTGGGGATTTTGTGCAACATGTCAGCGCCTCTGTTGGAAATATCTAAACGGTTGCACACATCACACCTAAAGGCGGCTCTGAGAAGCCCGTCATCTCCTGTCTCCTGCAACTAAGCAGCTTTTCTGTAGCAGTCAGGGATTAAGCACCTTGCTTAGGGCCATTTCGACATATGATTTCTTTGGTTATTACTCAGTGTGCAGAGAGCGCATTAGTCATTTACTTCAGCGACAGCTCGGAGAATTTGAGGTGGCAACCTTCCAGCTCCATGCTAATTTCTCTGGGCGGTGGCCACTCAGCAGTGCGCACCTCGCTGGACAATGGAGCTGAAACGGGCAATGTGAAGTCTCAGCGTCAGCCACGTTGGCAGTGCTGGTGGGAAGCCGTTCTGGACTGAGACGTCTGCGATATTTTCTGCGACATTTATTTTTAGTCTCAGTTCCTTTTTTGAGTTCTCCTGCTTAGAGGCAACTTTTAGTGGTTTTGTTGGAGCCGTTTGACCTTTTAACTAGATCGCGACGTGCTTTACAAAGTATACAGAGACCAGTCGACCACTGTTTGGAGCTGAGGTTTTGTTTGTAACTAAAAGCCATTTGTCAATCATTAGTCCGTGTTTCTTTTATAGTGGAACAGCAAGATCCAAAATGCAGGCCTCCACAAGAGGCGGCAGTAACTTCATCGTTTACTTCAAAATGATTTTGACACTGAGGACGAGATAAGTCAGCAGCGAGCAGCGGATGATATTGTGTGCTTGTCTTCTCTGCAGGCAGGTGAGCTGTCACAAAGTCACCCTCCATAGTCCTGAGCTCCATCACGGCTGTCACATTCACTTCATGCAATTACAGGGTCGAAGTAACACCCGCGTTCTGATACAAAGAGGTCAGCTTTAGTTTAGGATATGGAGGGGAAAAAAGTAGGCCACCTTAAACCTCGGAGGTTTTGTACCGTGTCACATGATCAAGGTTTACTCATTTTAACTTCATTTTTCCCTGCAGGAGTCTTTTCCAACTGGTACAATCACACCTGAGCAATGCAAAAGGACTAAATCAACCTGCCTCTGTGAGGTAGTCGGCGATGAAGCATAGATACTAAAAACATCCCAGTTTTTGAGACAAAAGCAGCTTTTAACTTTTCACTTCCATCCATGTTATGTTATATCAGGCCTAAAGCACATTGTTAAACTACAAATATTTCAGCCGCCTTCTGAGTTTTTTGTTTTGTTTCTTTTTTGCGAGTCTCCAACGTGTGGGCTGAAGTAATGTTGTACAAAGCGTGGGTAATTATTGTGCTTCAAACTAGACAATGCGATGGCAAAAGAACTCCCAGGATACATGTAGAACACAACAAAGCTTCAGTGAGGGTTTGTGGTCGTCTCAGCTGTCACAGTGGGACCAGTTGGAGTGTTTCATGGTGGCTGTACGGGAAGGAAAGCCACTTATCTATCGCACAAGAACGCTGCAGAGAGCCAAACATCCTCCCTGTGCCTTAATGTGCTACATACGGAAGCGTGGATGGAGTGGCTGTCTGCATACTGCTAAACAATCAGGACTGTACTGATGTTTAGGTGACGTTACACTAGACTCGACTGAGGTTCAGTTCAGTCAGACTACTTTATTTTTGTCAACGAAGGAACAGTTACGCTTCACAGATCTGCCACCCCCCTCCCCATCTTTCCTTTGTCTATTTCACCGTGCAGTAAATCCAGCTCGGGTCGTCTGAAGACAATTCTTCCCCACACCACACACGTGCAAACGCTTGCAGACATCATCCCACACTGAGAGACACACATAAATATGCAAGCGAACACAGGCAAAGGCAACTCGGGCCGGCGCTCGGTGCACCACAGGAAGAGCGAGCGGCGCACGCGGGGGACAGTGTCACTCGAAAAACGGTACGGAGGCGAGCCGGAATTCAAAGAGAACAAGGTTGTACCTCTGAAGATACACAAAACACACGCAAACGGATGCACACGGGGGGGATGGGGGGGACGGACAAAAACAATGGAGAGCAAACAGAAAATCTGGTTTGGAGCAGCGTGGGAATGGGTAATGCGTGCTGAAGGCCGTCTTTGGAAGCCCTTGGAAGGATGGAAGTGCGGCAGCTTGAGGCCCGGTGATCTGTCTTCCACTGTCGGGATTTATAAATACCTGAGAGCTGACAGGGAGGACAGCTCCTGGACACACACCATGTATGAAGAAGCACACGTGTGTGAGCGTAACGGGAGTGGGGAGGGGGGTAAAAAGAACACACCTGTGCTCGGGCACGCAAAGGCACGTTTACTACCCCCCCCAAAAAAAGAAGTGTAAATGCAGACGGACACATCTGCAGAGGCACTCTGAGGCTATTTTTTATTTGGGGGCCACACGCGATGAGAGCGCTCCTTTCCGAGGAGATTGGGTTCAGTCAGTGCAAACTGACTGATCAATCTTCATAAGTGCCCTCGGTAGAAAAACAGATGTTTTTCCCTCCTCTCCACAGGGCAGCTGTAAGAACGAGTTCATCTTTATTCCCTACCACCTGTATCCAAAAGTGACATCCACTCTCATTTGCTCTTTCTCTCTTTCTTTTTTTTCTTTTTTTTTAAACAAGTTTAGGTCAGAACTGCCAAAGTCAATGGCAGTTTTCTAATGATGCTAATGTGAAATTATCGGCTGATTTAAACTAATGATGTGGCACAAATTAAGAGAAATAATTACCCATCCACCAGCACCCCCCCATCCATCCATCCCCTCCTCCTTTTTTTTTCCACTTGCTCTCAATGTGTCAAAGCGGTGGCCTAGTTGTCTCATCAGTGTCATTGCCAATGTCAGAGTGATGGAGGTTTGCCCTTAAGAGTTTAAGTGCGAGAACAAGAAAGGGGGGGTGGGATAAAGAGGCTACAAGTGCTAAAATAAGCAGTCAGACATGTTCCTCTTTAAACCAGTAACTGACCACAGTACAGCGCACCATGAAGATGCTCTCAGCTTGCGGGGGGGGGGCTTCAATATTGGCAGCAGGTTTCTTTTTGGACAGTGGAATCGCTTTTGAATCTGCAATGAAATCCCAAATACAGGCAGGCAAATAAAGGACGACGGATGTTCGGTGGGAGATGAAAGACAGCACAGAAGGTAGCATTAGCGCACCTGAGAGAAAGAGAGAGCTCCCTCTGTCTTTTTTTTTGTCTCAGGATACAGTACGAGTCCTCCTATTTATATTCGCCCCTCAAAGCTGTTTAAATTCAAGTCCCCACTCCAACACGGCTGCCGTGTTTGCTTCCGTGTCCCCAGCTGCCCCCCCCCCCCCATAGTCGCAGAAGAAAGAAAGTCTAGGAGGAAATTAAATGGCCGGGTCTCACCGTGCACCGTCTCAACAACAAATTATCTTTCCGTGCAATTAAAAGTGCAGCTTTGAAAGCGGTGAATACAGGAAGGTCAGGATTGGAGGGCGTCATAGCTGGAGGTAAGCATTTGTTTCACAGGCAGAAAATCAGAACTCAATCCATACACTGCAAACACGGTGAGCGCATGAAAGCTGAACCACAGCCCTCCCAGGAGTTTGCGCTTATTCACTCCACGAAGAATTGCATTCCTGAAGTTTGCATTTGAACCTGATATGAATAGAATCAGCTTATATGTGCACGCATCTCAAATCCAGTGCCCAAAGATAATAACGAAATGACAACCAGCTCTAAGTCTTAGTCCTCACAATTCCTGCTTCAGCATCTGATTCACAAAAAATTCTCTTTTGTCTGCAACAACTTGCTCGCAGGTCTACGTTCCACTGTGAACGTATAGCGGCCTCCGGGGGGAGAGAGAAGCGAGCAGCTTGAGCACCATTAGGAGGTGTGTGTGGGTAAGAATAGGTGGGGTGCCATTAGGGGCGGCCTACCGAGCTGTGCAGCGAGTCGATGGCCTGGGGCCCACGTGTCAAACCTGTTTAAAAACGGTTTGGCTTATTCACCCTGTCCCCGCCACCGTTTGGCCGGCATGCTTATACCCGAGTGATCTTTCTCCTCCCACTCCACATCTCGCCAGCATCACACCGTCCCCCTGCAGTTTATTTTCAATTCCACCTCGGTGGGTGTCCTTTGTGTCCATTATCGTTTCCCCCCTCCGCTCGTCTCCGGACGCAACCCGACTGTCCACCTCTCCGGTGACCTTTGTCCTCTTTTCCTGCTGAGGAAGCGTTAAACGCTCCTCCATTATCCAAACCTTTTTCTTGGAAAACCAGGACGACGGTTTGAGCCGTACAGTCCGTTCTGCGAAGGGGCGGGGGGATTTATATCAACGTGGAAGCAAGATTAATATAATTTTACCAGCGCCGGTATCAGCCCATAAACATAAATTAGGGTTCAAGAACCTCTTCAAACCCCGCACTTAAAGATAAACAACCGCATCATAAAATAAACACATCCACTGACAGTTGAAGATGCCAAACGCACCCATTCCACACACTTGTCCTCCAGCTGCAATTGTGTCAAATGACATACTGATAAAGTAAATTGCAGCTGTGCAAATGTAAAGTTGTGAGAGTTACAGTATGCTTTGGCATAATGTGAGATGACTATAATTTTGCGTATATGAGGGTGTTTATCGCAGTGGTTTTAATCCTTTCATTTTCATGCAGCAGCTGCAGAGTTTTTAGTCCCTTACATAGTCCGTTTTAGCCCCAATTTGCCTAAAAATAGTCCGGTCTCTGTTCCCGTCTTGTTAGCACAAACACACAGACGCGGCCGGCGCCCACTCGGGGTCGTTCGCTCGCATCGGCTTCACCGCAGTTAACCTCTTTATCTTGCACAACTTCGAGCTTTTTAACCACCAAGACTGCAGAGCAATGCATCCACAACAGCACTTTAATTAAAGCTGGCTAGTAAATTGCTTACTGTCTCCCCAGCCATGTGTTCCTGTTACCACTTGAATACGCTCCAGTTTTTAATATGAGGTCCTCCCCAAAGTATCAGACACAGACTGGTAAAGTGAAAGTCTTTTTTTATATTTATTTTTTAAATGTTCTGTGTAATCGGAATTGAAAACATATTCGGAAGAAATGTATGAAAAATTAGTCTTTAGGGTAAAATAGCACGCGAGTGGCACTAGATTTTAATCAACTGGGTGAGCTTGTTCACCATTACAAAACTACCCCTCTCAGAATTAGAGTCCAGAGCAAATTTTAAATATTTTTTAAAAAGAAAGGCATTTCTCTGAGTTTCTATAGTTTACAAAGCAAAAGAAAAACATCACAATGAAGCATTTGCTTTGCATGAACTCATATTTTCTCTATTTATGGGGATTTAAACCACCTTTCCTGTGTTGTGTCAGCTCAGCTCAACCTCTACACAATCCATAACCCACTCACTAACAGCCCGAGGCATGTTATTTACGTGTTGACAGCCGTGTCAAATCTCAGATGAACCTTGAGATGCGGGCCTGTAATATTTTACCCCAATCACAGAAGCTGCATACAAAGAGATCCAGATTCTTGCCGTCGAGCCGGTGAATTTAAATCAGCCGAGGTATGAAAACACACACTCAAAAACACACACACACACACACAAGCGCACGCGCACACGCACAAGCACACATTGTTTCAGGGTGAGATGAAATCTGCAATCTGTGCACACAGGCCCCCTTGTACTAAATATTTCATTGACAATAAACATTGGTATGATTGATGTGAGGCTGAGTCAGTCAGGGAGGAAGGGCAAAATAGGGTAAGAGAGAAAAAGAGGGGAAGATAAAGAGGGCAGAAACAAGGATGAAGACAAACAGACTGGAGATGCAGAGCGGCAGAACAGCGCTGGATGCGACTCATCATGTTGTTACAATAAAAAAAAGAGGATTAGAGGTCAGCGCATGCTTGAAGTGAGAACACCTCTATTATTTTTGCACATTAGGGCCTGGCCTTGTTTGTAATGAGCCCTTACGACTCGTGCGGCTGGCCGTGATAAAGAGGGGGCGGACAGTGCTGAAAACGAAGGCCTGGCCCGCACTCCTCCACCGGGTATTTTAATTACGGCAATCAGATCAGGAATTAGCGAGAAACTACTTCAGTCACTCCGCCGCGCCTCTCTCTCTCTCTCTCCGTTTGTGAGGAAAAACAGCCGTGCGAAGCCGAGGCCCCGGCCTCTCCCCAATGATCACCCAATCAGGTTTTTTTCCCTGTCAACAGCTGTAAACGAGGCCAAAATATGGCAGCTCCTCGGAGACACGATGGCTCCAGGACGTGGCCTTCCTCCGGTTGTCACGGTCATTCTGAAAGCAAGGATAAAATCCCCTCTCACTCCCGAGTACAGTAGGACCTCATGAATAAAAAATGCGGGCCAAAAGGAACAACAACGCTGCAGCCAAAACACATTAATAGAACCTTTGTATTCATCTGTGACACAGTCATCCTCCCCAGGCTGGAAACAATTAAAGTTTAGTTACGTTCTCGGAGGAACAAGCACTTTTATAACAACCTGCAGGGAGAGGGGGGGGGGGGACCGATTGAAAGCACCCAACATGAAGGATTGATGCAGAGTTACAGCAAAGCGAACTAAATAGTGGAAGAAAACGACTGCTCGGAGGCAAACGGTGACCGTTACTGACAGTAAGTGCTGCATCACGCGTCCCATTCTTACAGTTTAATGCCAAAGCTGTTTGTCTGGAAGATTCATGCGAAAAAGTCACGGCGAGTAAAAGATGGCACGCTTAAAAGTGCAGCTGCAGCGCTCGTGCCACAGTGAAAGTTTCACTAATTTAAGACATGCGACTTGGAAGAAAACAACAATTC
>JAUESF010000031.1:5262849-5278202 GCA_032274765.1 Malacoctenus tetranemus
CTTAAAAAAAAGAAGAAAGTTTCCTCTCAGGGAATCATTCAGTTTCCTTTGGCACGACACTTAATCCCGCCCCCCCCACACACTGAAAAAACTCTGTTGTCATGTACATCATGCAGGAGGAACAGGGTGTGTTCGCATAAAGAGTGTGTTGGGTTCAAATTCTTGCTTCTAATGGCACTGATCTTTCAGTGAATGGTTGTTTTTCGGGGTGTTTTAGAGGAAGAGACGTTGTGGAGGAATCTGTCACTTAATAAACAAATCACTCTCCAGCTTTCTGACTCACCTGTGACCATGTGGAGTTAAAAAAAGCTTTAAAAAACTGCTTTCATCACTGTGCCAAATACAATTCTACCAAACTGGTTGTATAGCACTGCATACGAAAAATAAAAATCACCAAATTTGGTCACAACTGTTAAAAAAAATCCTAAAACCAGCGTTACGGACACAGTTTTTGTTTCGTGTGCGAGTCTAATTTAAGTGTGGCTTCATCGTTGGAGAAGATATGACTATGGGAACACACCCTTGTCTACTACACTTCACTGAAATGCATACTCGAGGCATCTAGCACCTTTTTTTAGCCATAAGGTATACAAATATACTGAGTTGTTTGAAAAGAAAAAAAAAAGAAACGTGCAAGACTCACAGATAAAAGACTCTGTTCTCAATACTTAAGGCAAAAAAAAACTAAAACAGTTTTCATACATACCAATATACATATATTTGAGATTATTACATCTGCCAAAACTGTCCTGGTAAACATAGGTCATGACCAACCGTGGAGAATGCGTGTGTGTACTCGGGGCTCAAAGTGCGGAATGAGCCGGTAGGGTGGGGGTGGGGGGGTCCAAGCAACGCCCCTGGAGTAGACACGACTTTCATGAAGGTGGTGCTATTTGGACCACCTGTTCGTCTATAGGCCTTCGTCTTTTATTGGATTCTATCAGGAATGCCAAACTGAGGTTTACAAAAAAAGTGAGTGCCCGAGTAGAAAAGTGCAAAATACGCCAGTGTGTGTGTGTGTGTGTGTTTGTGTGTGTGTGTGTTTGTGTGATTTCTCCCACTTCCTTCCACAAAGCCCCCCTCTATAGCTGGGACACCTTCCTGGGCAGAGGCCTGGGTCTGGGGACCCGAGGGTCGGCCGTGCCGTCCAGCTTCATGCTGCCCGTGCGGAGCTGGTGCGGCTTGGGCGGCAGCGCCGGAGGGTCCGTCTGCGGGGGGATGGACAGGCTGTGGGGCAGCGGCACGGGCCGCCGCGGGTTGTTCCGCTCGTACACGCTGTACGGCGGCGGCGTCTTGTTCTCCCGGCGGACCGGCTCGTCCGAGCCGCTGGAGGCGGAGTTGGGCAGGGTGACGGGCGGCGGCGGCAGCGGGTGCGTCGGGTGCTCGCCGGCGGGCAGCTCGGTGCCCGAGGCCTCCGACACGCTGCAGCGGCTCAGGGAGGAGATGCCGCTGCTGTAGCTGCCCGACAGCACGGGGGAGTTGGAGACCAGGCTGGTGGACTGGCACTCGGTGGGGGACGGGGTGAAAGGTGGCACTGTGGTCTACGGAGACAAGGAGAGGACAAATTTATCCTGCATGAGACACATCGACATACACAAACACAGACAAACACCCAGACACACATAAAAATAGAACGCATGTTTGTATAGCTTTGGTTTCTGACAACTTTTGGATGATTAAACATGGACCTGGTCAAAATAATTGGGGAAAAGCATTGCTGTTGCTGACAGTTGAACATAACAGGAGGGCTAATGGACGAATAACACTGCGCCTCCTCTTAACAGTTGGCTCCCGAGGAGGGTTTATCCTGAGACGGAGCCAGTCAGGAGGCCCGTCACCATCCCGTATGCATTGCCTACTCCGCTGTCTGCTCCTTGAGTGCTGACGTGGCCGTACAGCGACAATAAATAACATTAAAAAAGTTGAGTCAGTGAACAGATTGAGAGCGCCAGGTTTTTCCACTCCATCAAGCAGCCGTGTGCACCCGCACGAAAAGACACAATATGCTGCGCTCTCGCCACCCCCCCCCTCCTCCTCCTCCACTCCCCCCCCCCAAAAAAAAAATCCGATCGCTCATCAAAATGTTTTTCTACGCAATTACACAACGCCGCCATTATATCTGCAAAAGCTTAATTGGATCTAGTGGACTATACAAGCTGATCGGTGAAGTTGCGTTTGTTCATGCTACAAAGAGAGGTATCCATTAGGCACGCTCGAGCGCGCCAACCTTTTTCCAGCGTTTGGGCAGAGCCTGATGAAAAAAAAAATCTGTAGATTTAATACAGTGCTGACAAGTAGTTTCAACTCCCGACCCAGTTTTCTCACACAGAGAGGCTGCGATTAAATATCGTTTCTCCCTCTGGAGATGAGCATGCGCGGCCCCTGTCAGACGGGCGCCGTGTGTTTCTTTCTCTTTCTTTTTTTACCACGGCGTGCTCTCCTGTCCTGGGGTTCCCGGGGTCTGGTAATGGGCCCCTGGCTGCACCCGACAGATGTGTGTGTTTGGCATGTGTGCGTTCGCGCGCGAGATAATGGGGTCCGCTGGAGGTCTGCGGAGGATCCGTCTCAGGCTGTGCTGTGACGGGCAGCTCGGCACTTCGCTCCGGGCCTCTTCTATTGCCATGCCCACTCACACAAACACACAGACACAGACACAGACACACAGACACACACACACGCACACGCACACACACACACACACACACACACACACACACACACACACACACACACACAGACAAACGTGTGCGCACACTTGCACCAAATGTGATTGACAGAGCATGCTGAGTGCCAAGCTGTCACTCACACTTTGGTATCTGGAGTTGTTCCCTCTCTCTGTGTGTCTCTCTCTCTCTCTCTCTCTCTCTCTCTCTCTCTCTCTCTCTCTCCATTTCACACACAAGCGAGCCCGCACGCTCGCACACAAGCAGTTTCTCGGCGGCTGTCACATGTAAGAAGACATCACACCTGCAACAAAGCCGCGAGCTTAGCGCCGCCGCTCGTGACGAGCCCACAAAGGAGATCGCAGTTAGCGAAAGACAAAGCTGCGGTTCACCGGCGTTTCAAAACAACTTCTTAACTTTTTTTTCTTTTTTTAAGAGCTCAATAAGTAAGTTAACCTTTCCTGCACCTCTTTCGCTTTGGCAGATTGGAATTAACTACTGAGAGGCTCATTAACAGTGAATCAGAGCCGGGGAGACAAAGCGAAGGCAGTCAGTTTATCTGCGGATCTTAGAATAATATAAATAGCGAAAGGTCAGAGACATTCAAAAAAAGAGGTGTTCCAGCACGTCTCCGCTGAGAGGAACAGGGAGGTCTGAGCACAGTAACAGCGCAGCAAAGGCGCCTTCAATCTTTTAAAAAAGTCGTTTTGCAAGGGGGCAAAACTGAAGGGATCCATCTGGCTCTGCATATTTGCAGCCTCGCGCGCCAGGTGAGCTCCCTCCCAGGGCTCCGAGTCGGAACGCGGGGCGTGACGGCTGGCGACGGGCAGGTGCGCGCCGAGCTAACGCGACGAATGCCCTCCAGCCAGCCCCCGTTTGGGGAGAGGACCTGACATGAGAGGAAAATCTAACCTAAATCTGCTGTTAACATCTTCACTCAGCAGCAGATTAAAGCTCCGTCCATCCGATGGTGGACAGAGAGCCGGGTAAGGACGGCGGAGTTGGTTACTAAGATGTTGATCTTGAAGCAGAGAACGAAGCAGGGTCGGAGCGTCTCTGTGGAAATAAATAAAATGAACAGAAATGCAATTCGGAGAGGACGACCAACCTTTTGCGGCGATCTGGACGAGGGGACGGGGGACTGTGACCTCATATTTTTAGCCGAGGATCCTGCAGACAGCCAGATGAGAGAAAGGAGAGAGAGAGAGAGAAGAAGAAGAGAGGACAAATTAGAGGAGTCTCTTTTCTCCCCTTTCACCAGGATGACACAGCGTGACTCATGCAAACATACACACATGGAGCTGAGAGGGCCGGTGGCTTAAAGCATCAATGAATCAAATCAGCACTGATGTTGTGCAGGTCCTTTCAGTGTGCCTTGAGCTGTTTCTACATCCAACAGCTGTTGCTGCTCCACGCAATGAGGGCGAAAGAGGGGGGGAAAAAAAAACAAAAAACCAAACCACCCCATCTGCTTATTATGCTGCTGGGCAGTGCAATACATCAGAAAACACTGGGGAATGAGTCATGTGTGTTGCATCTGTAAATAAGTAAAGGCCAGTTTGACTTGATGGTGCAGAAAAGTGTTGCCGAGATGTAATGACATGTAACTCTCGATGGAGGCTGAAAGATGAAAAGCCGTGGATCTGGGAGTTCACTGGAATCTCAATGGGGATTAACTCCAGCCCTCCGAGTGCCCGCGGACATCGCCGAACTTTTCTTTCACGTCTCATGGCAAGAAACATCAGAAATTCAAGCCGGTTAGTGCGGGGAAAACGCAGCTTGTCAAGTCGCGGGAGATGAAATTAGAGCTAAAAGACAGAAAAACAGAGGCTTAGAGGCGGGGGGGGGCAGGAACGCTCCGGCAGGAGCAGGCGGCGGGAGCACCAGGTGTCAAAAGCCAGACTGGAAAATTAGTGGCAATTCTCAGGAGGCGGCGGCAGAGAGGATTCATTGCGATCGGGCAGCTTTACCTGAGTACGGTGGCCTAGGAGGGACGGGAGGACAAAGCAATTTGCCGACAGAGTCGGAGAAGAACGGGGTGCGCTCTTTGACACTGTCTAGGCTCCAGCTACTGGGGGTGGGTCGCACTTTACGGCACATAGAAACACGACACATCAAGTTATGGGTTACACAAGACAACAGGTGGGCACACAGGAGTCATGGCATGATGACACATGTTGATCACGACGAGCCGAATGAATGAATGGATCACGACACCTCGCAGACATCTCCGTTTCGACAGATTTCACCTTCACTTCACATATTTCTGCAATTACATCATCAATTGTGTTGAAGCCACTTCTGAAGCAAGTTCTCCGCATACATCTGCTGAAGCTAAGCGCTGCCTGCGTCGCTCGACGCGACAGATTTCCTCACTTCCTATTTTTAATTATCAGTTGTTCCCGTGTTTTTTCTTATCTGTTCTCGCCGGTTTGAAGTGGGAGCAAAACAGCTTAAATAACATGATGTCACATATTTCACATCCTTAATCAGACCGATAACAGTCGCCGGCATGTTTGCTCACTGTCACTCAGAGCGAATCAAAACATCCAAACAGCACCGATAAGGCTGAAACTGGGGATGTTAATGAAGCTCTGATCGCTGCTCATTTGGTAATATATTAAAACATCGCTCGACAACTACAATTCAAAGCCATGTTTAGGATCACTTTTAATGTTCAGATGATGCGCGTAGCTGAAATGATCATGTGCCGTCCTGACATCCTGCCATGCTGATGAGGCTTTGTTTTGATCCGAGGTGGGATCAGTGAAATCAGAGCGCCGCGCCGCTCTGGGGGACCTGCCTCCATGGCACCGCGCGCATGTTGTTTCCATTGTGGCTCAAAGTCCTCTTTTCTTTCCCTTTGATTTGGGATGATGATGCTGTGGCAGGGAATCCTGGAAGTGACTGGCTTTTCTGGCTCGCATCCCTTGTTCGTGTGAAAATTCTGGGAAACTGAACTGACTCGGTCCTGAAAAAACTGTTTCATTCATTTGATTGTAATTTTTGCAGGCTGATGTTCAAATCCCCCCCCCCCCAAAAAAAAACACTTTCCACTGTTTCAGCTTTCGAAAGAGGTCTTTTTATAACTTGTCTGTCACTAGTTGAATTTTGCATGCTTTACTAGCAATTAGAGGTTTGTCTTTATTCCCTTTGTATCTCAGTTGAATATAACGTGTCAGAAAATGAAACCACACAAAGAGCATTCAATTGAATTGAAGGGCAAAGTCATTTTTCAGACTTTAAGGCTGTGAATAAACAGGACTGTAAATGAAAATAGATAGGCATAGTGTTTGTCAAGAAACACTCACTTCCAACTCTCACCTCACGCACACACAGCGCCTTGTTTTCTGTGCGTTTTGTGTAAAAATAAAAGCGGTCCGACACATCATTCGACATGAAGCTGTGATCTGTTGCCATGAGACTTGCGCCGGCTGACAAGGCGCTTATTGTCGTTGCCTTGCAGCGGGTGTTGCACTTTAACAACATGATCCGGCGTTATAATTAGAGGTTCAAGAAAACGACACTTCCATTCTCAAGCGGGTTGTTTTTTTTGTTTTTTTTATCACTGCCGCGCACATAAAGGTGTCTTGTCACCATATTGCGTCGGTTTATGCACGTCTCCTGCCGCGTTATTTACAGATCGCACCTAAATCACATGGAGAAAGCATTTAGGTGTGAGTCACGAGGACGCCGTCGCATCCGCGCGTCGCTCGCTGCATTTCGTCTCCTCCGTAATGCTGCCTGATTATTCCACAACATGTCCTGAAAGGGCTCAAAATAAAGCTGTTGTTCTTACCTAGAAATAAACCTCTTCTTTAATACTCTTTATACGAACGTTACACGCACGCTTGCAGCAAAGCTTGCGAAACTACCCCAAAGGGTGAAGTTGTGCGTACGCGTGTTTATGTATGTTTGCCTGCGAACAGATGCCTCCAGTCCCTCCGTGGTCCATCAGTCACGCGGTGCGTCTGCAGAGACGACGGTCGACCAGGACATTGGTGCGAACACCGGTGAGTGATGGAGGCGGTGGGGGGTGGGCGGGCGTGTGCAGGTTCCTGCTGCAGACGCTCTTGCATAAATGCCCTCCATGGGCGGCAGCCCTTTTTCTCTCCTTCGAAATTAAACTTAATGGACACATGCTGGGGGCTCGTAATGAAGAATGCAATAGCTTTTAATTGACAATATCGTCAAACAGCGGAAAACTCTCAATGCTGCCCTCATAAAGTGTTGTTTGGGAGGTGGGACGTCCCCGGAAGCTCAGATGGCAATTTTCATCGGCCGGGGTGCGGTGCACGCTAGTGAGGAATATAAATATAAATATATGGAAGACATATTGCTTTTACCTTTCTCTGGAGCTGAGAGGTTGGGGTCACTCCTCGGTAAAGTGGTATCGCCGATCTGATGAGCGGGAGCTCGCTGCACAGAAGGGAACAGTCTTAAGTTAGAGTTGAAAGCGTTATAGAGCTGCGCAGCCTAGATCAGGCATCGACGATTGGGAGGCTTTATTTGCCATTGTCTTAATAATATGGAACATCTCTTTGCTTCCAGTTTGGCCTTCAGGTAGTCAGGGTAAAGTGTCTGTGTTACATTTAACAAAAGGTACAATTTGGCTTGAAATACACAGAAAAAAAATGTTGATATTGATGCTGATAACGGTGGAAAAGGTTTTTTCTTGGTCCGTCTGCGTGTACAAAACATAGAAACAAGGTGGTCAGAGTGTGAGTACCTGGCTAAGCAGTGAGGGTATAGAGTTTGTCCTAATGGGCGCCCACCTCACTCTATTTCCCAATTACTGTAACTGATTCTGCCGATCGATGCCTCCAATATTCAATATCGCATTAGCAGGTAATATCGGGCATTTTCATGGGTGCAGGGGGCTGGAAATAACCGTCGGGCTCTTTAACATCAATTCCCCCCGCGGGACGCGACACAAACAGGGAGAGAGAAGCAGGTGAAGTGTGCCAAAAAAGCACCGGCGCTGACCGTGAAAGATGAATGGCCCTGAAAAGCAAATCCATTATTTTCCTGTTAGCGGAGCTTTGTCACCGCGGATGGAGTGTGTGATTGTGTTACATACTGTCCTTCAGCTTGAAAAGGAACTGCGGTATCATGTTGTTCTTGTCAGCTCCTGTTATTGTGCTAACATTAGCTTGCTGAACAGGAATGTGTGTGTGTTATTTATCTTTTTTTTTTTTTTTTTGACTGGAATGAGGCAGAGCGAGGCTTTAATAAAACATCAGTCGCATGAAGCCGCTCTTGAAAAAGTGCACCTCTCAGCTACTACAGGCCCTACAGCAGGTGTCCTTATTCCAGAGGCATTTTAGCCCCCACCCCACCAACTCACACCCCACCCCCCCCTCTCGGAGAGATTGGTCACCCATCGAGATGTATTGCACATTACTGAGGTGACCTTGTTTTCTGCCCCACTATGCACCTTATGTGCAGCGCTGGACAAAAAGTCCAGACCTGCTTATTGCTTTGCATGTTTGATGCAATCGGGAAAAAAAAAAACAACTGCACACTTTGACAACATGTGGAGCTGCCAGCATGACTGCTCTGTTTATGTTAACACGGTGCAGTCATGCATTGGCTTAGAATAAATGCTGGACACAGGAATATATTTAAACTCCCCAGGATCAGACTCCGGTCTTTGCTGCCTTCTCTGTTAATTTCACACAGAAAGAGTGAAATACAGTCTGGCCATGAATACAGGTTTGGTTGAATGTAAAAGTGAAACACTGAGCAGTAGCTCCCCCACCTGAGTGTGATTGCAGCGTGTGTGGAGGCTCACCTGTGCAGGGTCGAGTGGGTTGGGGAAGATGGCGCTGACGGGCCTCTCTCGCGGAGACAGACAGGCGTTTTCTCTGGAATGCTTGTGTTTCTCGGCCATCTGAGGTGAACCTGGAGCGAACGGTGCAGAGGGGGGTCTCAGAGCAGCAGCAGCAGCAGCAGTGCACACACACACACGCACGCGCGCGCGCGCACACACGCTGGCGTGTGTGCTGGAGCTTGCACAAGCACATGTGGGTCCAAACAGCAGCAAGGTGTTAGGCTATTACCCACAAATACTGGCAATCAGGAAAGGCCAATCTCTCTTTCTCCCTCCAAGCCTCTCCGCCATTCTTTCAGCCTCACTAGCTCCACAACATGATAAATGGCCTCGTCCAGCTTGCCCACACACGCCCTCCTCGCTCCCCCTCACCCCGCTCTCCCGCGTCCCCCCGCCCCCCCCCCTCCCGTGTTACACTAGACAATCACAAAAGAGACATGTGCTGCGACTGTACATGGGAACATATGTAGCAGAAGGGAGGGAGATAAACAGCGAAGGCCACACACGCCGACATGCAAATCCTTTTATTTTCACAGCTCTCGGTCTGGGCTGCAGCAGCCACTGCATAGATCTCGATCCATTAGCGAATGTGATGGCACTTGGAAGGCTATCATACGAGTATGAGATACCCATCGCTGGCTCTCATTCAGATAAGACCACAGCCGCAATAATTCTCTTTATGGGGAGACGGAGGGCACGTTTATAAGGGCGCCGCCTGCCGTCAGCAGGCCTGCCAAAGGGTTGGGAGTGGGGGGAGTGTATACGCTTCCATAAACGTCTTCATATATTCGGGCTTTTTTTATGATGGGGATCAGGCAGAAACACGTTTACACATTTGAGTGCGCCGAGATAAGAGGCCAGCGCGCGAGGAGAGCATTACACATTCACACTGCGCTCGGACGGGAGGCTTGGATGACCGCGGCCGGCCCGGCCAGGAGATTGTGCTGAGCTCCACGAGGGATACTCGTGCACAGCTGTAATCATCTCCCACTCTCGCTCTCGCTCGCTCCTTCTTCCATTTTTGCCGGCTCCATGTTTCTTTCAACAGCATTTGTCTCAGCCCATTTCATTTTTTATCTGGGCTCATTGTGTATTCCCTCAGTTTCTCAGTCTCACGCTTTTCATTCAATCCTACAATCCACATTGTTCTCTCTCTCTTTCTTTCATTTTCACCCAATCTGCCTCCTCTGTGTGTACCCCCGCCTGTCATTAAATCTCCCTAACCGTGCCAGACAGCGTGCCGGGGCAGGTTTTCGCCGTGTCACCGAAGGTCAAAAGTTCCCCGAGTCCAGCTGGACCTCTGTCCACTTCCTCGGCGTGAGTCACTCTGGATTGAGACATCGGCTAAAAAGCCCATAGCGTGCAGGCTCATGGAAACGAGGGAGAGGAGGGGGAGGGGGGGCAAGTCTCACCTCTGGCACTGGACGGGGCTGAGCTGGTGACGTTGGGCGAGGCTGAATGGTTGGAGCTGAGGCTCGAGGTAGATGGGCTGGGCTGGAGGGAGCAAACACAACATTGACGTCAACATGTTAACCAGAAATAACCTGAACATAAACAGTATCTGCACAATTTATTCTTGTACAGCAGAAACATTGCACAGATGTCCTAACAGATCAGTGATTGTGTGGCTGTTTTGGAGCCTGTATTGTGAGTCGATCGTGTGTTGCTGCGTTAAACTGACCAGAATAACTCCCATCCTCACCTCCTCCAATCACTAAATTGTGCTTGATCTGCTCCGTGTTGAGAACTCATATTGTAAGTGGTTCTGTCACATCCCTGACAACAGCTTTTTCTCTCCCCCCGCCCCCCCTCACACCATCACATGTTTTTCTCTTCCTCCTGTTATTCCAGGCCTGCCAGGTGCGGCGGCCGGCTTGCCAGGAGTTGTCGGCAGCCGTCTGAATTGGCCAAATCTACTTTCGATTAGATTCCAGCGGGCTCCCTGGGCGGACCGCACAAAGCGCCGTGTCCTTATTTGATATAATCGCAACAATTTGCTCGGCCGGACGGTGCGCCGAACAAGCCGGGGAGAGGAAGATAGAGAGGAAAGGGGAGGGGGGAGGGTCAGAGCAGACGCTGGATGAGGGCTGCGGAGAGTGAGGGTGGATTAAAAAGTATTGCAAGTGAAATCTATAGGGAGCAGGAGGGCAAATGTTGCTCCGCCGACTCAATCTGCTGCTCTTAAGAGCCCGTGCGTGCATGGGAAGGCATAAAAGGCTGCATGTATGTGTGCCGAGGAGAGATAGACTACCTGCATGTTGAAGACTTCATCCGAGCTCTCCGACTGCCCTGTGATGTTGCTGACTTCGTTGGAGGCTTGGGATGACAGGGAGGACGAGGAGTAGCGGTTCACAGCAGGGTAGCTGAGGGAGCTGCGGGGCGACACCGAGAGATTGTTACGGCCGTGTTCAATAAAAGGGGAACGGAGTTAAGTGGTTAACTTTTAAAGATTTCACTCACCGGAAATTCAGTTCAAGCAGCAGCGAGATGGGAAAAAATAAACGCAGACGGACCAAGAAAAAAAACAGAGAGAAACAGAAAATGTCAGATTAGACAAAGATTATTGATGCACCAATCACAGCCTTCCTTCAAGCTGCCAAAAGGCAAAAGTGTAAAAGAAAGGTTAGAGAACAAACGCCACACACTTTTTTTTTCTTTCCCCCAAAAGGAAGGTTAAGTCTGAAGTCTTCAAGAAAAAAAACAGACGCGACCGGTCTCGGACTGTTGTGAAACTGAGTTTGAAAAAAGGAATCAAAACGCAACAAGCAAAAAAGAAAAAAAGAGGGAAAAAAAACGCGCCAAATGTCACCGGGAGATTGAGGTGATGTGTGCGTCTCCGCCTGTCTGTGTGGTGGTGCCCCCTGGGAGCACAGCGTGGAGGCAGAATGTCGCAGGTAGACAGAGTGGCAGGGCCACTGAACACATCAAAACACGCACACACACACACTCACACACACACACGCTCTGTCTGTCTGTCTGCGAAGGGCGACAGCAGCCACACAGAAAAATCCATGCGGGTGCGCACCAGCTGCCCCCACCTATTGTACGGCCACAATGAGCCACACCGGTAAAAAGAATTGAAGGCAGGAGGGAGAAAAGGCGCCGAGCGCGGCGTTCAAGGTAAGACGGAGACGCAGAAACATCACAAAAAAAAAAAGAAAAGGTGAGTTAAGGCCAGACGAAAGTACAGAAAGATGTGATAGAATTGTTCAATAATAATGATTTTTTTTTTAACGTCTTCAACAAAGTCAGAAGTAAGATGTTTTCTTTCTTTTCCACGAAACTCCGACGCGAGACAAAGTGGTAAACAAGAAAAACAGGGCGAAAACTCAGACGAGTAAAAACTACAAACAAACAAACAAAAAAAAAAACATCACCTGCGCCTGGAGACGCTTCGTCCTCCGTCTGGGCTGATGATGCTGGGCACGGAGTTCCTGCACGTCCGCGGGCTCCCGTTGGTGAAGTGCACGGGGCTGGCGCGCACGTAAGCCGGAAACTCCTAAGTTTTGGAGGAGAAAGGGGGGAGCGTGAGGTGCGTTCACAGGCCACTCACAAGCTAAACCTCTTCAGCTACTCGTCGCAGCAAACATCTGGTTTGATGGTGAGAACGCGGTGTAGACATGATGGAGACGATTTGGCTGAAGGCGCTCGTCAGGTCGCAGAAGCACCAAAGTGAGTCTGAAGTTGGCAGGCTTGATGTTGCCAAAATAGCTTGTTGGAGTGCTTTGGAAACACTTAATCTGCTCGAAATTTGCACATGCATCCTTGAGGGTTTGCAAAAACAACAAACATCCACTGGGCTAAAAATGCTTTTGATAGTAAAAGGTTTAGATGAAACGGCCTCGGGAGGCAGTTTGTGGCTCCTGAGTTATGCAGCAGAGCATCTCTGAATGGACACGACACATCGAACCTTGAGGCTTGATGGCTGGTTGAGCGAAGGGACACACTGTGTGCCCCCCCGCCTTGTTAGCCATTAACAGGAAGCCAGACGAAGGAATCAGCGCAATTGAACAACAGAAGAGCACAAACTGACGACATTCACCGGGCAGAGTCGGGATTTTGCACGGAAAGGAAGCAGCTGTTGGCAGCGAAATACTCCGGGTGATATTTCCTGGGTACATTTTGAGCCTTTTTGCACTAATCACATTGTTCCCATTGTGTTTTATTAGCTACTCTCAGCACTCATCACAAGCCAGCACCATCTCCTGAACCTCACAGTGAGATCTCAATTCCCAAATGAGTTGGGCACCTTTAGGAGATTTACATTATGTGATATATAGGTCTATATATATATATATGTATAGCAACCTCGTGGTGCGTTCGTGTCAACTGGGAATCAGAATCTCTGAGGAATGTCTCCAGCTGCTTGTTTAATGTGTCCCACCTAGAATAAAGACAGCTCTGGTCCAATCTCGGAGTGTAAGTGGTTGGTGAGTGTGTTTAGACAGAACACACAGTATGCAGATGAGGGGAGTTTGTTTAATGAGGGGAAGCTTTTTTCCCTTTTAGTGCACTAAAAGGTTCATTTACTTGGGAGTCTAAACACAGCAGTAGGTTCCTCTCAATCTGCGTCTCGACGAAGACTTAAAGATGATCATTTGAAGGCAAATGATGGAATGTATGCGAGCCTGCTTTAATCTTACAAACATATAATTGGCTGCCATTAAGGGAAACAACTTTTGTTTAAAGACGTGCCTCCAATCCATCATCGATCTGCGAGATGTGCAACGTTTAGAGAGCGTTCTTTAAGACGCACCGAGGCGCGACCCCACACCCACCTGTATGCCCAGGCTGGACTTCATCAGATGAAACTGGTCCACCAGCTTCTTGTGCAGGGGTCTCATGTCCTGGGGGACAAACTTCTCGTGCACAGCGAGGCCGTACTCCAGGATGTGTGCCTGCAAGAGGGATTCACATATGGAGGAGCTTTAATTCCCCAACTTCCTGTTTGGCTCGTTGGCTCTGGACGTCCTTTGACTCAGGAGGGAACCAATGCTTCAGCTCCTCCAGTGTTAGAAACAATACAAAAAACAGGACACGACACTATTTCAGTGGATAATACACTTATGATAATTAACCACCATAAACTTACGCTCGAACGAACGATAAATAAAACAACACCAGAGCTTATCGGCGCCGCGGTATTTAAAAATTTAGCAGCGTAACTTGTGAATTAAGTTTTCACTTCCTTGCATCAGAATAATGGCTTCCCTCTGACAATTCCTGCCATTTCTTCCACAAGGTTTTTTTTGTCTTTTGATATGTAAATTAAATCAAGATGTTTAAGTCTTTCTAGGGATCTGCTGGGCTGCTGTATTTTGCTCCTGGCTGAATATAAATCCCAATTCGAGGTGCAGAAACTGACGATACTCAAACGCCGCTGAGTCAAAATCACACACTCTGACCTGTTCGAACATGAGCTCCCTCAGTCGCCCGATCTTCTCGCCGTCCTCGGGGTGATTCATGACGTAGTCCTTCACGAAAAAGGCCTGCGAAGAGGACGGAGAGCAGAGCGCGTGTTAGGCAAACAGCTCGAAGGCGAAGCTGCGAGCTCTCCGCCGCGCCGCCCCGATTCCCAGCTGGCCTGACACAGTGAATCAGCGTCCACGCATTCATTCGCTGAGGCCGTAAAACAATCAGGGAAAGCGAGCGCTCAGAGGTAATGAACATCCCACTCAAACAGGGGCTGTGGGTCTTTGTGCCGTGGTAATTATATCAAATTCGGGGACAAGAATAAAAGTCCGTGTTGACTGGGGGAAAAAAAGCAAAAAACATTGTGATAAATGGATGTTAGAGGAATCAAAGAGGTTGATTTCACTTTGATTTAAGGGGCCAAATTGGTCTGAGGCTCCAAAAGCTCTTTTTTCATATCACTTTCATTGGTGTCAGTACTTCCCGGTGCAGATCATGTCTCTTTTAGAAGGAATCCTCGTTCTTGATTACAGACCGAGCCTTTTTATTCACTTTCCCAGACATTCGCCTCCCACAAAAAAAAAGGCGGCTCCAAAGGAGGGAGGCAGATAAGATGAAAAACGCCCCGCGCCGCTTTGAACGACGATAACCGCTCTCGCCGCAGCCCTGCGCCTGAACGCCAGGTTCCTTGTTGTTTACATCGCCATCGAGTCTCGTGATGCGTCTGCAGATTACACTAAATCCCCCTTTTTTTCGATCCGCATCAGATACGTGATGGGAGGGGGTGAGGTGGGGTGAGGTGGTGGTGGTGGTGGTGGGTGGGGATGAAAGGGCCCGGGCGAACAATCGGCTCCAGAAGAAAACTTGCCATGAAAGCGGAATGGGAGGTAGAGGGTGAGTTCACACCCTCCCCCCCAAAAAAAGCAGTGTTTTCTTGTCAAGGACACAGCTGTCTGTCCCCAAGGCATAAAACACACACACAAAAAAAAGGGAAGCGGCTTCAAACGAACCTTCACAAACACACAAATACAAGCGCACACCATCGATACACCCAGGACTATTTTGAGTCAAGATAAACATCCTTAAATGGTCAATTTGATCAAAGCAGCGAATGCAGCGCACGTAATCTCGTGTTCCTCTTCATGTATTCTGCAGCAAACAGACGAGAGAGATTCATATTGGAGCGCACGAGATCCTAATAAAGTTTTTATAGTTGAAGCCGAGCGAGTACAGTGTTTCAGCAGAGAGGAAGGAAGGGAAAAAAAGAAAGGCAGCAGAAATAATCAATAATCTGCTGCAAATGATGGAAATTTCTCATTGGGCTGTGGGGGAGTGAGACCTCGCCATGGAGTGGCTCAGTTAATCATTAGAAAAGTCCAATTAGAGATGGAATGCAGCGGGGGTGGGGGGGGGGGTGGAGTGTGTGTGTGTGTGTGTGTGTGTGT
>JAUESF010000031.1:5450520-5461767 GCA_032274765.1 Malacoctenus tetranemus
GAGAGGCCTGCTCACGTCCTGATGAGCTCTCCACTTATTAGAGCTGCGTCTCGGAGGCCTGACACAACGCCGCGGTGCCACGCGTGACATTCGACGGGCGCAGGTTAGCGCACGGGCGCCGGCGCCGCCGACAGCTGCCCACACACTGCAGCAGAAGCCGAACGCTCCCCTCTCGCTCCTCTCCGAAGAGCGGCAGTGGAGGCATCTGCACCTGCCGGTGAGCAGGAATTCACTCTCCAGATTAGGAGAAATGATTTAGCTTTTTGCAAGCTGAGCAAATTGTAGTGTTGGTTTTTCATGAGAGTCAAATTTTTGGGAGATTTTATCGATGCCGATCTTGTTGGAGTCTGTTTATGTCCAAGATGGCTGCGGAGCAATGAGAACTGCAGCGCTGAAACAGCTAATGTGCCACAAAGCTTATACGACTCATTATATATTAAAATGACAACTCCATTTTCAATATGTTTACTTCGCGAGCCGTCTGCGGAGTCCCTACGGTAAATATTTCATCGCATTAAAGTGGCGCTCTCCAGCGAGTTTTTTTTTTAATTGAGTTGCATCGGCCACAAAGCAAAGCGCGCTGCACAACAGTCCATTAGAATCCCCGTCCCCCATTATAAGGGAGTCTATTAAAGTTAACAAGGACTCATAACCTTCATGCTTTCTTGCTCGGGATGTCTCATTGTTTCGCGCTCCAGCCTCATTCTGTCGGCTCCTCGGGTCTTTGGCCTCGGCCCCCGTCGTCAGCTGTGTGCAGGGGGAAAAAAACCCACAAGCTTGGCTCCGTTTCATAATTCATTTTGGGAGGGGAAAAAAAAAGAGGAAAACAGGTGTCTGGCCTGGTATCCCCCCCCCCCCCCCCATGAGGTTGGCTGATGCCTCCAGGCAGAGTCACCGCGTCTCCGTCACCCCCTCCATATACGCCACCTACCTCAGCACATAGATTCTGGCGCGCGTCGGGAGGGCTGCCAGCGTGCGCGCTCGTGTACAAATATGTAAACATGCGCTCGTTCATGCTTGCACACGGGAGCGTGTTCCTCCACCTGGCGCCGGGCCATTCTTTTCCTGGCAACAAAGGTTATTTCAACAGATAAACACATTTAATTACCCGGGCTTCAGTCGCATAGAAAATTAATGTATGCAATTAGATGAGACGAAGAAGATATACTGGGTCGTAATTGGACGTTATAAATGTTAAGATGCGCCTGGAAAGAGCCCCACAGAACATATCACTGAAGTTTATGTGTTGTGCAGCTGCTGAATAATCCATAACTATACATCAACAGTATACAATACCGTATATCTCAAGCGGGGAGAATTCCACCAACCTTGATTTGGACGCATATTTCTCGGAGACTGTAAATAACATCCCTCCCTCCCGTCGAGAGGCAAAGCCGGGCACACGCATTTCATCCCCATCTATTATTCATCGCCAGATGTTGCTTTATATTGGTTTCCAGGTATCCACGAACGACTCGGTGGAAATCGCGACGTCCCCGCGTTTTTTTTTTTTTTTGGAGCCGTTTACTCCGCTCCTCGGCGACGGCGCACAAAACTGCTCGGAGCGCATTATCTATTAACTGCCAGACTCGCCACCCGGACCTGACTTGTTTGTGCGATTTATGGTTCTCGGCATTAGTGGCGTGACACCGAGGGGTGTTTTCTGCAATCCTCTTGACCTGACTTCTTTGTCCTTTTCTTTTTTTTTTTTGGTGTCGAAAAATCAGAGCGAGAGACGAAGCGGCGCGCTTTATTTTTCTCTCTCTTTTTTGTCAACAATGCCGGGATTAGGAGGTGCTCAGGAGAAGCATCCTGACGATATCAAAGCGTCGCCTAACCAGCTAAACAGCGAGGTGTCGGCACGCCGCTGTCGTGTCTTAAAGAGGTTTTTTTTCGTCTTTGAAGGGAAGGATTGAGAAGCGACGGGTGGGGTTGGGGGGTAAAGGTGGGGGGGGTGAACGACTGACAGCACGCTGAGGACCTGCAGAAACAATGCTCGCGGTGACAAAGTGTGTTATTCCCGGCGAGCTTCTCCGAATCCATTTGAACGCCCACTCAGACACCTACGGGCGGCCTCATCCATAGCCAGATCAGGTCCCGCACGCAATCCATTACCCGCCGCTCGCAATGGATGGTGGCAGAGTCCCGCGCTCAGGCCGCCATTATCAAAGAGAAATGGAGGCAGGGGAGGGACGGCGAGAGATGGAGGGATAAACAAAAGTGCGGCGCGGGGTATAACGCGTGACAGCCGGGAAGACCGGAAGAATGGGAGGGGAGAGCAATGGATTAATGGAGTCGGGAGTGCAAGAAAGCTGGAATCATTGGAGAGAATGACCAAAGAAATGGAGCCATATAAAACCCAAATCCCTTTTTGTCAGTCGGCGCTTGAAAATGTGATCACGGTTGCCCTATTTGTCAAAGAAATAGTGTTTTCATTGACATGTTAGGCTTTGGAAGCATGAATGATGGATGTTACACATGCGGCTACTTACCACAGTGGGCTGAATGGCAGCCGGGCTGTCGGGCAATATTCTGAAATGATTGGAAATAATACTCGGTGTGCTTATCCTGACCACAAGCTAGCCGGCCTGCGTCAGTGCACTCTGCTGTCTGCACACCCTGAGCCACTCTCTTCCCCAAACGTGATAAACTAAACTCCCACGCTGCTGCACACAGAGAGAGAGAGAGAGAGAGGGACAGAGAGAGGGAGAGAGAGAGGCTCCAGTATTAGTTGTGCTCCCTTGTGTTCAACTTTAATGTGTGTTTGCTCAACTGTCTCCACAAGTTCAGGTTGGAGCCCGCTGCTGAGCCAAGCAGATCAAATGAAAGCGATAAATTGAATGTATTCGGAGGTGAACTAAAACCAAAGGGGCCACAAGCTCCCTTGACTCGGTGCACAGGGTCTCCTGCCCGTCCTTTCAGGGACCTTTTAGAGGGAGTCATAAATGGATGCTGTTTTGCGAGCATTTTCCAATGTTACTGTCGTTCTGCACAGCAAGGACAGTCTCTCTCCCCCTCTCTCTCTCTCCCCCTCTCTCTCTCTCTCCCTCTCTCTCTTTCGGAGCTGCCATGCCATCCTCTGTCTTTTTCTCTCCGAGCCCTCCAATCCCTTCCTCTTGACTGCCCATGTCACATGGGATTATGGCCGCACACACCACTGGATGTTTTTGTCGCAGAAAGACACTCGGAGTTGCTGAAGGAAAATCCTCGGCTCATACTTTGCATGTTGAGACAGCACTTCCTGCTGTTCCCCTCTCCGGGCTCGATAATGGAACACTTATAAGTGATTACGTTGCACGAAAGCAATTCCTCTCCAGAAATAACCAACCTGCTAACGTCTTCTGACCCCTCGAATGCTCGTGTTGCTATTGGTTGCACTAATTAATAGCAGTGATGCTGCATAATTAGCTGCAATGCAGGTGGGTCAGTGGTGGCATTTCTTTATTTAGCTTACAAAAGCTTGAATGCAGTCAAGAGGATGATCCACTGCAAGAATACTAAAATTATTAACACCACTCAAAGAGCGTTTTGAGCACTTTTTGCACATTTTGCTTCAGTTTACATTCATAAAACTTGGTGAGCACCAAACTGAGATGTATCAAGGTAATATAGTGAGGTTTAGACTGAGACGTGAAGTCGATAATGCATCGCGTGACGGGCAGTGAAAGACAGCAGCAGTTCCCGAAGAGTCGCTGCTCACAGGAAAGAGCAGCTTGAATACTTCATCACACCCTCTCTCCTCATGAAACCCTCCCTTGTTTTCCGTCCCAACTAACACCATCCCACCTCAGTGCAATCACAAGTAAACAGGCCTCGCAGACGAGCGCAAAGATAAACATTGCATGCGGACATGAGCGAAGGGTTGGGAGTGTGAAGGATGTGTGACGGGCAAAGTCGGTGGGAGGAACTGTCTCTCAGACTACCTCAGAAAACCTTGTCATCGCTGAGATTGGACTCCTTGGTATGAAACAGCAGGAGGATGATATTGCAGGTTACAGCACTACAGTGGTAAATCATGTTAACTTTGCATGAAAACCCAACAAATTCATGCAAACAGGCTGGGGAAAGCGTGTTGGGTTTGGGGACAGCGAGTTTTCAAGCGTTGGCTGTTTTTCTGTAAGTAGATAAATGTGGATGTTTCAGACCAGTAACAGCAGTTATGGCTGCTAGTGAAAGATACAGAAGTTAATAGAATAATAAGGCTTCTGGTGGGGCGGGGGGTGGTGGGGGGTGGCAGACAGGCTCATATTAATGCTGTCCTAATTATCCTTTTCTGCTTTGAATGCTAGATATTAGTGTAGAACCACATTGAAGCAAGACTCCCCAGAAACTCCCCATCAGCAATCCTGCGAGAAAATTCTTCATGTGCACTTTTTTTTCTTCTTCTTCTTCTTCTCTAAGTATGAGGGAGCGCTTCGTTCCGTCTCTTCCTCCTTTCTTCCCTCGTCTCTCCGCTGCTCCCTCCATACTGTGACACTCGGCGCCGCCATTGATTAGCTCCAAGCGGATAATTAGCTTACATCTCATCATTGCCACGACGACTTATTTACCGCCAAATAACAAGGGAAGAGAGGAGTGTTTCATTAAGTTTGGCAGCTCCGAGCGCTTGAAGCTCGTCATTTATTTGTCACGTAATCCTACCAGAAGTGATACGCGCCCGATATGAAGGGCTCCTCGCTGCGAGAGGCTAAAGATGTTTACTTTCTGGTTCAGGGGATCTGGTCGTCGACATCTGACAAGGAAATAGGGGACATGTGGTTGGTGATGGAAGGGTCCCAGACAACTCTTCCATCTCTTGACATGTAAAAAATACTTGTATATTGGCTCTTGGCTGGAGTATGAAGTTGTCAGACCCGAATAAATGCTGTCAAAAGCAAAAAAAGCGAAGGCCAGGCCCCTGAGCTTGTATAGGCCAATTCAATTACTCCGGGCCATTGTCTAATGGAGAATGAACTAACCAGGCAAGGGGTTACTTTGGGATGGCTCTGCTGACTGCTGCCTCTTGTCTACATGATCTAATTTACTAAGACACACAGCTATTGATTGGCTCCCGCATGCCAGCGGAGGGAAAACCTTTTAAGATGCGCTTTTTGTTTTTGCCATCTGGCAGGACCTGAATAATGCGCTCCGGCCGAGCACGCACAAACATCAGCCGACTTTGCATGGCTTCGCACATTCGCGCGTGCAGGTGTGCATGGGGAGGGGGGGGGGTCGAAAGGTGCGTTTCTTATTGGCGTGGGCCGCAGTGATCAAACCGGGAGTGGCTTTAACTGCACGGGTCAATACACACAATCAATGGCTTCAACAGTGGGGAAAGAGCTAAAGTAACAAAAATGTGCATTTCCATGACTGCAGCCTCTCTTATCTGTGTTGGAATGAGAAGGTTCAAAGGACGAGCGCCAGCAGGGGAAAACACTGTCGACCTCATGCATTTGCCACAAAGCTACTTTGCGTAGTGTCCCTCTCATGCACACCATCTCCTTCCTGCTCCTGTTCCTCCCCATTGCTCAAAGCTGTGGACAACACGGGCTTATCTGCCGCTGCCTTGCTGTCAGTGAGAGTGGTCTATTTCGGGCTTTATCTTGAGCAGGGGCCGGGGCCCGAAGCCGCGGGTCTGAAGCCGAGCCGGTGCTCCGGGAGATAAGGGAGACAGGGACACTGTAACCTGCGTGTCTGCGGTCAGGGTGGGAATGGATGGGAGCCCACTCCACAATCTAACGGCTTCCTCTTCGCACTCGATGGGATGGATCGGGATCACACAGAAGCAGCGGCGGGGCTTACAAGTCATTTCAAACGGAGTGGATTGTTTGGGGAAGGGAAGCGAGGGGGTTTTTTTGGTGCCACAATACAACTCTGGTGGAGGATGTAATTCAATCTCAGATCTGGAGGAGAAGTAACAAAGGCTGAACGTACAGTGAAGGAATCTGGCTGCAGTTTAGGAAAACAAGCGTTGATCCAGTTTCTTTTTTTTTGCATGCAAGGTCACATTTTTCTTTCTCTACCAGACCGATACGAGACATGCAAATAGGATGGCTAACTCTTATGTTAACTCACATCCTGAACAACCCAAAATTCAGCACAATCATAGGGATTGGGATCCACCCTTGTTCTGCATAAATTATTGAGCCGCGACGTCTGAACTGAGCCCGACGCCGAGGCAGCAAGCGAGGGGCCGGCTCGGAAGATAAGTCCACCGAGACGCTCAAGAAGCCTCGGCTTATAGCTTGCACAACACAATGCAGTGAGAGTGCAGATGAGAATATGTCTGTCTGTCTGTCTGAGGAGGAGGAGGAGGAAGGGGGGATGGGAGGGCGGCACGGGGTGGCGGGGAGAAAGATAGAGAGCGAGAGAAACCAGACGAGACGAGTCAGAAACGCTCCAGCTCTCTCCCAGTGATCGGTACACTACCTCAGCCTGACAGTTTCATTTTCAAAGCCATTGTGTCCCTATGTGCCGATGCACATTATCAGCCGCTGCCTGTTTGAGTGTCAACTCCGGCATGCCGTCCCGGGGTCTACCGAGAGTCGCATGTTTACTTAAACACGGTTCCCCCTTCCTTTAATTACCCCGTCCGGCCGCCGAGATGTCACGAACATAATTCGGCTGTGCTCCACGCCACGTTTTTGAAAGCCCGAGTTATCGCCCCGTAAGCCAACATGACATCTCTCTTTGTTCATGCTCTGTGATTGCATTCACTGTACCTCGGAGAACGTTTTTGCTCTGAATTGGCGGTGTTATTTCGGTCCAGATGACTCAATTATGCATGGGCTTTATTTTCAGTGTTTGCTTCTTGCGGTTCGAGCAAGGACAGGCTGCTCGCAATAGGAAAGGAGCACCACGAGCTGACAGCGCCGATGCCTCATTAAACGACTTCATTGTTGCCCCCAAAAAAGGGAACCAAACGGGTGCAAGCAAGTGTAAAGCACTGTGGGGGGGGAGAGACTTTACCCCTGGGTTCAGTTTCAGTGGCGTTAGTCCACAGCAGCAACTTGCAACCTCGCCTTCCAGGAGAGTCTCCCAAGTTGTTCTCTTTAATTGTACCCAAATAACGTGGAATATTATTCCTCTCCGATTGCTTGTTGAGATGAAGCATTGTCGAGTTTCCGGACCTGCTGTCTGAAACAGTTGTTTAGCCTGTCTGAAACGCCTCCAGGAAGGCGACAACAATGGCAAAGGAACACAATTTAGCTGTGAATAACCTGTCACTGCCGCTGCCTCTTTCACCCCCTGAGCTTGACAGCCAGGCTGATATTTTGCATTTGGGTTTTTTTCTGGTGGACTTTTGCTCTTTCCAGTGTACTCTCATGAAATAGATGCAAGACAGTGATCAAGATGGAGCTTTCTGTCAGGATCTGTCTTATGCTCTGTTCTGTTTCGTTTTTTTTTTTTTTTTTGCATGATTTTGTCAATTTCACAGAATGGAAACGGTGCAAAGTTCACAGAAAGTTTAGCCGTGATAAGTTCGGGGCTTTTGTGACCACTAAGAGCGTCCTTGCCATCAATTTTTCCTGCTCCACCAAGGACACGCTCCTTCATTTCAGCGATTCCATTATCGGCACTAATGCATATTCAGATCTGGAGGATTTCCGGTGGCGGCCGTCCCTGACGCGCCACCTAGCAACACCACCGGGGAAATTTGGTCACACATCAAAGAAGGATCTGCTTTTACTGCGCTGACCTCTTTATCGCGTTTGGCAATTGAAAGGACATCCTGTTGTGCGTTTTCCAGCGCTGCGTGGCGCTTTGAAGATAAAAATATTTCAAATTTCAGCAAAAGGACGGCATGCCTCGAACTGGTTCCCAACTGTTGCTTAGCAACAACAAGATCCAAGACCAGCGCTTCCCCCCTTTGCGGGTCTGTTAGCTCGCAGACAGGCCCCTCTGGACAAACAATTCTCGGTGTGTTGCTTCAGTGAATGTTAGCTGTCAGGGGATTAAACACACCTGCCTGCGCACTGCAACCATCCAGCAGTTACCAGGGAGTCAGCTTAGCATCAGTTACCATGCTAGCTGTTATGTTACTCGCAGTAAAACCTCCCCGTCCCCCTTTCCAGTTTTTTGGGGGGGGGCAACGGCGTGAAATGAAAAAGCCACTCCCGAGCTCGAGAGTCGACTCTCTGCTCATTGGAAGTTGACCTCACAGGCAGCGCGCTTCAACTCCACGCACCGCGCGGCTTCCTCTGCAGGTCAGTCCTGCGTCATTACGCATGCATTATCCCCCATGTCAGGGAACAATGAGATCGGAGCGCTGGCTGAGTGGGTAATCATATCAGTGACACACCACAGCCCTCAGCTGCTGGGCAAGCTGCTGATGGGACTGATTTTATTAACACTGCATTCCCGCACAAGCCCAACTGGAACCACGCGCAGGAGCTTCTGTCTTCTGTCAAACGATGTTCTTTCTTTCCAGTTTAACGCTCAGAGAGAATTCCTGTAGACCTGCTGGCTGCTGCTGAAGCAAGTCTCAGCTCTGAGTAGTTGTTTTTAATGGTTGAGCTGAAAGTCTGCAGCTGGCTGAGCTTCCCCCACTTTGCCAGCTTCAGCCGTCCCTCCGCTCTCCTGCTTTTAGCTTCAGCCATTCCAACAGCTGGCGGGCCGTTTTGCTGGTCGCCCGTACTGGTGCGACCCGGTGTTAATCGCAAATAAATTGGAGTGAGTGATCAGAATTCCCAATCTAATTTACCCAGGGAGAGGATCGTGACCCCCCCCCCACCCCCCCACCCCCCACCCCCCTGCTGGTGCAGCGAGGAGGCCGCGGCTACTGCTCCGCACCCAGAGATGGCTTCGCTAAATGTCAAGGGGGGAAAGCCAATAAAAGGGAGAATTAGAAGATATGAGACAGGCCTCCTTTTTATTTTTTTCAAAAAAGTCAAGGAGGTGTGCCAGCTGAGAGACGACAGTGGGAGTCTGCTCGACTTGGTTCTTTAGGAAGAAAAGCGAGTTAAAAAGTTTGTTAGATTTAAGCTAAAAGATGAAGCTGAAGAATGAGTGGAACTGAATTTCTATTCAGTAAGCATCTGTGCTTAATGCCAAAAACTAACAATCAGCACAGAGAGACAGCAGCTCTGCCTGATACCTGAGCATAACAACGCTGGAAACAACAGAATGGAGGGAAATGATGATGTAACACTGATCTCTGGAAGATGAGGGCAATAATTTTCCTCCTCCTGGTAATAAAAGCTGACTTTTTGTTGGATGACTGAGAGTCTAGCTGGCATAGTTATTTATCCACTTTCAATTTGAATTATCTGAGGCAACGGGGCCACAGTCGATCGAAAACGTGACGGTGTTTGCTCCAAACCCGGCCGTGCACGCTTGCACGGCTCCTCGGCGCGGGTTATTTTATGCATAATTGCAGGGCGGCAGTCTGATGGTTTAAAGATGCATCCCTGCTATGTTCAGCTGTTGCTGCGCGAAGCCGCGCGGCAGACCCAGAAGCCGTTTTATGTAGCGAGCCGAGGACGCCGAATCCTGGCAAGGAAACGCTTTTAGAAGCTATTGCTAAAACATGACACAGAGTCAGCTGAACGTCCCACACAAGGCTGAGGCTGGAGAGGCTAACTGGCTGCTGCACATTAAGCTGGAGTCAAACATTTGCGGTTCTTCCTGCTGCTGCTTTTTTTTCTCGAGCTCAGGGCGAAAAAAAGTGTGAGGAAGCATCTTCTAAGAACTAACTTGAGAAGCAGAGAGAGGGAGAAGGGGTGGGTGGAGGGGTTGGGAGGGGGGGTCCTCTCTTCAGGTGGTCCCCTGTGATGTCTAAACTTCACTGTCTTCGCACAAAATAGAGACTTCTAAATAAAAACAATAAAAAAAACAGGAGGTGTTTATCTTCTTACATCAAGAAATCATCTCCTGGGTTTCTAGGGCGGATGGGGATTGAGAAAAGCTTCCACATGAGAAGAGAATACCGTTTAATTTCAAACGGATGAATGTTTTTTTTTGGGGGGGGGGGCAGTGGAGGGGGTTTAAAACCAAACCACCAGGGTGATGACTCCCAGTTCACGGTGCTTAAACCTCAACCGTCACGTCGGGAAAGCGGATGTTCATCCTGCCGCGGCGCAGGTCAGAAACACACGACAGCTTCGCTCCCATCGCGTCACTGGGATTTCAAACCTTGACTATACTGCCCACTGAGATTTAGAGGTCAGGGTCGCGGTGGAAGTGGACGTACGCGGTTATGAAAGGGGACATGGTCTGGATCTGAGACGAGGAGAGAATAATATTAAAGAAAAAAAGGTCCCATCAAGCATTGAAATCCAACACTGTTCAACAATCCTGAGTCATGCTATCCAAAGCAACAACGCAGATGTTGCTCGCTTCATTGAGGTTACATGTTTTTCTGTTTATCTCAAGCGTCCGGGAGCTGCTGCTTCTTCTTCTTCTCCTTTTTTTTCTGCTCTGTGAGCGGCTGAAGGAACGGCTGCAGTGATTCAGAAGGAAACTTTCACAGCACTGCGCTCTGAGGGCCCATGTGCTGTTTGTTGCTGATGACTAATGATGATGGCTCTTTGCTGCTTCGCTCAGGGCTTTTTCGCTGTTTCAAAGCTCCCACCCCCCCCACCCCCACCCCCCTCCTTCCCTCCCTCCCTTGCCCGCACCAAACAGCGTACGAAGATGCAAAAGGCATCGGGGACCATTCAGTGCAGAGTGAGTGGGTAATCCTAATTATAATTACCACGTCACAAAATCAGGGGGGTTATTGATGCACAAAGCAGCTCAAGCAACATCAAGGTAAATAATACGCCCCGCAACACAACTTTGACTTATCCGAACTGCAATATTGGTGAAACTAAGTATCACAGGCGTATAAATTCAACAAATAACAACAGTGTAATCAGTCCGGGAGAAGAAAGCCATTATATTTATGTTGCGAATATAATTCCTCAAGAGGAAAATTGAATCCTTTGAACACAGAAGGTAGAAAATTACTTTTCACCACGATGGCAATAGAGGTAGGAGCATGTTATTTCAGGCAAGCTGTGAGGCAACTTTGCTCCAAAAGCATCACTTGAGAGGCTGGTGTTTATGATGAGAACATAAAAATGATACAACTCATTACGAATGCAGCCCATTAGCTTCTTTTTCCACCCTCAAGGACGGAGCACATATTGTGAGACCGAGGAACGAGGAGACGACGCCCGCAGATATTTATCTGTGTTGTTAGAATGGCGAGTCTGAGGGGAAGCGCTCCCTTAAAGCTGCAGTATGGGATGTTTTGTGTCTGAAACATAAACAAGGGGAATCAAA
>JAUESF010000031.1:5461867-5472441 GCA_032274765.1 Malacoctenus tetranemus
CAAACTGCACACAGAAAGGACATAGCTGTTATTTTGGTGCACTGCAGACTGCAGGTTACAGCCATAAAATGTGCATTACAGTCATCGCCATCTATCCACACAGGCTAACAGACGACAAGTCAAACAAAAGGACTCTCCTGCGCATGATGCTAAACATAAAACAAGCAATAATGTCCTCCCAAACAAGCTACTTAACCCTGTGTTCAGATCTGAAGCTTTGCCAGCAGGATGATGTAAGCGCTTCTTGTATAAGTTGGTGTTTCCAAGGCAACTTAATTTAACAGATTTCCCTGGAAGTGATCGGCCTCATTTGCAAGAAAACTCTTCGCAGGAGTGACACGGCATCGCAAACATGCTAATTAGCCCGTCCCCCCCTTTGGAGCTGCTGCTGCGGCGGCGGCGGCTGAGAAATGGAAAAAAGAAACAAAGCGGAGAACAACAAAGGCAACAACAACAGAAGTGCAGGTGACGGCGCCATCGGTCAAGTCGGGCATCATCAATCAGCGCCGGCATCAACGCCGCTCGGCAAATTAAGATGGATGCAAAAAAATGCGGTGGTATCATCATATTGATTCTGCGCCGCAGAAATGATCCCCGAAGGCGGCCAGTTTTGAATTCGCAGTCTCGGGTTCCGAATTGCTGCCAGTCACCTTTCAAGCTCCCTCTCAGCCAATTATTACCGGCGAGGATGCAGACACATCCATCCGTTACCTGTCAACTATGCAAATATGGCGAATTACCGATTCACAATGCATTAATGCCCCCCCTCCCCTCCCACCCGCCCGTTCTCCTCCAGAAGGAGAGACGACGAGTTATTTTTCTTCCTGCTCGACTCTCTTTATGTTTTAATATCATAAACAGCAGAGACAGGGGCAAGAGAGGAGGAGGAGAAGGAGGAGGAAGAGGAGGAGGAGGAGGAGGAAGAGGAGGAGGAGGAGGAGAAGGCGAGAGCTCGCTAGACCGAGTCTTTGTGAGCACGCTGGGCCTGACTCACAAGAATGAGATGTTTCCAAAAATAAAAGAAGGAGGGAGATGGAGAGGGAAGGAGAGTGGGACAGAGAGAGAGAGAGAGAGAGAGAGAGAGAGAGAGACAGAATGTGCTGAACAGGCTGAAACACAAGAAAACGAGTGGATTATCTCCCTCCCCCACCCACACAGCCCCCCCCCTCCTCCCCCTTATCCAAAAAGCCTTTGGATTCATCACAAAACACGCCGAATTAGAGGGAACAAATCGCCTGCATAAACACCCCTAAACACTTTCCCCAAATTGCCATGATGCAAAAATTGGAGAAATAAATAAATAACCACGCCAGGCCCTCTGAACGGCTTCATTAGACGCTGAAAGGAGACACGGATCTGGGGCCTTAAAAAAATAAAGAACCATGAATGCACATACACCAAATCCTCCATCTCATCACGGCCTCCGTCTCGTTAATAAATAATTTCCCCGGCTCCCGTGGGGGCCAGATGTGCCCCCGCTGCGAGCAGATGTCAGCAGTTGGTTGCATGTTGTAAATAGGCATCCTAACGTATATGTTAGCTTTTCATCCTGACAGATTGCCCTCCGCGAAACGCGGCGCCGCCGGAACGCGCTCGTCCCCTGCCTCCTCGCTGCGTCTCGTAATGCTCAGAAAGCCCCCCCCCCCCGAAGCCTGATAGCAGATCCCGACTCTCCGAGTCCCGATGTTTGCCGTGGCTGCTAGTTTTGTCAGTTTTATCCCACAAGCTTGGTATAATTTGAGTACAATCAAAAAGGAATAAAAAGAAGGACGAGCTCACTGGTGGAGGAATCAAATAATCACAACACTCTTTTCAATTTCCACCGTGACCCAAATATTTCTCCTCCTCTCTGCGGAACGCTGCGGCTACGTCACGTACAGCGCTTCAGACTTCGGGAGCATGTGTGTGTAGCGCCTGGTGAATAAGATGATTATCTCAACACACTCGCAGAGAGAGAGAGAGCGAGAGGCATGCACACAAACAGCCAGAGACCACTTGGCCCATGATTGGTCAGTCGGCACCGGCGTCGGGGGACGGGGGGGGGAGCTGAAGAATGCCGTCCAAATCACGCTCATTATCAAACAGAGGACGATAACAAAAGATGACAAAGATGATGCTGATAATTTGTCATCCCGCGCATTGATTTCCCATCAGGACTCAGACGGCACGGCTGGGTATCATGGGACCCTTTAATCTAGCATGAAAGACACGGGTAATCCTTGTGGAGGGGGGGTGGGGGCGGTGGGGTGGAGAGATTACTCCCGACCAGTACTCTCCCTTCGCATATTCTAACTTTGGTGTACGAGTGCTTAAGTACTAACCCACCAATCGTGATCCGTCTGCAGCTCCATCACTCATGCTAAGTCTCGGCTACGAAGGGGGACGTGTTTACTCTTGACTCCCACCGCGGCCAAGAGGATTTAACAGTAAAGAAACAGGACCTGTGTGAGCTTACAGCCTGACCTGTACTCTGTACAGACTACAGCAGCCCCCCACCCCCCCCCCACCACCTCTAACCAACCATTCACAGCTTGATATCATTATGCTGAGATGTTTACATCCCCGCAGAACAGCGCCGTGCTGCAAGCGGGCCGCGCTGCACAACACATTGTGTGGAACGCACGGACACATATCAAAGCATAAACACAGTGTGGGCCTGTTTATCTCCGTCTCCGTGCAGCCATGATAGCCACACTTGCGAGAATAACAACAAACATGAAACATCTCGCATGTGTACCGGCGCGAGCGCTGAAACGTCGCGCCTGTTCCCGAGGTGGAGAAACCAGAGTGGCGACAGTCGAGGAACCCGCTGAATAGAAACGCTCTCACTTGCTTTGCGAGGATTAGTCCATTTTACAAAGTGCGCTTGTTGTTTTTTCATGCAAACAAACAAATGAAATCCACAGATTTGTCACATATGTCAGAACATCCAGGCAGCAGTTGGATAACGTAACACTGCACCAACGGTGGATTTGGGGGAGAAAATCCAACAGGTTTTGTTGTTGTTCAGTTAATTTCACCCCCTGACGTGGTTTAATCTCGTTTCTTGGTAAAATTCTGTCTTTTTTCAGTCTAGTTGAGATCTGACTCGACTGCATGTGGCCAGCCAATGATAACGAGTCTAAGGTAACACAGTGCACTCTCAAAATCAGGCTTTCTTCTTCAGTACAACAGGTGATGAACAACCAACATGTCACAATGACTCCATTGAAGAAACAAATCTCACACACTCGATCGACGCGTCCCAGCTGACGTACAGTTTCCTCTGAGAAGCACCACCACAGCCTGGAGGTCCTGTGCATTACAGGTGTGATGCCAAAGATAGAAACATGAGGGTGAGGCCCTCCCTCTGAAAGAAATGGCTCCGAGCGGACTCTCTCCAGTGAAACGATCCAACTACTAAATCTCACATTATAGGAGGGGGGTGGGGGGGGAAGGAAGGGAAAAAAACTGTTTAAATATGCAGGACGGAACCTTTGAAGCTCCATCCGCAATTTAATCAGTTAATATTTAAAGCTGGGATAGTCTTTATATAAGGCGTTTGCATGATGGGGCTGCTGAAGACGAAGACGTGACTGTGGGAGAGAATCCCCAACTTTTCCTAAATAAACATGGACACTGGGAATCACTGGTGCTCGCCGGCCTGCGCTGATTGTAATAGCTTATCAGACATTAGCGGCTGCAACATCTGCAGAGCCCCCTCAACCCCTCCCCTCCCCTCCCCCCTCCAGAGCATCACCACCACCACCACCACCACCACCACCATCACCACCCCCGGGAAGGGAAATCATCATTATGTTTGGTCGCACTGAATGTTCTCTCCTCCTTTACTTAACGTCCTCGTCTTCATTATCTCTGGAACTTATAATCAGACGCCGGCATACTTTGGAGGCTTTACGGCACGACGCGCTTTGATGACATTTATGTTCGCGTGCCGCTCCACATTCCTCACATCGACATGTCTCTCTCTCTCAGGCTTCACGGTTTTTCCTCTGATTTGCGTTGCCCCCCCCCTGAATGTTTTCCTTCTCTCGTCATTGCGTCCCACAGTTTGGGCTGACACGTGGTAATTCCTGATGGAAATGGGACGGGAATTAAGCTGCAACATCTGCAGGAGCGAGGGGGGGGGGATCGGTGGTAACACCTTTGCGCGAGGAGGCCGCTCACGCAGTTGCGATCCCACCCCCCCCCTGCATTATCATTGGTTTGACCATTACCGATCTGCTGTAAGCACATTAGCCATAAAGCTGCACGAGCCATTAGAGGGGAAACTACAGCAGCTGCACTTTAAAGAGTGCTCGCCGGGGGTGAGGCTGGAAAAAGGAGGGCTGCCTGGTTCCACCGTGCTGGTAGATTGATCAGGGGGGGGGACGCAGAGAAAATCCACAACCGTCGCCTTCCCCCCGATCTTCGCAAAATAACACAATTGCATCTTTACACACACAAAGAGCAATAATAATAATAATAACGATCGTTTCGCCACACAATTCACAGAAAGCTCTGTAAATGCCATTTGATGAAATGAAACCAGTTCCCCTGGAGAAATTATGCAAAGCATATTGAAACATTATATTTGAACCCCCCCCACGTTCTCACAATCAAACAAACAAAAAAAACCCGACGAGGCGAGTGATGCCAATTCTGTCGTTTTTCCCTCCAGTCGCTTGTCAGAAGATTGAGTCGTCCACTCCACTCCATTCAAGGCGGCTTTCCATATTTGAGTGCTTCTCGGCGTGGACACTCACTGCACTTTAATTAAGGTTTTTCCGCTAGCATAACACAAACAAACAGAAAAATAAAGCTCCAGAGCGCAGAAAAAGGCTCGCATAAGATGAGCTTATTTCCCCCGCTTTTCAAAAAAAGTCGGCGTTCGCCAGTCAACAGATGGTATTTATTAAAATTATAGACTGAAAATGAGGTCTATTGTCACACTGTTTTCTTTTTTTTCCTTCAGAGCACATTGGCCGTCCATTAAAAACAACCACAGAAAATGTGGACGCAAATCCTCTGAGATACAAGGAGAGTGACATAGAATTAAAGCTGCTTGTATTATTCGCTGGCAGACAAATCCAATAGAGAAGTCTTCTGATCGTTAAATGAAAAGTATCCCCAGCAAAGCGTCATAATTGCCTCACACAAAAAAGGATCTGTTTGTCTACTTCTTTCTTTCTTTCTTTCTTTCTTTCTTTCTTTCTTTCTTCCGTGATCTAAACACGAGTGCTCAGAACCGATACCAGTCGGACGGTAATTGCTTTGATTGCGGACAATATGTTTCACAACGTTCCTCGGGAAGAGAAAAACGGCACCTCGGAGGGGTGGGGGGTGGGGTGGGGGGGGAGTCAATGTGCGAGCTTGTCTGCCAGAATGAACCGCTTTCAAGCCGGCCACCTCTGCCTGTCATCTCCTCACAGACATGGGGGGGGGGGAGAGCAGAATTACTGGGGCACTCAAACGAACATGGGAGAAATTGGGCCAGCGCTCAGAAGTGACACCGTTTGAGATTTGCATACGGCGAATGAGGCTGGAATATACATAAGTGAGGAGTTCAAGAAGCCCACATTCAATCCCACTTTGGATAAAATGGTCGTAAAACAGTGTTATTTGTGTCTTGGACCAAAAGAAAGCAGCCATAAACAGAAGAAAGCAAGAGCAGAGCATGTTAATATCTCACTCGTCACACGGTATTTTTCTCCTGTGCTCCGGATTCAGTGATCAATGTCCAGAATTAAACCGTAATTGCCGGGCTCGTAATGAAAATGGGCCCCTAATAGGTATTTTTTCCATCAGCAGAACCTGCAGTCCAGCATGCAATTACCTGGAGTGTTTACAAGCCATTTCAGCATCATATTTTGTGTTTTCAGACATCCAGGCAAGGGTCGTTATTCATCCAAATGGGTTTTTAGGGGGGGAAACAAAACAGTACAGTTGGACACGCGATTTTTAGAGACATGAATTTGGCAGATAGAAATCTTGTATTATTCAAATTGCACTAAATTGCCTGCAAATAGAGATGTTTTCATTGTAGTGCAGGCCGATTTGGGGGGGTGGGGGTTTCCAGAGAAATACCACTCAATTTTATCAACACACACGTCTTTGTGTTTGGACCTTGAAATGTTTTTGCCCAGTGATGTTGTCTTATTTGTACACTTCTCTCGAATTGTGTCGAACTTTCGAGGTAATTTTCCACCATTAGTTTTCCTAGTTGAGCATTCTAGGGGACAAATCCTCATGAATACATCGGCAAAGAAGGTACATGTCTTCGTGTTACTTCACATATCCAGTATTTTTTTCGTCCCTCCCATTTAATTTCTGTACCACTGCACATCAATGTGACCTTAAAGCGTTAAGAAAGGCACAAACTGCGGTGTCATTCGTGGCCACGGGCCTCAGTAGAAGGGTATCCGTTCCTCCTCAGAGGGGCTGCCGTGAGTCCATATGGGAGTCGCATAAATTACATCTAAAATTCAGTGGTATTCCTCTTTAACACGGGATGACGGACTGAAATGGTGAGTGTGCCCAGGGAGATAGCGATATATATATATATATATATATATACATGTGTACTTATATATGCATGGAGATTATTCCCATTAAATGTCAAAGACACTTCACATTCAATGACAGGGTTTGAGCTTATATACTGTTGTGACAGGCCGTGTCAAGGACTCCAATGACAGAGGAGACGGTGCTTCCAAACTAGACACATTTCAGACTTTTCATTAAAAAGCATGAACATGAGGAACACATGTACAATTCCTGGAGAGAATCGCAGCCACACAATCGCTTACATACAGAAGAATGCAAGATATTTCGCAGTGAAGTCAAAACACCCAAAGAGCCGTGATGAAGATTCAGTGTTGGAATGATCCTCGTCATGAAAACAAGAGACAATCAGGAAATTAGAGGAAATCTCGTTCCCCAGAAAACGATCGAATATCCAATCATCATCGCAACAAACATTTTCTTTTTTTGCAAAATGGAAACTTTTTATTTTCAAAAAAGCAACAGATTACACAGTTAACTTTCAGCAAATGCAATCCTAACTGAAACTGTACTCACATTCGGGACTTCAAAATGAAAAGACTCACATACTTACACACAATCTATCTATATTATACAAAAAAGAATACATAATAAATATTAAAATGGCCACAAGAGAAAAAAGTAAGTCATCGAAAACAATCAGTAGAGAGCAAATGTAGGGAAAGTAGAAACAAGACGGTGTGCCTTAAATGTCTTTTCTTTTTTTTTTTTCCTTTGTTTGTTTTTTTTATGCTTTTACATTTTTTACAAATTGTGCAAGATTTCATACTAAGGCTCTGGTCTTGAAGTGACTGTTGTCTGATCCACGCACGTCCTCGCCGTGATATGCACACGCATGCGTCCCCGCAAACACTCGAGTCCTCGCGCGCACGCACACACGCACGCACACTCGCACGCACGCACACATACACGCCCTGTGCTCTGAGCACTCTGTGGGGTGTAGCAAACCGTTGCAGAATAAAAATGGGGCTGCTCAGTGTATGGCCTGTGATGCTCATGGGAGTGGACCAGCTTTTAAGAATGAACATGCACTTCACGCCGATGTGAGGAAAAGAGAGAACAGAGAGAAAAAAAACAAACAAAAATAAACAAAACAAAACAAACTCCCCTTGCATCTAAAAACAACAGCTTTTTTCAGGAGTGAATGAGAACGAAATAGAAACATGACAATATCAGAACCATTAAGGCAAGAACACCCGGAGTGGCATCGGCAATACTGTAACAATATGATCGTGTTTAGGTACATGGATATGATGAAACATTTAACTACTTCTTCAATGTCTCTTTTAAGCACAAGGTTGTTCTTAAAAAGCAACGTTTTTTTTCTCCTTTTTTTTTTTTTTTAGATAAAAACAAAACAAAAACCAAAAAAAAAAAACCAAACATCACTTCATCTTTTTTTTTTCCTCTTTTTCTCTGTAAAAGGTGTTAAGAAAAATAACAATGCCAGACACTAGGGACATATGGATCGTAAAACTACAAGAAATAATTTCTAGTTTTAAGTTGCAACTTCAAAACCACACATTTTGTAAGCCCCCGCCCCCCCCACACACACAACCCCCTCCCCCATCGTTAAGCCCCGCCCCCTCCCTCCCCTTCCAAACCCAGGTAAATGAGAAAAGGTATCACTTACATTAAAACCATTTTTATCCTCCCGTGAAGGTGTATTCCAACAGTCACCGAGTTTTGCTTTACTTACAGCGATTGTGTAGTCTGTTGCAAATTAAAGCATTCATTGTTTTGTTTTGGGAGAGCGGCAAAAAAACCAAAAACAACAGAAAAAAAAACAAAAAACGGAGGAAAAAGTTGTCCTTGCGATGCAACCGGCAACAACTGTCAGACCCTGCCCCCCCTCCCTCCCCCTCCCCCTCAAAAAAGCATCTTTACATCTTCTTTTTAGTGCAACTCTTAATTTTTGTAAAACATTTCCAGTGATTCCTTGAGAGGTATCGTTTCTTTGTTTTGTGTTCTTTGTTGTTGTTGTTGTTTTTTTTCCTTTTGTATGTTTTTTTTCACACCTCACAGAATGATCTTCGAAATATCCAAAGGTTTTGTTTTCTTTGTTTCTTCAAATATTTTTCTTCCTGTTTCTTTTTTCCCTTTTTTTGAGTGTTTTTCTGGTGTTTTTTTGTACTTTTTGCTTCTCTGCATTGGCATGGCCTTCCGCAACGTCTGTTTACTAGAACATAAACACAGGAGGGAGGGGGGGGATCCACACCTCCTGTGTATTCCCATTCCCCTTTCAGACTCCATGTTTGACACATTTCATATTCACTCGCTCCAGTCGGGGCCACGTGATTGGCAGTCCACCTTCTACCTCTGAAAAGAAGGGTAAGGAGGAGGAGGAGGAGGAGGAGCGGTGGGAGAAAAAACTGGAGGATGAAGAGGAGTTGAGATAGAAAGAGAGAGTGCGCTGTACAATGGGAACGAGCCCAAGATCAAGATCAATCAGGGTAATAGAGACATAGATGAGAAAAAAAAAAAGCACACAAAAAAACCATCATATAACGCAGTAGGGTTCCCTTGGTAACCTGGATTTTCTGCAGTAGAGGAGTGTGGTGCTGAAGCAGCGCCGGAGCTCCCTGTTGGAGAAAATGCAGATGAACGGATTGACCCCGGCCTGAGCGAAGCTCATCCACACGGCTGCTGTCAGGTAGCCCCCGGGAACCACGGGGCCCCTCGCAAACACCCGCCAGTAGCAGGCGACCAGGTAGGGCCCCCAGAGTGCCAGGAAGAAAAACGTCATGATGTAGAACATCCTACTAATCCGCTTCTCCGTTTTGAACTCATCTAACACCAGTAGACGCCGGCGGCCCGCCGCGTTGCTGTTCTGACGGATGCCCAGCAGGGTGGGCGGGGTGGGGCCCCGGCCGAACCCGGCCAGCCAGTTGGCCGCCGCCTGCCCGCTGGCGCCCGGCCCGTGGAAGGTCCAGTTCTGGCTGACGGCAGGCACGAACTGGACGGGCTTCATCTTTCGCCGGTCGTGGACGAAGAAGATGAGCTTGAGGTAAACCAGCTGTGTGGCGAGGAGGATGAGCGCCAGCAGGAGCATGAAGCCCAGCGAGTCGTTGGCCCTGAAGGAGCGGTGCTGGAACGTGCACTGGTCCTCCTCCCGGATGAACGAGTACGTCCCCACGTCCAGCACCGGGGGGAACGCCATGGCCACCGAGAGCGTCCACACCATGCAGATGACGGCCAGGCACGTCCAGAACGTCAGCCGCTTGGTGTAGAACCGGTGGTGGGCGATGGCCAGGTAGCGGGTCACGCTGACGCAGAAGAGCATGAACGCCGTGTGGAAACAGGAGAGCACCCCGAGGAAGGCGATCACCTTGCAGGTCAGCGTGCCGTAGGTCCACGCGGACCCATTCTTGACCGACGTGAAGACGAAGGGGAAGCAGATGGCCGACCGCAGGATGTCGGAGGCGCACAGGTCCAGCAGGAAATAGTAGGGCGCGCGGTGCAGGCTCTTGTCTTTGACCAGCAGGATGGAGATCAGGAGGTTTCCGACCACGCCGACGCCAATGATGAAGCCCAGAGAGGTCAGTTTGAGGAAGGTGGCGAGAGGAGAGACATTCTGCAAGATGGTGTTGTCCCCTGCATGGCTATAGTTCGCCATAGATGGAGGAGGGATCATAAAGATAGCGGGACAGCTTCAGCCAAGTATCATGATCTAGAGGTGGCAGGGGGAGGCGTTAGATCCATTTGGCGGTGTGCTTTGAAGAGGTTTCCAGGCATATAGGCAACCTCTCCTCTAAGGCATCCTTTGTTCCTTTGTCTCATCACACCTAAAAAAAAAAATCCCTGAAAAATATCATCCACCCATCAGCATTGAGTCCTGAACAATAGCTGCATTGTTTGTAGCTGCACAATCTAGAATGTGATAAGCAATAATTTTCTACCGCCTGTCATTCATGTAATTATTTTGCCTCACATTTGAACATGTTGAGTGGCTCTGAGCAGAGATGCGTCTCAGCCACTTTGTGTACAGAGAGGGGGGGGGGGGTGCCGGGTGAGGAGGGGGGGGGGGGGAA
>JAUESF010000031.1:5477039-5490431 GCA_032274765.1 Malacoctenus tetranemus
TCTTCACTTTCGCATCATACGCTCTCTCACTTGCTCCTGCTGTCTGTTTGGCATTTTGTCCCACACGCACACACACACACACACACACACACACACACACACACACACACACACACACACACACACACACAGATACGCATATACTTGTGAGTCCCGTCTGATCTGGGTGGCTGCCTTCAACAGACCACATGGCAATTACGAGCCTATCAAAGAGCTCCTTTTTTAGCACATACAGTTAAATCATGAAACAGCTGAATCTGGGTTCTGATGTTACTTTGGGGTCAGTCCGTGCTGTTGTTTTCTGATTCAAGAATTGCTTTATTTAAAAACTCAATTATTAAATGAGAACTCTTCGCATGCGCTTGATGTTCGCGACACTGGCAGAGCCACATAGCTGCAGCACTTACCCCAGATTTCAGCCGTATTGGTAATTGATCAGTGGGAGGATGGGAGAATATCCAGAAATTAGAGTGTGTGCCTAACAGGATGGAACAGTGACATTAATCTTCCAAATGTATGTGGTCTGCATTGTAATGCGCCGCTCAGCACCTGGAGGCACCAGACGATGGCAACAGGATTTGTATGAGCACAAATGGGAAACGATAAATCATCAAAACTTAAAACACAAAGTCACTTTAATGCTCCTCTCGCCGCGCCGGTCAGCAGTTCTGGTCGACTGTGGCACATCATCGTCTTGTGTAGCACACAAACAAATGTGGATGGAGGCAATATGGTGCCCTCGGGTAGCTTCGCTCCAGGTACCCACTTTATGCGTGTGATAAAATGTAATTTACAGTTGCTGTAAAGGCTATCGATTTATTTGCATGGTATTTAAGTTAAGGGGACACGATAGTGCCAGTGGCCACGGGGAAACGTTTGACGCAGGCAGAAAACCCCTGACAGCATAAAAGGACACAAGCCTACAAATGGCCTTACAGTGACGCTGGACCACTTGTCATGCTCAACATTCTCCCATGTTTTATATGTTGTCGAAGCGACACCGAGCTGAAACTTTTTGCATGTGGCAGTTTAATTGTTGCAGACGATTTCTTATGGACACCAAAGAGGTTTGCAGGCGCTGGTCTCAGGAGATGGGTTATTATGTACAGCAGTATAAAGCTCTTACAACAAAACCTCTCCTAAAGACCAATGTAGAAAAATCCAAGAGTTAAGGAGAAAGAAAAGCTATCTATTTTGTTGACCCATATCATGGAGTAAGTGGTCAGAATGAAGCCCCTCGGCTTCCTCAGATAGCGCTGAGTGAAAAGCGGCGTCCACAGTTGATAGGTCACCCTTCCATCAAAGGGCTAACTCAGCGACAATCCCCCCGTGACCGGTCCAGACTCACCGATTAACCCCAACACATGTCCTTTGATTGTATTTGGGAGGCTGGAATACTTGAGGCTGTGCCACACAAAGAGGCTGTATCACAGCCTGGAAGTCAGGCCTTTTGTTCTTGATGAGCGAACAGTGTGAACATCATTGAGCCACATGGTCCACTGTCAGATTTGAGCTTATCTCTGACACATATCACAGTTGCTCCTTAGGTTTGCTCCAAGTTGTGTCCAGAAACGTAACATCTGGGTCCACTTGCGGGGCTCCAGTGTACCAACGAACACGGCGTCAAGCTGTGAGTGATGAAACGCCGCTTCATCACGGCTTCTGAACTTGCAGAATGAGGAAAGACGGCAATCAGCAAAGTACTGGCAAGGTGGACTGTCCGGCAGTGGTCTTTGGGGGATGAGTGATGGTCTCTTAACCAGCTCTCGGGAATGGAAAGGAGGCCAAAATCTGGAAGTGGGCGCAGACATATCAGCATTTCATTGGGGCTAACTGGAAAAAAGAGCCACTTGCTGCCAGGAAACAGGAGGCGTACCTTGCAAAAAAAAAAAAAAGCACTCTATAAAGATGTCGGTCTCAACTTGTGTTCCACTTTACTGCCGGGATGTAAAAAATCCTGGCAATAGGTAGCATGTGTGGATGCGTCTCTCTCACAAGAAACGTACCTTTCCTTGACCCACAACTGATGAAACGGCCGGCATTAAATTTTAAAACTGGAAAAACTCACTTGTATGTCTGCGATTTCAGGTATTTATTATTTAGAAGAAACCCAGTTTGAGCGTTTTCCGCGTCGGCTTTGTGTCTGTTATGTTGCGGTCGCCTGTCCTGAAAAATTATTGGAGGGACCAAATAAAAAAAGTCCTGGCCTTGGTTGTGTAAGAATCATCCATCCTCAATTACTTTCCACAACAGTGAAGACAGAGTCCCACCTTTACCAAACAGCACAAAACATCTCTCCCCGAAGATTAATTATGTTCTGAAATTGGTTTCTCAGAAAACACCGAAAACCTGACCCTTTAAAGCAATTGCTGCTTTTGTAGTGGCTCAGTGCACCATCCATAATGAATTGTACTGTGAGGGACATGACAAATGGATTTTCCTGTGTCTTTTGTGCCGCCGTTTGAGATGCTAAAAATGTTTGAAAAAAAAAAAAACAGAGCCCCGAATCAACACGAGGGAAAAGAATGAGAAAGGGCAGCCCAGTTCTGCATAACATAGTGTCGGACCAGACTGACTCACGCGCCCGGTGGGGACGTGGGAAGAGCTGAAACACATCACAAACCTGCAAAGAGACAAATGACGCAGTGCAATTATCTATTCATATTAGGAGCTGAGAGGGAGTCTGAGGGTGGACGCTTGACAATCACGCATCAGAGTGTTACGCTGGCAGTTGTATAATGCTGGAAAGGGTAATCAATTCATCCTTACATTGTTGCTTTGTCTGAGCAGACACTCCAAATTTGCTTGAGATAATTCGCCACGGCGAATATTTAGTCACTCGCCCCCATCGTGCTGCAGTTGTAACCTTTCTTCTCCAAGGCCTGCCAAACAGTCGCACTCAGAGGTCAGAAAATCAAACCTGCGCTGGAGGACATTATCATGTGATTATTTTTTTTGTTGAGGGGGTGGAGCTTGATAAGGTCACCGTTCGGTATCTGAATACCAAGTCTTACAGTTTCTCCACGGGTGCCTCAAACATGGGGACGGAACAAAGTGGCATCTGCAACCGCGGGAAAGATAACATCTAAGTGCACTGCCGTGATTGATTTCCTACCTCGCAAAAGTTACAGTCTTGGCAAGTTCATTTACTGAAATGGACGGAAATTAATGGCTTCCTGGAAGGCGGAGCATCAATCTATAATACAGTATAAAAATCACTGCGGACCAAATAAGGCCGGCTTTTATGTGCTGCATCCTTGTATTGTTAATTTATTGAGGCGAGTTCCTGACCTTTAGCCGGACCTTTGGATGCTGCTTGAAATTAGCCCGAAAGAGGAAACAACCATTGATGCTGCCTTTAATTTGTCCAACTAGCCGCAAACTCCTTCAGTCAAGAAATATGGAGGTTGTTTTTCATCTATGTTGCCGTCTGAGATGGGGGCTTTATGAAAGACGTGAGAGTGAAGCAAAGCAGTAATGTTGCAAGGTTAAAGAAAGAAAAAAAGTAAAAAATAATAAAGCAGAGAAGGAGGAGTTTTTTCTCTCTCTCTCTCTCTCTCAGAGGTTGACCCAGAAGTCAGCGTCAAAGCACAGCGAGATTTTTTAGCAAGAACTTTTTAACTCGACTGAACACAAAGACGTCTCCAAATAGTGACTGCCAGCCAGCCATCAAAAAGAGTCTTTTTTTTAAACCAAACATTTAATACAGATCATAAAAAAGAAATCACCGTAAGGGAAAGACTCCGAGTAGAAAATAAAACAAACAGGCTGTGCAGACTACATTTTTCTCAGGCAATCACACGTAATGTGTTTCCATTATTTTTTTCTCTCTCTCTCTTCATTTTGTTTCATTACAATATGACACAGTGTTCAAAAGGTTGATTTTTTCTCATCTTCAGCATCTTTAGAACAAAATAAATGGGCGACAGCACAGCGCTGATTTACTCAACGTGATCAAGCCTCTTTTTTCAGGCTGCACATTAATGTGTAGCCTGTGTCAAAAAGGGCCGGCAGCAGAGTACATCACGGTTATTCATAGCATGCGCGCGCGCGCGTGTGTGTGTGTGTGTGTGTGTGCGTGTGCGTGTGCATGTATATGCATGGGGAGATGGATAGCTCATCACATTTCCTGTCATGGTGTAAATGTCACCTCTGTGGCTTGCAATGATGAACGCAATCATGCTGGTTGGTTTATCATCTGCGGTGTTCATTTCCATGTAAATGTTAGTCAAAGTGCGCGCGCGCACACAAACACGTGGAGAGATAAGGAAGTGTGGTCAAAAGGCAGGAATATGTTGGAGGGAGGGGTGGGGGCAAGGTGTGACGTGGTGTTGGTGCCTCTTGTACATCACTCGGTAACACACAAGCACGTTGGTTCAATTGATCACGTGATCACAAGCAGCTACCTGGAACCCTCAATTAAGCAAGTCTTTCTATACCAGTGATTTAGCATCTCCCTGCTGCAACACACCTGTGTTTAATTAGAGTGACATCATCCTGCTCTGTCGCAGCCTGATAACGAGCTCCTGATTGGTTTCAGGTGCGTCAGAGGAAGAAGGCGTCGACAGGTGTCAGGGTCCATCCAGCAGAGGTTACATGAGGCTCGGGCGTCTGCGTGTGCAGGTAAACAGACTCTTCCTCCCCGTTTCTCTCATTACCTTTCCGCCTTTTTTTAAATTGCTGTTAAATCAGGTCAGCGGTGGTGCTGGTGAGACTTGCCGCTCTTTCTTTAGCGTTCTAGCCTGGAGCGTGCAGCTTCCGCCGGGATGCCCATTGACATGGATAATCAATCTTCTAAAAATACTCAGTAACCGCCAACCACACACCTTTCCATTGGATCCACCAGCACATACATCAAACGGAGGGCTCAACATTTACAAGTATTTTACCAATATTTACCACGAGTGCCCCCGCTGTCGTCTTTGTTTTTTGAGCCGACGTCCTGCTTTGCACCCTGTTCATGTGGTGAAGTGGTTTCGCAGCTTTTAAAATATTAAATGAAACGTAATCAGGTCATTGTGTGAAGAAAGATTTTAGATCTGCTTCCAACATCATCAGTCCTCCTGTCTTCCAGCATCCATGGCGATTGGATGTTGACTCTCTTGTATCCACATCAGCTTTTTTGGGCCTGAATAGTTGAACACATCCTCTTTGAAAAGATGCTCTGAGCTACATTGCTGCAGTTGTAGCATCAAATGAATACCTGTATCCTTGTGGATTCTTGTTATTCAATAGTGATATCAACATCGCGTTATGAAATCCATACAGTGAACACTACAGGTGTAATCCAGTGAGGATCGCCATCCTGGGAGCCGAATCCCAAGTGGTAATGGTGGTAATACTTTTTTCTCCCCCCAGTGTGCTCGACGGGCCGTAAACTCTCTGCATTTGTTTGCTGCCATAGGCTTCGCATCCTTTTCAAGCTGAGTATTCAGCTGTTTTGCAGAGAAAAGGGGACCCAGCTGCAGCGCAAGGCAACAGAATAGCATTTATTTGGTTGAATGAGATCTGAAAAAATGCTATAAAACTGAGAAATAATAAATAATACTTTATCCAAACTATAGACAGAGAAACTTTTCATCAGGAAATAGAAACACAGTGTCTATATAAAATGTGGTACACAATAGCTGTGTTTTTCCCTTCCAGAGATGAGTAATACTTTTTGTTCTTTGTCTTAATTTTCTGGGAAGCATCCTCCCTTCTGTTTTCACCACAACTCGCTCTCATCACCCACAAGCCCTGAGAATTTTCCTCGGTTTCCTATGATTGCACCTGTGCCGCATCACGGCTCCGGCTGGATGTCCCGGCCACCTGTTCTCTCATGCATCATGTCAAATCGCGGCCATAAACAACTTATTCAGTGACCCATTTATCTGGGCCAACTCTGCTGGCTCACTCTCCCCAATTACTTTGCTGCTGGAATGTCTGTTTTGGACCTCTCTGCTCTTTTTTAACGCTTAAATCGATACTCCTGCAGAACTGGGAGGCTCTCGGCTGCACCAGTCATGTTGGCCTACACATGCTGCATAAAGGGGGGGGGAGGGTGTGCATGGAGTGACTTCTGCATGGAGGAAACCATAAAGAAAAAGAGAAAGCTTCTGTTGCTTTACTGCATTGGAAAGATGAATGGTAACACAGAACCTGAACCGTGTCAGTGAATGCATGTCTTTATGTGGTCATAATAATATGCACTTTTCTGAGTGCAGCCTCCCGGGCTAAAGAATGCTCCGGGACGTCGGTTCCATTTACTTATGAAGTTGTACCAGTGCATTTTCTGCAATTGAGCCATCAGCGGCTGTCAGTCAGGGGAAATTAACGAGTGTGCTGATTGCACTGCTGGTAATTACAGAGTGCAGCTGGAGCGGTGCTGTGTCAAGCCTGGGAGGTATTTTAAGCTTACGTCTGTCCTTTCTCCCAGCAGACGGGTCAAGCAATGCTTTTCCAGAGGATCCAGGAAAAAAAGGGGGCTCTTAAGTGACCACGGGGCGATATCTGTACCCGGGCGCGTGGCGCCTCAACCCGGGGAAGTCACAGGTTAATTCCGGGGCGCGGCCGGCGTGTCTGTCGGTGTCCTTCCGAGCCCCCTTTACCGGATTGCCCGCTGCCATAATTTTTGAGTTTGATGCCTATAATGATGCATGGCCGGCAAGGCTGCGATAGTGTTCCCGTGCAGTTTATTGATCCCCGAAGGTGAGGCTCGTTTTCTTATCCGCTCCGCGCAGGATGTTGGGAGCACGGGGTTGGCCGTGTCCCACCGCTAAATGTCATGTTCAGCAGGGTAATTGCGGTGACAATTCAATGTAAGAATTCGAGCACAAGGGAATCGAGGCTTTGTCGCGCGTTGAATGCTCCGACCGGCTTAGCAGTGCGAGGGCAGAAAGGCAGAATTATAAGGCAGATTTAAGATGCATGTAACGTATTCAGATACAGATGACGGTGTCGTCGCTGCATTACGGCTGTGGCACGTTGGAGCGCGGTTCTGCATCGAACACGTTCTTCCCGATCTCGGCGTGGGAATTTACCACTTCGTCTGGCTGTGATTTGGACCGTGGCGGCGTCACAGGCCGACAGACGACTGAAGTCAATGGTGCCGCTCTTTGCAAGGTCTTTAGAGGAGCAATGTTGCTTTCCTTTACACATTTGGATGTTTTTCTGTCTGCACATTATCCCCAAATACCCCCAACTGCCTCATGTGTTCATACAAAAGTGTTGAGGACTCGTTTGACATCCACAACTGTTGAAAAAAAGCGTATTTTTTCATTAATTTCCAAAGATCAAACATGATTTCACTTTGTTTTTGTTTGTTTTTTTTAGAAAATGTTCTAGATGATTGTCAGAACAAATGCAAACTAGATTCTCAGATTGTCAAAGCACATTACGCACATGCCTTCCCTGACTGCTCGCATTAATTTTATTAGAGAGTTCTGTGAAAATGTTTCTTGCTGCGTCCCATTAAAAAGCAATGCTCCCTCCCGAAGGCTTATCTTCTCATCTAACTCTGCAAAACAAATGTATGCGCGCAAAAATGGTACATCTTCTTTAATTTTTATGCGCCGGAACCCGAAGGGTGCTTCTTTTTGAGCAGAGTACATTAAGGCATTTGAGTCCATTTCGACTGTTTTAACTGGTGGATCGTCTCTCCACAAAGTTCAGCACTGGGTTCATACTTCTACTTATTGTCTTAATATTTCATAGGCGTCAGGAAATAGTGGCCTAGATTGAAGACATCATTTATAACTCTGCATTTTTAAGGACACCCTGTTATGATTTTCATTATACATTATTGATGCGACAAATTTCCAACAGCAATGATTTTTCAAGGCAGTTTTCTGGCTGGCTTATATTAGCTAATAAACAAAATCTTTTGCCAGCAACATCCTCTTGCCGTTCGAGCATTCATTCGTTTAGCACCAACAGTGTTTTTTTTAGGGAGGATTGTGGTTTCAGTTTATTAGTTGTCAGTGACAGCACACAGCGTTTTATTGCTTCATTTCAAACCAGGGCCCCCTTAAATACAACCCTTTTATTTCCTGGCCTGTCCAAAAGCCTCACATATGCCATGACGGCTCGTAAACGGAGGCATCAGTCAAGTGTTGTGGGACTCCTCTGGAGAAGGGGCTGCTCAGACTCCGTGTAGGCACGCTGGCGCTGGTCGCTCCGCTTCTCCTCTCCGCCACCAGCAAACACCGAGTCGTGTTCATCAACGCGACATAATGTCAGGGCGAGACCACGTTTTGACCTTATCCGAGCCAATCAATCTGACTCCGATAAGGTCCGGCAGCCGCCGCGGCCCGACGAAAAGGAGGCCGAGCCCCCTTTTTAGAAGAACACGGTCATACATAAATTTCCCTTTTGTGCTGGGAGCTTTTGTGTCTCCAGCAGCTGTGGTCCATCCTTTAAGAGTGTATCCACAGCTACAGAGGGATGAATCATCCCATTCAAACTGGAAGTCAGCACACCGTGTGTGTGTGTGTGTGTGTGTGTGTGTTTGTCTCTCCTCTATTAAAAGCTGCTGCTTTACAGATTTCACCGTTTTCTATTTGGTGCGTTCAAGGTGGTGAGAACAGCACAATCACTCCTCCCACACATCAGTCACCCTTCCCACAACCTCGAAAAACGGTAAAAAAAAAACCGTCGAATTATTCGGGGGACCGAGTTTGGACTCAAATCAGGCGCTGTCCAAAACGTTTAGCCCAAAGTAAAGGAGTGAGGGTTGAAAAGGAAAATAAGAAACAGAAATGTAGAGGATCATTTTATCCCACTAATCAAACTTAGTTTCTCAATTGAAATGACTGAAATGAGTGTCTCCTATCATAAAAATTGATTTTTTACATTTGAGTTTATGATAATCTGATAATGGTCTGATTTACTCTACATCATGTGCGAGTGCTGAAAACATCGGCAGTCGTGTTTGTGTTTATGCCAATTATTTGTGTTTGCTCCTAAAAATACATACAATTAGCCAGGGAGCGTTAAAACATGTCTGGCAGTAATTGTCTCTCCGAAAGTCTGACTAAACAAAGTGAGAAAATGCCAGACATTTCATTACCTTCTCATCTGATTTCAGGATATATTAGACCACAAATTACTGTGCTATTATGAAAAAAGGACAACCAGTGCCCTCGTGGCTAATGAGCTCTTTAGGGAAAAAGGAGCTTTTGAGGCAGAATAAATGGTCAACAATAATTTGCAGTTTTAGTTACCCGAAGAAAAATGCAGTTTATAGGTTGTGGGGATCATAGTGAAAGCGAGCTGAGAGGAAAACATCAAATGGAAAGCATTTTTTTTTTACTTGATGAAGATTCAGTTTAACCAGTTTTAATTCCAGCATCATAATCAACAGCGTTGAAGCACCGTGTCTGTCTGCCAGTTTATTGCTTTCTGATTACAAGGTTGTCAACACGCTTCAAACCAGAGGGGGGGGGGCTTGAAAACACAGCGAGGATTATCTTCCATAAGCTACATCGTATAATATCGATAACGAACACATGAATAGCTCCTCCTATATAGACACAGGGCCGTACAGCAGGCCTGCACTTCACATGTTTGTTTCTTGGAAGAACAGTCAGTAGCTCAGGGTCACTGCTCCAGTTCAGCTTAAAACCTCCGCGTTACATAATCCCCCCACCACCACCTCCCCCCCACCCCCCTCGGCTCTGCATTGGACAGACTGGGGTCACGCAGCTGCCTCCGTCTGCATTTTGTGTGGCGTTGGTGTGCTCAGTTTTTTGGGCGAGCCTGGTGTGTCTGAGCAGGCGACATTTATATTCCCCAGCACAATGCCAGGGAGACAAAAGCGAGCAGCGACGTCCGATTCTGAGAATTTAATCCCCTCCGATATTACGCTCACAGTTTTAGATTAAAGACGACATGAAAATACCCCGTTTTCCTCTTTGTTTTGCACCTCCATTTGTATTGGTGATGCCATCGCCGCCTTGGAGAAAGATATACAATGCAAAGAAATAATGGCTTCTACTGTGCTTTGTCTGCCTTGTTTGTAAGCACTTTTGCACCAATCTATAAAAACATGATTTCACACACAAGGCTTACAGCACATGGATATCTGCAGAGCCCCTGCATTGATTGGAAATGAAATTCACCCACCTCTATAATCCTTCTTGCTTGAAAAACACACAATGCAAAGAATGAGGAGCGGAATAATGGCTTTTTCTGTCCACGCCAACAGTTTGCATGCCGCGATGAAGCCTATTGTATTAACTTGTGTATCGAAGATCACGGCAGCGGTGGCTTTTCACAGGGTTCTGCCTGCGCAGCGGCAATAAAAAGGTTGCCTCTCGTCTGCGATGGCTTTTCAATCAAATAATACAGCGCCACTGGGACGTCGAATGGGGCGAAATGACAAGTATTGAAAGCATACCTCAGTGGCATTGTCAAGCTTGAGTGAGTTCATGCGGGGAAACGGGCTTAACGACACAAACCGCAACACTGAGCGAATGCCTCTACTTGTTTGACGGCGATGTCTTAATGCGCCGGGGCGTTTACCTTCCAAGAGCCGTCGCTTTTATGCAGAACAATTGCAGCGTGGCGCTGCTCATTCTTCTCACATGTTGAGGGGGGGTGGGTGGGGGTCGGGTCGCGTGCCAGGCCAACCCGAACTGGGAACATCCATCGCCAGCAGCCGATGACCCCTCGATCTGACCTGGGAGACTTGTGGGAACCTCTGGCACTTGGCCGAGTCAGCACACACTCATACAAACATACAGGCATCCACAGTTTACCCCCCCCACCCCCCGCCTTCGTGTGTGGAGGGATATCAGCCTGACTGAACGTTATTGAGACCCAGAGGACTACATGCACTCGGGCGCACATGCACACACATGAGCAGAGGTATAGCCACTGGAGTAGGACGCAACCTTGAAAAAAAAAAAAAAAAAAAAAAGCTGGTGTCCCCGGGGAATTTCTCTGAATGGCCTGTTTGCAGGAGCAGAACAATTGCTCATTCAGTCCATCTTTTCATCCCTCCTCCACCCATCCTTTCATCCTTCCAAGGGAACGAGGAAAAGTGAGACCTTGATTTATGGACAAGACCTCCAAAGATGGTTTTTGTTCCTGGGACACTGGAGCATATATTTGACCAGGAAGGAATTCAGACGGAAAGAGAGGAAGCAATTTGTACTGATGAGACCTTCCTGGAACTTGACGTCTGCTCTCTCAGTGCAGATTATTGATTCAGTCATACGTGGACTCTCATTGTACCATCTCACACAGGTGTCTAGACCCGAAGAAACAACTGGCATTACAATGACGTGGATGCCTGACGTTTGTCTGTGTGCCTTTAAAACACCAGAGTCTTATTTATATGTCAACTGGCAAAACTCTGCAATCTATCACTGAAATCTACAAACAAAAAGTGATATTCAAATCAGTTTGATACGTATTCGCATCCATCGCCTGTTTCTGAGAGGAGAAAAACGCGGAGGATTTATGGGGCCTCTTTTACCCTCGATGATGACGGCGCCCACCAGCTCCGATATCATCAGTCCATTCACAATCCTAAGCTCCTTTGTGAAAAGGGGCATCGCAAAAAGTCATGTAAGGTTATCTGCACCAAGGTGCAATCCCAGCCATAATGAGGCTCAAGCACTGAGCAGAATAATAAGGGGTGGAATACTAAGCTGTGCCCTCGGTTGGCAGCAAATCAGCTCTTATTCCTACATTTGCCATGTTAAATGTCTCGCTTAAGAAGCTTGTTTGACAATCCTCAGATCACACAGAGAGACAAGGCGGCAATTATATGGCTGCTGATATGAGACGGGGCCCCTCGAATGGCTCTGTGATTCACGGCGTACTACATCACAGCTGCTGCGAGACTGTCCAGCACCGAGGAGTCGTGTCATGATGTCGCCCTCCGTATTCACCGCGTGCCCGTCCTCCTTTACCTCCCCGACTCTGTCGCGTTGCTTTAGCCGCGCGTTCATTCATGCCTCTCGTTGTATTGGACCACGAGACCCCGGCCGTGATGTGTTCATCGTACTCGCCGCCGCTCCCCCACCCCCTCTGTTGCTGGCGAGGTTCTGTCCTTGGCTCAACCTGCCCCCAAAACGAGTATACATTTGCATGCATTAGCGCTCTCCCGTGGCTTGCCAGCTACCCACTGTGCCGTCGAGTCTGATTAATGATCTGAGCGTGCCACTTCTCACAGCAGCCGAGCAGGCCGCCCGCCTGTGCTCGCATCAAACATACGAAAGCACACAGGAAAAAAAAAAGACGTTTAAGTCGGCGGAGCTCTTGCACCCCCATGCATCTCGCCAGTAGTCACATGGCTTAGATACCAGAATCTATCAGCTGAAAGAAACTCAATTTGTTATCAGTGTTAAATCCAATTTTTCCTGTCGACCCCCAAAGGCCTGTAAGAAAGCCTACAAACCCCCTGTGCAACTTTTATCTGCCAAAACATCAGAGTGGAGCCAAACACTGGTTGGACACAGCCACTCGAACCAACAAATAAAAGCCAGAGCCTTCAAAATAAAAGCGATAGGCAGTTTACCTGATCCGCCTCAGTGTCTTATTGTGGTGTGAGGGGCATCATAACCTTAAATGCACCGCGAGAGAGAAGATGCCGAATATATTGTAGACTCGACACTGCCGACTTGTGATTTTATAGAGAGGGAAAAAAACATTGAGTATAAAACCTCCTCTGATTCAAGCAGCTTAGCTCAGCCACTGAATGCAGCTGGAGAGTGAGGGGGTGGCAACTCTGCATCAGACTGGTGTGTCATTACTCTGTGTAACCGAGTAGAATGACATTTAAGGGAATCTATTTTTGTTGACTTTCTTCGCTCTGCAAGTTGAATTTCTTCCATGATGACCAAAAAGCATGTTGCAAGCACGTCCGTCTGAACAGTCCAACTTCAGCAGCCAGAAGGGCTGTGATGGCTTTAAAATGCTGGAGCTGGAGGGAGAGCACAAAGCAAGAACACGCTCCATGTTTGGGTGTGTCATTGTGTCTACATGCATGTGCGTCAGCATGCCTGAGTCTCCCCGTATTGACCAGCTATGGTGGACATTTGTAACAGCTGTACACATCTGTATTCACTGATCTGACATTTCTTCCAAAGGAGAGGAGAAGGACGAGACAGAGTGAGAGAGGGATGCAGAGAGAGAGAGAGAGAGAGGGAGAGAGAGAGAGATAGGAAGGACTGATGGTGAGGAAGATTGGGGGTAGCCGTGGAAACCCTCCATGCGTCGTCCCGTGCGTGAGCTGCCATTGGTGCAACGCTCACGGTGTTCCTGCGAAGGATTGCATCGTCTGGTGCATGGAAGACACCTCTCTCACGCTTCCCTTGCTCTCTCCCTCTCTCTCTCTCTCTCTCTCTCTCTCTCTCCCTCTCCCTCTCTCTCTCTCTCTCTCTCTCTCTCTCTCTCTCTCTC
>JAUESF010000031.1:5515071-5526044 GCA_032274765.1 Malacoctenus tetranemus
GGTTTTCTTGGTGCTGGAAATCGTCCTAAATTTCTCTCGGTGATATTTCACAGTAAATATGCGGACACACACTTTTTATCCAGGAAAAACACTAAACTCCTCACACACCTCAATGCGGCTGATGACATTAAAAGCAGCCCGGAGAAATTACGCAATTTCTTACAAGAACAATCCGAAAGAATGTAAAGAGTGGTGTCGGTCACTGCGTGGACGCGCGGGCTTCTGTCGAGAAGTTGTTGAAATGTTATCAGGACAATAAGACTTGTTCAACTCTGGGTTTCATCAAAGGGGCTTTTTTTCGCTCGGTCCCAGCGTGAAACAGTGAGGATCGCTCGGGCGCAGCTGAGCGCGCCTTCTCCGGGTTCGGAGGAAGTCGTCCCGTTACCAGAGGGTTCCCGGTTCGAGCCCGGCCAGCGACCTGAACCAACGCTATGGGGAAGCTCGCGTTAAAGCGCGCTGCGCGTCTCTCCGGCAGCACACCGGTGGCTCGTGGAAACGTATGAGAAAAAAAAAAAGAGGAAACAAACTTTCAAAAATACTTTTTCTTTTTTTTTTTGTTTACATAGCAGGTGGCCCTGACGTCACACGGGGTCGCAGTACGCCCAAAAATAACAACACACACCTCCGCGCACAAGCAAGTGCCTCCCCTGGGGGGGTTTCTAGTCCCAAATATACTTGCTTGCTGAGATACGGCTTGATGTGTGTTTGAATCGTAACGAAGAAAAAAAACAAGCCGCTTCTTCCTCGCATTGCGCGTCATTCAAACAGGACTCAGTGTACTGCTTTTCCCTCTGTTGCATTAGTAATAACAGCGGCGTTGACGGGAGACAGCAGGAGAGAGTGTGTGTGTGTGTCTCCGGCAGCGGTGCCCAGCGGAGGAATATTTCAGCTTTTTCCCTTTTTTTTTATTTACTCTGCAGCTTGTTGTTCCTTTTCCTCGGCGTTATGGTGAACTTGGACAGTCACGTGTGAACATCTCCGCGAGCGTAGAGGACGACGACTTCTCACCTGGCGTGTCCCTCTGAACTGCGGCGTGAGGGGAAATATACCTGACGTTTTTCGGTGGTAAGTTTTTTGCCCTTCTGCCCAGGAGCTCGTTTCTCTCCGCAGCCCTTTCACTTCTTTTTTTTTTTTTTTAACTCCTCTTTACCTCTCCGTCCGCTTGCACTTGAATTAGGAAGTGCTGCGGCCGCTCACAAGTTTTTTTGCGCTTTTTGCAACTCGCGATGTTTATTTACCAAACACGCTGCGCGCTGTCGCATTTGCCGCGTTTGTGTGGTTTTTTGACTGAGCGTCGCGGGTCCGAGTTTTCGCTCTTTGCGGAGGATCGCGCTCGTTACCGATCGGACTTTGTCCGCGCTTTGCCCGCTCCGCCACCCTCATTATCGCGCACCTGCGTGGCTTTATCTTAATTAATAGCCTGAAATGTCCGCTGCTCGGTGATTGTATCAGCCCGCATGTCGCGTCTCACTCATCTTCCAGATCTCTTTGGTCTTTTCAGTGGGAAAGAATCTTTCACGGCGCCGCTTCTGTGTTTTAATTGATTTGGATTTGTGATGTAAATTAATGCCACTTAAAGCTGCTTCTTTCCTGTCTGCTTCTTGAAATGTGTTACTTTTGTTGCTTTAATGACAAAAAATGAAGTAAACAGCGGTTTAATTTATTGCTTACGTGCATGTTAAATGAGAAATCTGAGTGATTTCTGTTTTTGTGTGAAGTGACGAAATAATATTTATCAATTGGTTTTTTTGTTTTGAAATTCCAGCTCCTGTGTTGAAAGTTTTATTTAGAAAAAAACAAAACAAAAACAAACTCCCGAATGCTCTTATTTTGGAACCACAAGTGCAGCTCGAAATGCAAAGAGATTTTAAAACCCTGACTTGCAGCTGTTTTATAGCTAAAAGTGCACATCTGCATGACTGACATCCTGGTCCTGTGGTGAACAGCAGCCAACACCTTACCGTAGATGCACGCTCCATTTTTATACTCCGTCTGATTTGTAGTCCACAAACAAACAGGGAAGCTGGTGGGATTTTAAGTTTCATTATGATCAGCCTGAAATAAAGTAAAAAAAAAAAAAACACCCTCATTTGTCTGGACAGTCAGAAGCAGCTAAAAGCAGCTGCTGGGTCCCCTCTATTTCCCACTCTGTGTCTTGTCACTGTTCTCTTGCTGCCTTGGAAAAAAAAAATCAATACATGTAACTTTTTTTTTCTTTTTGGGTAAAGAAAAGGCTAACAAGGTGGTGGGGAGCTGCACAACTCTTCAGGCCTGTCCTCTGATCAGCTTTCACCCCTGGATTAGCCGCCTCGACCCTCCCTTGTTCGAGCCGCAGGGTGCACAGGTGTTCCCTCCTCAGTTATGCAGGTGTGGGCCAGTTTCCCCCCCTCACTCAGCAGCTCTCACTCTTCAAAGGCCAGGCGGCAATAAATGCCCCCTGTGAAATATGTCAGCGACAGTGCACAATCAGCCCCTTTGTTGGAGAGCCCCCCCTGTAATCATTTCTTGATGTTCAAAAACAGACCCGTTGCACTCTTGTTTACTTGTTGTGGAGGTGGTGGCATGTGTTAAGAGAGGGCACTTGATTTTTTTTTTTAGTGAAACAGGATGCGATTTTTTTTTGTCTCCCCCCCTCCTCACCCCCTCCTCCTCCTCCTCCTCCCCTTCCCCCCTAAGGCAGTGGGAGAGCTGGAGAGAGACCTGCCATTAGTCTCCCTCCAAGAGTGACCGTTGTTGGGAGCAGCGCACTTATTACCCCGGCTCTCTCCCCACTCTTACGTCCATTTTTTGATTGCTGCATTCATCATCGGGTGGTCGTGCTCTACATTATGGTAATAGGAAAATGAATGTCCTCCGCAGGATTAATGTGTATACCCTGTCATACGTTTCAATCATTTATCAAAATTAAGATTCAGCTTTCAGCTCAATGAGCATCAGTTGATGCATGATTGTATCTCAGATATGGAAATTGTTGCTTCCAGTTGAGTTGGAGCAGACTGCGTTTTGTGTGTGTGTGTGTGTGTGTGTGTGTGGGGTTTGGTCATCGTGCAGCTCCCCGTTAAAACTTTGCATGCTTTTCAAGTCGATGCAGACGATGCTGGAACCTGAGAGTGCAAGCGTGTGACGATTAAAGGGCACGGGAGCGAGTGCATGTACGGATCGCGTCGACAGCGTGTTGGGAATCTTTAAAAATGGTCGCCGGCTTCAGGAGTCCGCGCCCCCCCACCCCCAGCAGCCCCAGCAGCCCCCCGACCCTCGGGTGTCGCTGCAGCGGCAGCGTTTGCCGCCTCAGAGCGGCCACCGGGGTCACCGGTGCATCGCTCTCCTCAACATGTCGGCGAGCCCGACGGACGCCAAGCCCGACCCCTGCCTGTTCATCGCCGCGCTGCGACTCGGCCGCGCACGGAAACTTAAAGACAATTAAATGGCATGTGCTCGGGGCTTATCCCCCCGTTAACTTCATAGAAATGTTTCCATGACAACCTCCATGCAAGTTAAAGCAACCAGTCGTGATCAAGTCCTTTTCCTTTCCCTCCTCCTCCCTCTCTCCCTCCTCCTCCTCCTCCTTCACCCCCCTCTCGCACTTTGGTTCCCTCCCCCAGTAAGAATGGAATTTGTGTTGACAGTTTTGGCCTTTAATGGCACTTTTGTGCCGTGCAAAAGTATTTGTTTACCAGGATCATATGCTGCAAGCTGTCAGCCTTAGAGAGATTGACTTCTTAAGATAAAAGAGTGTATTACATGCTTAAGAGGCCACCCTTTTTGCACTGTAATTATCCGCATCACAGTAATGATGTTTTGTGTGTGCCCCAGTTACCAAGAGTCTTGAGACAGCTCAGACTTTTTTAGTTCCGCTCTGGGTCACTTCTTAAGCCCGACTCGACACCGCTGCAAGACGAGAGCCGTTGTGACTCCTTGGCCGGAGAAAGCTGTGCAGGGTGGGGTCAGGGGATGTGGATTAGAGAGGGAGATTGCAGCCTGGGCGAGTTAATACGTATCCGAAGGGAGAAGTCAGCAACTTCCTCGCCCGGGCCGACCGGCCCCGTTTCATCTTACCTCGCGTCCATGTGTAAAAATCTGAGTTCGCTTCTGATGGGTTTCAGATTTTTCTTGGCCGAGTGAGTAAAAGAAACAACCGAAAAAAACTGCAAAACATTGTGGTTATTGTTTGATATTTACTCAGCTCGAAACAATCAAGTGTCAAAATATCCTGTGAAGACTGTTTTGGAAATACGTCTTGCGTCACTTTTGCTCCCCCCCCCAACACACACACAAAGGTTTTCTAAAAGCCACAAAACAAATGACCAAGCCCTCTCAAGCCAAGATGTGTAGCTCTTGGCCTGCTGTGCGTAACCCTCACAGAGTGTGAGAGTCGCAAATGGAAAGAGAGGACATGCGTGCAAAGTTATAAAACAAACTTTTTCGGGGGTTTGTGTACACAGTGTTTTCTTCAAGGTATGTAAAATAATTCATGTTTTTCATGAGGTTTTGGAGCCGTCCTCCTGAGCACAACAGCCGTGACCTCGTCTCCCTTTCTGCCGACACTCCAGGCTGCCTTAAAGCTCGGCCTGTAACACCGGCTGACCTGTGTGTCTGTTTATCCAACTATACATTTGAATCCACCAACAGCAGGCTTGGACCTCGCATGTTTTTGTATCCCCCCCCTCCCCTCCCCCCCTCCTCCTCCTCCTTTTCTCGGTGAGTTAACAATTGCATGTTTACTTGCTGGTCAGTGTGGTGTGAAGGCATGGCAGCTTTTTATTCTTGTCACGGTCAGATGGACAGTGTCCTCGTGTGAAAAGAGGGAAAGGAAGAGAAAAAAAGTGTTGGTTTTGGGGTCTTGGCCTGAATTAAAGATAGAAGGTCACTCGTGGTAAAAGGCAAGGTCACTGTTGCTCAGACTGCATTCAGCCATCAGCCTGTCACTCGTAAACAGTCAAAGCTCTGGTGAGACAGCGCCCAGGCTCTCAGCGCTGACTTCCAGCATTGTTAAAGGGGCTCTTTTGTTCAGACATCCCTCACATCTTTTCTCTGAATCGACAATAGATGTGTGATTATTGGCAGTGTGATTGGAAATTGTCTTGTGATCATTGTGAATGTGAAAAACAACATAGAAAGACTTGTTTATGTCCTGTCGGTCTCGACAGTCTGGGTGTCTTATTGATTGGTAGTTATATTGTATCCATGCAAATAATTAGTTGTCAATCTGTTGTGTCACAAACACAAACAAGCTGACGTTGGGTTGACTTTGCTTCGCAACTCGAGGGACTTTTCCTCCTCACCCAGAGAGCCGCGGATAAAGAGGAGGAAAAAATGTTTATTTCAAACATGTTGTGGAGTGGAGGAAAAAAACATGCAGGGTTGTGGAGGAATGGGGTGAGTAGGGGGTGGGGGGGGGGTGTTCATGACAGTAACAGTTTTTGACAGGCACATTAGGCTGCAGAAAGAGCATCCAGCTCGGGGCTGAGGGCATATGGTGCTGCCTTCTGCTGGCATCGCTCTAGACCAAGTTACAACACTCGCGCAGGGTCATGACTGTCTCAGGTTTGTTCCTTCTGTCTCTCTCATCTAAATAAAAGCAGCGCGGGGAATATGGAAGTGGGGGGTTGGGTGGTGGCGGTGGCTTGGCGTCCGTTTGGCAGGCTGGGCTGCTGCACAGGCTTGGCGTCTTTCAGCGAAAGACAAAGTGAATTTCTTTGGAGTGGGGACGGTTATCTGGTCAAAATATGGACATTTGACATTTTGCGTCCCACACACACTCGTCTCTGTAATTTCTATTTCTGGCATGCAAATCTGAATTTGCATACAGCACAATGGCAGTTGTCATGTTAAAAGCAATTGCAGTGTTGTGATTTTTATCTCCAGTCACCATCTGAACACCCAGCTCGCGCTCTCGGGCGGCTGTCCCTAATCCCACTCTAAACAATGGCCGTGTTTTCACCACACCGGCTCCTCTCGGGTTTTGCTGCCTTTTGTGATGTGGAGAGGATGGACTTGGATAATGTGCGGCGTGACGCAGGGCTTTCGCTCTGAAGGCGGCCGATCGGTGGGAGGGTAATTACAGGGCTACCGTGCGGCTCTCCGGATTTTCCCCCGGATCGCGGCGCGAGACGACGGAGCCCAGCCTCCCGACTCGGCGCGCTGGAGTCCAACAGCCACAACATATGGACCCAACAAAACAATGGTTTATTTTTATGATATTTGATGAGTGGTTTTTAATTTAGATTGTCACTTCTGGCAAGCAGCAGGGCAGATGGTGCAGACTTGAGTGCCCATCAGAGCCTAAATACCTCCAGGCAGCTGTTGGTCATAAACTTTTTTTCTTTTTTTTTTAAACCCTTTTTTTTTTCTCTCCTTAACACGGCTCGGGTCAAGAGGAGTCAAACCTGTTACAACACCTGTTTCTGCATATGCAAATCTGTTGTTTTGTCATTTCATTAGGCAAGGCAAAAAGAACCAGGGTCCCTTGTGGTTGCGAACGCGACTGGCACGGCGCCCAGTTGGCATGCGACGCAGCAGGGAGACGCTGGAGGCAGGGTGAGGGGAGGGACGAGGAGCTCCCGCAGCAAAGCGCCCTCCACCGCCGGCTGCCTTCACATCGCAGCTCCACTTGGATTGGTTCCCGAAAAAATTCGGAGTCAAAGTGGTCGCGGAGTTAAGGCGAACAGGGGGCCGCCTCCCTCTGCCATTATACGTCTTTATCTCCTCCGTAAAGAGGATCTGTAAGTGAATGACGAGGGGACTTGCCCACAAGCCAAAAAAACTGGCACACGCGTGTCTGGCACGCGCCTCCTTCCCCACCCCGCCCCCTCCGTGTCCTCGCTCCTCTGTCCCTCCTCCTCCACCTACTCCTCTTCCTCCTCCTCCCCATCCTCATCCCTTCATCATCTGGCGCTCTCCCGCAGCGCTCGCCTCTTAACCACATGTGCCAGTTGCCGGGCCTGCTCTTGCTCCGGGGCTAATTGTTCGCTGGTAAACTGCGCGCTTGTTGGTGGGGGTCTCCGCTTCATCCAGACGCGGGGTGGTGGCGGCAACGACTGCGGTGGGTGGCAGCAGGGGGGGCGGGGGGGGGGGGGGTCGGGGGGGGGGGGGGGGGGGGGGCAGATCATGATCTCGCTATGCAGTTTATTTTTCCCCGCATAAGTCTGAAGATTGTCGGTTGTAATCCGGCCTGTGCGCTCAATGCAACAAATACACCATGAAATTAAAGGTTATTGCAGGAGCGTAATGCAAAAGCTCTGCTCGAGATTACCAAAGCTGTTTGCAGACCTGCGGAGAATGAGGAGGAGGACCGGGAGCGGATGTTTTCCCTGCTTGTATTTGACTGTCTACTTCTCCTCCTAATCACTGGATTAATCTGTCAATTTCAACAGATACCTACTAATACTCCTTGATTTCCTTTGAATACGGTTATATGAAAAGCTTTGGAAAATAGTACATTTGGGACAACTTTGAAGGCAAACTCTGAGTTGAAAGTGCCCTTTTGAATTTATTTTCCCTCCGCTAACCTGTGGCCGTCTCCCATCTGATCCATTGTACCGTCCTCTTTTTCTCGTACCATTGTAGTTTTTACATGAATGCTTCTCCGAGCCTGCACTTAAGAGGTAGATGGATGGATGGAAAGTCCTAAGACTAGTCCTTGTGCTTAGTTAATCTCATCTGATAACCGAGGCCTTCCTCCTCCTCCCCGTCTCTCCTTTCTTCTCTCCTCCTCCACCTCCACCTCCTCCTCCTCCTCTGCCATGGCTTGGTGGGTCTGATTTGTAGTTCTGCACCTCTCTCACCACACAGAAGGCATTAAAGCCAGGCCCCACAAGCCCCCTCTGATATGGGAGAGTTCATTAGAGATGTGCCTTTGATGGGCAGCCTTTTCATGTGACTACCGGTTTTTCAAATACCTTGATGTAGAAGCTTAAGAAGGCATTGTGCAGTAAGCCCTCCTTTTGATGCGACTTATTTAGATCTGCATAGTAAATCAGGGGGGAGTAAATAACCAGCCAGCAGATGGAAGCAAGGAGATAAGGCACGAGCGAACAATCGCATTTGTATTTTGTTATGATGTTGACAGCAGCTAAAATTCACTAATCTAGAGCCACTGATCTGCATTTCAAAGAAATCTCATTTAGCAGCGGGGAGGATAAAGTTCCTCTCATTGTGTCTATTTTATTGCATTCTTCGCTAATTTATCTGCCCACAGATTTAACGTGCGGGGCTCGGTGGTAGGAGCCGGCGTCCGTGCGTCGCATAGGGGGTCTTAAATACTGTGAAAGCGGTTACGTCTAGACTGTGAGCCGAGGGTAATTACACGTCTGACCATGAATAGAATGAGTTTGAAGACTCATCTTTCTCCGGGCAGGCCTGAATTGCTCGACTAACACTGATAAGGAGCATTTGGTCCCCACAGAAATATTGCCAGTGACTTTCCATAACAACCCCCCCTCCCTCCCCTCGGCCCCCCCTCCTCTTTTCCAACATCATGGATGGTATTTACTTTAAAGATAAAGTTATTGTGTACAGTAATCTGACTTGTTAGCATAATGTCCTCTTTCATGGCAGGACCCTCCTTTTTCTGCGCTGTGGAGGTATTTGTGGTGCGGGTCTTAAATAGTTTATCTTGACTTAGAGTGCGCGAGCGCTTTATGTAAATATCAGCCTATAGCATTATTAGGCCTTCATGAATACTTGAATGCGCTGGCCATATTTATAAGTTGATAGAATTTACCAATGGTTTTATGGCGAGCATAAAGACATGTGTGGTGGTGTTTGTAAATCCCCGCCAATTGGAGGTCATGCAGACTAATAGCATTTGAAGTGCTTTTCAAGTGAATAAAATATGACAGCTTAGAGGTGGTGCGATGTTTAAATCCACCTCAGAGCAAATGATTTTTAAAGTATTGCATATTTTATTTTACGTCTAAATTACCTTTTTAAAAGTAGCTTTTTTTCCTTTTAAAAGTTCACTGGTGAAGTTATTTCACTTCCTGATTTGACAACATGTAAAACTTTCCCACATTTTGAAACATAATCGGATCATTCATTGAATCTGAGCGATTGGCTGCTCTGAAATCTTCCAGTTTGAAGCCCTCTCACCCTTGCAAAATGTTGCATCTGTGCAACATTTTCCACCAACTCAAAACAGTGTAAAATTATCGCAGTTGGCATGTTTTGTTTTCAGCCGTGCTCTTTGAGCTGAAGGCTTTTTTGTACAGTTCAGAGAGCACATTCCTCAGGATTCAGCAGTCGCTGGTTGCCTGTAGGGGTCATTGGAATTCTGGGAGAATAAAAGCGAGAGGAGGAAAGGGGAAGAAAGAAAAAAAAAATGTAGAGAGGAACATCCAGGCCATTTTGTGCCCCTCATAGCCCTGCGTGGAGGGAACTGGGCCCTGCACCTTGCTCCCGGGGACTCACTTCTTCCACTCCTTCCCCCCCTAATGCTCTCAATGTGATGCATGTGCAGTAAAAGTGTCCGGAGCAATCAGTCGCGGTGGCTGCGGTATTGTGGACTCTTTCTGTACTTGTGTGATTAACACAAGAAATCATCAATACTAATGGTCCCTAAATTATAGGGAATACCGCAGCTTGTGTACTCGGATGCGGACAGCTGAATGGAAGTACATGAGAAATCAATCGTGTCAGGTTAACGGCATGATTTACTCGCCTCTGAGAGCTCGAGCCTTCCAGGCACTGCACCTTTTAACTTTAGCGAGTGCGCTCCGCGTGCACGTGTGTTTGCAGGGGTGTTGCGCTTGTGCTCCATTGCCTGTCGGCGCATGCACTCACACACACTCACACACACATGCTCTGAGGCTTCGCTGCAAAATCCAGGTGCACTTTGTTGTTCGAAAGTTTACTGCGCTCACCTACAGATGATACAGAAAAATACTTATGCAACACGCCATCGAGCCCGCACTTGTTTGCACCAGCAGCGAATGTGCCCGGTGTTTTGAGGAGAACACCCATGTGTTGTCCAGTGTGTTCGTACGGTCGCCTCACTGCTTGCGCTCTCTCCTTTGCAGAGCTTGACGTCGCTGGACGGCCACCCCTCCTGTGACCGACATCCACAGCAAGTTCTCTCCCTCAGGGTGAGTATTTGAACACGGCCTCTTCATGTTGCTCCGTCAAGGAATTCCTAACCTTGGAGAAGATTAGCGCGGCAATAACTGTGGCTCTCAACAGCCTCTGCCGAAGTCTTAAAAGCCACGTGTCTCTTTGTGTGAGTAATGATATTAGAATGTGTTTTTTTATATCACGACACCGACGGGGCCTTTGCTTGATGGTGTTCCGCTATTGTTCGCCCCCGCTGTGTTTGGGTGAATGTAGTGGCCAGCGGAGGTCAGGGGGGGGCCCCTCGTTCCTCCTCAAATATAACAAATCTTCATCTTGTCCACCTTGATAGAATTCCCCCTCCACTGGGCAACCTTTCAGTTGTGCCTGTTTGGTTTTCACACCCCAAGGATTTTCAATCTACTCTAACTTAGAAGTTATGATATGCACTGCGGCTGACAAATGTGGGCGAGCTCGGATTTCAGGGCTTTTTTTATTTATTTTGTTGATGTCTTGATTGAGATTTGTAGCACGATGGAGTGAACAGGGGTTATATTAGCCCTAACCTAATCTCGGCGTGCCTGGTATGCATTACCTGAGACTCTGCAGAAACCAAGGGCAGCTTTATTCACTGTACCACTCATATTTTAGGCCAGACACCCACTCTACCCCCTTTTCTTTCCTCCACAGGATGAGATATGCACACTCGGCGCGCGTAGAAAAAAGCAGACGAGACACACTGTGAAGTGCAAAGTGGTAAGTGGAAGCAGTTCTCATCGTCCTCGCATGCACGGTGTTGTGTTTTCCCCAAGATGAATGTGTCCACTGTAACGAGCCTCATCGGCCGTGACGGTTGTGCTTCAGAGATCTATAGTCCTGGGTGCTGAAATGTCAAAAGAGCAAAGCAGGGTGCGAGTCAAGTGGACCGA
>JAUESF010000031.1:5529705-5541078 GCA_032274765.1 Malacoctenus tetranemus
TCTCTCTCTCTCTCTCTCTCTCTCTCTCTCTCTCTCTCTCTCTCTCTCTCTCTCTCTCTCTCTCTCTCTCACCCACCGCAGTGCCTCTTGGGCAATCATGTGGTCACACTACCTGACTCCTTGCTGCTCAAGAGTGCAGTTGACAAAAACAGCCTGAGGCCCGTCATGTGGAAAAGATTCAGTCGGCACACAGCATACATCGCCACCCCTTTACCCCCCACCCCCCACCCTCACCCCCCACCCCTCCATACTACAACTCCTCACTTTCTCCCACTAAGTAACCGAAGCGCCGGGGTGTTTCCCCCTCCTCTGCTCACCTGTGAAGGAAGAATGGCACGGCTCTCCTCGCGTCTGGCCGTGCGAGAGAGCGCGGCTATTTTTGTGTTTGCAGCTCCGCAGCCACGCCGCCTTAAACAGCTGCGCACAGGTGCGCGCGGGCGTACGCGTGCGTGCCCCCCCCCCCCAACACACACACACACTCAGAGAAGCGCAGGCAGCCGCTCTTTGTCAGTTGAGTTGCACTCCCCGTGTCATGTAACATAAAGCTGGCGGTCAGTGAGAGCTCTCAGCTGTCAGTCAGCCTGGTGGTCCTGGCCTGTCGAGCTGCTCACCTGTGTTTATTGGACAAGACCTGCTCCACGCTGCCCAGGGAGAACATCTTGTCTCCCTTACTTTTCTTTTTCTCCTGCTCTCTTTTTGTCTGGCTCTCTTTCTCCCTCCCTCCCTCCCTCTCTTCTCAACACAATATCACTTTTTATTTAGCTTCTCTCTTTTGTTTCTTAAGTCCACCTTTACCTTTTTCTCCCTCTTCTCCTCCTCGCTGTCCTATACAGTTTATTTTTTCTGGCTCTCTTTCCCTGCCTCTCTTTTTCTCCCTCTCCTTCGCTTCCCGTCTCCCTCCTTTCCCCGCTGTCCGTTCTTATTTTGTATTATTTTGGGACCTCTTTGTCAGGCCCCTCGCTTTAAAGCGGCGCCGTCTTTTCGGCGGCGGTGTTCATCTCTTCGCCGCACCTGGCTGAGCACACGCACGGGCCGCTTCGCACGCTGCCGCCAGACGCCTGATTGAAACTTGTGTCTCAAAGTTGCTAATGTTCACTGAAGCATTATATTGTAGATCAAGTAAATAAACTAGGTTACCATGGGAGAAATCTCTGGAATAGACTGCAGTGATCTGGCCGATGACGCACACGCGCTCGCAGACACACACACGCCTCGCTGAGGCATTCTCTCTTTCGCTTGCACTCGTAAAGAGACACACATACATCAGGCGAATGGCCGAAAAGATGTCAGTGATGTTGAGGTGTGAGCAGAAGTGGGGTGGGGGGGAGACGTTTTCTAAGGCTCAGGAATTTCACAAGTTTAATGTTTTTTGAGGAGCTCTCTAGAAAAGTAGCAGTTGGACTCAAAGATCAGCAGTAAACTGACCACCTGTATCACCAGCACGGACTATATTATCAGTGCAGCACAGTCACAATGCAAAGAGTAATAATGCTTTGCTTGCGTAGCTTCTTGAAAGTAATATTTAAAGGTGCAGCATGCGTTATTTTCTTATTGCAAACTGTTTGCAGATCAGCTTAAAACAACATGGTCGTGCCATTTCAGAACTGAAGCGCACGATTTAACCAACAAGTTTCAGCCCGTCCAGTCTTAATCCATCAAGTTAGTGTTGAGCCAAAAAAAAAGTGAAAATAAAAAAAGTGAAAACAAGTGAGAGTAAAGCTTTTATAATCGACACCAAAAAAACCTGGCCAATGGCCAAAAGTTCTGTCAAATTCATTGGAAAGTGACTCACTGCTGCCATCTAACGCACAAACGTAACATTGCTTTTATCTTATCTACTGTACCTTTAACAAAAGTAGCTTTCAGAGGAGCCCAAAGTAGTTACCAGCTCCTTCACTTCCCATTTCCTTCACCCCAAACTTTGCAATTCTACTTTTCTTTTCAGAGGACTTTTCAAAGCCCTCCTCCTTCTAAACCGTTCAAATCTATCTCTTTTTTTTGTTGGAAGTGCTTATTAGCTAAGGTAGTTAGCATATTGGTTAAATGTGGGGGCTGACTCTTTGTGGCTCCGGGGTTTTAAACCAGTGTCCACTGAATGATCCCTCAGTTTAGAGTGCTAGTGAGGCAGTGGAGCCACACATCAAAAGAGCCCCGCATTCATTTTTCCACCTGGCGTTGTATAAAACTCCCTTGTATTCACTCTCGTTCTTTTCTGTGCTGTAAAGTGGTATAGGTGACATGGTAATACATTTGCATTGTGCCCAATGATAAATACTCTACCAGGTCTTACTCACTCCGCTGCCTCCGAATGTGTCCGGACAGCGGCTGCATTGTCAAAGGCACGGGGGTCATTCAAAACTCCCCCCCTTCTGCCTTTTGTCACATATTTCTGCGCGGGTGATAGTTTTCTCATTTATTTAGTGAATAGTCGGGCGGGTGAAGAAGAAAAAGAGTTTTTACATTATGGAAATGATGGAATGGGTTATAATCTCCCGCATATTCATCACAGCAGACATTGGACCCTTGTGATACCGTCCTCCATTTGGCCATTGTTCCCGTTCTCTTCCCGCGTACTGTTCCCCTGAATGGGGCGAAGCGGGCTTTAATCCCGTCTCTCTTTGGAATGACAATGTTTACTAGCTATCATTCAATAAGGAGCAGGGAGCTCCACGCACATCCCCTCACTCTGTAAATGTTCTGCCAAACGTGCCAAAAAGCCAACCACGTATTGTTAACCTCTGAGGATGAAGGAGAGGCCCGTTTCAGCGACGTGATTGGACGATGTCGCGTTCCTTCCGAAACCTTGGCCAAACTTCTGCACCTGACTTCCTGATGATCCCCCACTTTTCTCGTGCGCATCGCGTCAGCCTTTCACAGGAAGTTCGTCTGTCTATACAATCAACACACTGACGAGACGTTTCTGCAGCTTTCTTTCCTGTAAGTAGGGATTTGGGTTGTGGTTGTTGACAGTAAATTGGCTTTCAGAGCGCGCGCCGAACACACCTACTGTGTGAATCACACACATTCATATAAAGCGGTGAGGTGTCAAACAAAAACACTCCCCCCCCTTCCTTTACGTTGCCCTTGTTATGTATTTACAGTAAATGCAGTCTAATTTTTCTCACTCACTTATCTCATATTGTGAAATAAAACACACAAGAGGAAGCTAATGAGGTTTGTGGAAATAGTGGCAAAGCGCCGACGCGCGTCTCGCCTCGCACTTCTATTTTCCTCCATTTCCTTTGCCCCCTTCCGCACTGTTTTCCCTTTCAGAGTCTTGACAGCATTAGAGATTAGTGCCATAGCTGCTAACAATCATTAGCGTGTTTTCACGATTGTTCCACGCACTGTTTTCCTCGCACCACCACCACCATCACCACCATCGACCCCCAGCCACACACACCTCCCGAGTGCGTCTCCCGCTTCCGTGCCGAGCAAGAAATGAAAAACAATCGTTACGACCTCCAGCGACCCCTCCTGACGCACAGTCAGTTAAATGGTTTGTAAGACGTTTAATTACCAAATGGTATAATCGTTATTCATCTCATCATTAGATGTATGATATTAAGTGAATTGCCTCCCCTGGGTCCCCATGTTTCACAGATCAATAGATTTAGATGGAGCTTGAAGGAGGTGGGGGGGTTGGTGGTGGTGGTGGTGGGGGGGTGCCTTGGTGGGCAGTTAAAACACTTCTGAGGCCCCTGAAATGAACACATGCATTGTTTCTGTGATGCACAGTGGTGACATTCACTCATTTATTTATGCAATTAGCTTTTATATAGGTTTAATTATGCTAATTTCAGCGTCTGCACGCAGGACTGGCAGTATGTCACTTTTTTTTAAATGGATTTACAGCTCCTGGGTTTATTTTGATGGTGAAAGGACATGAAACAATGGACAAGGTTACGGCACCACAGACTTCCCATCAGCAGAGTGCTTGCGTTTGCACTTTGGGACACTTTGTTGGTATCAAGCATTGTTTGAAGGCATTGTGGAGATTGCTAATGCAGCGTGTACACCTCTGAGGCCCAGTAGCCCGCAGCTTGATATCGCCTGTATTCCCAATGTGAATATGGCTGAGTGGTGATCGGGGACTTGCTGCACCAGAAGCCGCTATTCACTGCAGCAAGCACTACTAGCCCGAGTTAATTGTCCATTATCTACTATTATCTAAGCACTCCCTCTCTCCTTCTCTTTTATTCTCTCTCTCACTCATGATTCCAGTCGCCACCACCGGTTTCCCTCACTCAATATGCTGTATCCACTTCTTCCTTTTCCTTCCCCCTTCTACCTACTCCAGCAACCTTATATCAGCGCCGTAGCCAAGTCCAGGCAACCGAGTTCAAATAGTAATAATGATTCCCTTTGTTCCTGAGGTACCCCGAACAGGATTCAGTGCATGTTGTCGGCGAAGCACCGTGTTTAGTTCTTGTCTTATCAGCTCGCTGCTTGAGCGGAAAGTGTTCCCGTGTCTAATATTCCCATCCAGAGTGGAAATCTGAAGCGTTTGTGATGCAGAAAGCTGAAGATGTAGAGAATAAATTTGGATCTGACTTTTTTATTTTTTTTTGGATTTATGTTCACTGTTAATAACGCTGAGACAAAACCAAATACAATCCTTTCTCTTACAAATTGACCTTCCTAAATATGCATTTGTCAGAGTCCAGCTCCTTCGGCTGCCCTCCGTCTGATGACGTGATGGATTTATCTGCAGGTGTTTGAGGAATCCTCAGAAATTTCACTTGATGGCACTGTTTTCCTTTTTGCTCCTGCGGAAGCAACAGGGCATGTTTTATGTATGCTGGGCACAATGTGAAAAGCCCGGCTGTGCCACAGATATGTGTGTCTTCCTTTTTTTCCCCCTTGTCCCTGGGCACCCGGGAACAGGCAGGGAGACTGGCAAACAATAAGAAACCATGCGCGCTACTCCTTTAAAAAAAAAAAAAAAGAAAAAAAATCATTACGCCTCAGATAAAACAGCTGCAATGCAAATACAACGCGGCACAGCCACTGTACAGTAGTTGATTAACTTTTGTGTATTTTAAAGTGTTTTTTCATGCTTTTTTCATGCTTCTGGTGCTCAAAGAAGACGTTAAAGAATACATTAGATTGGAGTAATTCTGTCACTTTTCAGCTCTTTGAATTAATTAAAATGTATTCCTCTTGCGCTGCCAGGCATCGCCTTAATTATCTCAAGCCCTGTAAGACCCAGTGCATTTCAGTTCAGTTAAATCCACACTTTCCTCTTAACTGGCACTTGATTTAGTGGGATCTTCACCTGCAATTAGTCTCCCGATAACAGACACACACTCACATTTACTAATAGACGAGGCTTTTTCTCTTCTTTTTTTCCCTTTTTTTGCTTGCGTCATATTTTTAAGTTGAAATAAATAGTAAGTATTAAATCATAAATTGCGGTTGAAAGGAACAAACGACCATCGTTTGCATTCGTCTTCCTGTTGCCGAACAGGGAGGACTTTAAATAGGGGTTGGATGGATGGATTGGGGGGTGCGCTGGGTGGTGGGGGTCAAGATCATATTAAGTGCTCACATTGCAGAATGGCTTAGCATTAGGAAGTGTTGGTGTGGTGGTCCTGCCTCATGAGCAGCCTGTAAAGAAGCAATATATCACAGTGGGGGAGAAAAAAAAGATGGGGGCTTGTATTTCAGCATTGTGCACGTCATAAATAAAGGTGTGCCACACGTAATTGAGGCTCGAGCAGGGGGAACTCGGCTGGAGATGAGAAATGGAAATCTGTGTACTGGTAAATAGATAATCACACAAAAGTAATTGAGGTTTTCAAACCCCAATCTAGTCTGCCAGCATGAGCTCGTTTGCATGTTAATCACGTCAGTGATTTCCCTTCATCACAGGGAAGTCCGCGCACACTTCCATAACCAGCTTTTAATTGCATTTAAAATGTCACAGAGGTGGAACACATGTAATTTAGCCAGAACTGTGTCCAAATTAATGGGTACTACTGAGACGCTCCATTGGACAGGGTTGGAAATGAGAGAGGCTGTCCATTGTTTGGGTCTTTATTAGAGACGTCTTCCCGTCTCGCCACGATAACATCGCCGGCGCACCTTTTTGAAGTGTATATCAAGACTTCAAAATGAAATCTGACAAGCATTTTGTGAGCGACTTAACTCTACAATGGATGCCAACTTCTTGCAAAATAAGCCAAATGGATGGACGTTAGAAAAAGGTGGAAAAAGGGGCGCATCAAAGGGAGCGACCACAAAGTCAAAGTGCTGGCGTTTAAAAAGCCCGAAAGAAAGAGAGGAATGGTTTATTTTCTTTCATCACCAGGTGTTCTTTGGCGTATAAATTACCGAGATGATGTTTCCATAACACAGCTTAGGGCACTCCAGAGAGGGGAAACCTGCAAAACAGACCTATTTAATTTTTCATAGAGGTGGACCATCAGGAGCAATAAGCCAATATTCCTCTTCCCCTTTTCCAGATGCCTTCTGCACCACTATATCTTACCAAAACCCAAGCCCCTCTTACTTTTTTCTTTTTTTTCACCCCCCCCCCCCCCCACAACCCCCCCCCAAAAAAAGAAAAAGTTCTGCCGAGACCTACATGAAAGGAAGGAACTGTTGAAATGTTAATTTTACCATCTGCTGTCGAGGCCTGCTACCTTTTTGTGTGTGTGCGTGTGTGTGCGCGCATGTGTGTGTGCGTGTGTGCGTTTTCTCTTTTCCCTGCCTTCTTTAATTCCCAGTAGTTCTGTTCTGTTTCATGAATGTGCTGCTATTTTGGCCGTTTGAAGTCATGGGGTCTCTGCGAGCGCGGCTTTGACTGGCTGGAAAATACAATGCCACATGGTGGATGGCGCACACCGTCCCATTAGTTTCCTGTTTAGAGCCCGGTCCCTCCTGGTAACCCCCTGTTTCTTATACCAGTCCCAAGGTTCCAGTTACGCTCCCATGCCCACCTCCGGTACACAGTCTGTCAGTCTCCCTCGCCGACGTGGGTCTGCCCTTCCTCTCTCCCCTTCCTGAGCGCCAAAAAAAAAAGAAACTCTTGGGGGACCTATTTAGTCTGTTTATCTTAATGCTGAGGATTTTAATCACTCATTTACAATGCCCCAAGCACCTCTTATCTAATAAAACTTTTTTTTGTTCTCACCACTTTCAGCACATGTTGGTTTTCCTGTGAGCTGAACAGATGCGACGCAGAAATGCAACTTTCTCCGCCGGCCTCTCTCCATCTTTATTTGTCCCGCCTTCTCATCACTGCAGTTGACACTTTTAAAAGCAAAAGGTACATTGCCAAGTTTGCTGTGAAGATCCTGCCAAATGGATAGATTCCATTGTGCGATTTGATAGTTGGCAATTAGGGTGAGACATCCTGTGTGCAGAGTTGCTTAGCATTTTCCTTGGCCGGGACCAGATTGTTTAGTCTGCTCTCATTGTGAGCTGTTTCTGAGCCGCAGTTGACGGTTGTTTGCAGAGCGCTGGGGGAAAATGTGAGAGGGGCCAGTGCCTTTCTCTATTTATTTATTTTCCCCGTCCTTGGAGCTGGAATCTGATTTGTGTTCATGTTTCTCTATTCTCTCTGAGCGGTTTTTAAGTGTGGCTGCTGAAATCTAGACTCTGTATGACCTCACTGCGCGGCCTGTGTTTCATTAATGACCAGCCCTGTGGTTTGGGGAGAGGAATATTTTTCATATGACACCGCCTTGCATTAGCGCGGAGCGGCAGCTGCACAGCCACAAAACCATCCAATTTTGTGGCTTTGAAAGGTGTGAAAAGTTCAGCTCCCTATAGCAGGGCTTGCATTTATAATTACACCGTGTGTACGCAAGCGTGCGTGTATATGTGTCAAGGAACGGAACTACTGAAGACTTGTAAAAGAAACAACATTTTTAAAAAAAGGCCTCACCTGTTAATGAAACATTTGTCTTTCATTCTCCGTGGCAACCTGTAAAGTAAAGAGCGGAGAGATATTTCAGAGCGAGCCGTTTACTCACTTAAAGGTTTGACATGCTCCGCCTTCGAGGAGCCACCTAAAATAACAAGCAGGAACATTCAAAGTGGAGTAGGTAGCATTTTGAGAGCCTGATTCATCCGCAATAAATATTTCTTTCCAACATGATTTTTTTGCACCGTTCGGACCCTTAAAGTTCCTAAAACAAGCAAATCTTTACAGATCCTTTCTTTTCCTCCCCCCCCCCCACTGGTGCCACATCTGGCGTGAGCCGTATTTCTTTGCAGATTGATTGATTTACCAGGCTTTGTTGGACGAAACTCAAGCAAGCCGCACACCAATTGACTAAGAAGCATGCAACAATTCGCGTGTAGCGAGTCCCTGCACCCCTCCCTCCCCTCCAAAGGAGTACAGACACTGGTCTACTGTAACTCGGCGTGGTAACTCGCAGGATATTGAATATCCCAAAGGAAACCTCAGATTTGTCCCGTCCCAAAACAAAGGCTCCTTGTGCTGTCACTCTTCTCTTCCGTTCCCCTCAGTTGTTCCTCGACCACACCGGCCATCACGACACACAAAAAAAACAACAATGTGTGCGCATTTCCAGTACTCTCCTTTTACTTCTGTCAGCTTGTCGACGGGAGGTGGAACAGGGAGAGATTGAGGTTAGTCACCGAGGCTCGGGGAGAGTGAACAAAGGAGAAGATTACCTAATAGTCCTGCTATGTATTTGAAGTGGAGCCTGCTGTTTGTTTGGGGAGGTGCAGGGATGGATGTGCTGGGAGATGTCTCACAGGCAGCTGATGGGTACTTTTAAGCTGTCAGAAACATCCCTTCCGCCATTTGTCTTCCTGAGCAGATAGCAACAGGCACTTGACGGGGGCCAAAGAAACAACATCGGCAGAAAGTTGGCGTCTCCCAAGTTTCAGCGAGTGCTCGAAGCGTTGCCTCCGAGTGTAATTGGGTGCCTCTGTGCAAATTGAGAGTCACCCCTTCATGGAAACTGGTTGAACGCCACTGATGCACGCTCCACTCACTATTTTCGGGGTCTTGAGTCGCGCAGCTTCTAATGAGTCTGCCCCGAACCCGCGCATGTTTGTAAACAGTCATCTCGCAAGTTGTCACGAGGCATAAAGTTCTATATCGTGCCGGTGGCGGAGATTAATTCACAGTCGGAGCACAAACATGATCAACCTGCTGTAAACCGCTTAATTACGTGCCAAGACCGCACCAAACAGACGGAAAACACGCATGCTTGTGTGCATCTGCGAGAAATGTATTTAATTTGTCATAATTCTTCTAAATCAACCTCATTAAAACAGAGTTAGAATGGTGGAGAGTTTTCTCTCTAAAAAGCCGTGATCCTCAGAAGATTAGTGAATATTTCACTCTTCCTATTTACATTATGTTCAGCGTTATCAAAAGCACTCTATGGATGACGTAAAAAAAAGAAAAAAAAAGTGTCTTTTTTTTAATTCCACAAATTGCAGTCTCCTTCCTCCTGTGATTTCTGAACAAACAGTTACAACCTTTGATTCTTTGAAATCCCTGCCACCCATTTCTGTTTTGATAAATTGTACATCTCGTCCTATTTTCAAAGTCATCAGCGATTGCTTTTTTGCCACTCAGAGCACTGAACATGGACAGCTTTTAAAGGTAGTGAGTAGGTCTGATAAGTGGCTCAATCCTTGTACTAAAGCATTTTTTACTGAAGGTTTAATAGCTACTGTATAATGAATTATAATGTATTCTCTCCAATTGCAAATTTCCTCTAATATAGCTCTTCCGGCGTAGTGAAAAAGTCCATCTGAATATTATTGTGACCAGCTTTTTAAGAATACAAATCAATTGCATGATTTTAAGTAGTTAGACTCATACTTTTGTTGTAAATTCCCCCCCAATGCCAAATGGAATGGTGCTTGTATAACTGGAACAGCTAACCAATTTCAAAGTAGTGACATTTTTTCCTCCGCAAGATGATTTACTGTGTTTGTGGTACATCACGGTCAGTCCAGAGCCAACTCTGTGTGTGTGCGCGCGCGCGCGTGTGTGTTCGTATAAAATACAACTGCTCGGTCAAACATTTCAGCCTAGTTTGAGCTCATTGAAAAGCAATAGGCTTATGAATCATCTTGCTGTTCCAATTTAATGGAACATACCTTTCAATGACAGCGTGTACCAGCACATCATCAAAGTGAAACTTCCAAAGTTCCGCTTAACTTGTTGCTGAAATAGTTTCTCGTTTTCAAGAAAATTGCACCGCGCCAAGTCTCAAGAAGTGTATCGGGGAATCTTCCCTCAAGGAAAAAATTGCCACTTGCATACTTGTCTTTGACCAAAGTGAAGCCCTCACCCACTCCAGGGGAACATATGCTGTTTAGGAAGATATAAAGGAGTAATTTTATTACTCGGTACATCTCCCCCTCAGAAGCCATTTCATTTCTCCTTTCAGCCTCCACAGAAGCCTTTATTTGATCTCATATTCCAGAGTATGACTGCCTCAAACCAGTCGGACTCCGTTTATTTTCATTTGGAAAACACATTTAGTGTTGAAGGGATGGCAAAGGATTTAAGTGAAGAGCAGACAGGGGGGGGGCTCTGCTGTGGAAGGGACTGAGGCAAGTTTCTCTATCACATGCTAATGTCCTCCTGCAGGGATTGTTGGGAGCCAAACTTTATATTTTCTTCCCTCAATTTGAATCGGTGTGACTTGTTTCGTTTTTCAAGGCAATCAAGCAAAATAATCTCCCACATAGAAGCACTTTTCGCCCCTTTTTTCCCCGTCCTCGCAAATAGCCGTTAACTTGCATCCATGAAACCGATCCAGCTGGATACCCTTTACTCAGCGCTTTGAAAGTGCAGGGGAAGAAAAAAAAAAGTGTGCCGTTTATTAGGCAGCACACTCGGGCAGCCCCACATGCAGCTGGACACTGGAGAGGGGAGACTTCCTCATAAACTCTGAGCCCTCTGCAGCGGGCACGGCACCCGGCTGAACCCGCCAGCTTCCCCCCTCAACCGCACACACTCGGCTGTTTAGTAAATCTAGCTGTCGAGGGGAGCCTGCACCTTATACAAAGTCTCACATTTACTAAAAAAAAAAAAAAGAGAGAGAAATCCTCCCTCGTTCTCTCCCCCCTCTCTCGCTCTTTCTCTCTCTCTCATTTATCAGTGTTTCTGTCTGTCTCTCTGCCTGAGCCTGCAGCACCTATATCCTCCCCAGCCTGTGTCTGGTGACAGCACAATGAAAACATTTTTTGTGGAAAGTGTCGTTTCACTGCTCCGGAAGTCCCACTCACCTAAATAGTTCCTTCTCTATGTCTTGTCTGTCTTTTTTTTTCTTTCTTTCTCCTCCTTCCTCTTTTTTTTTTGTGTGTGTGTGTGTGTGTGTGTGTGTGTGTGTGTGTGTGTGTGTGTGTGTGTGTGTGTGTGTGTGT
>JAUESF010000031.1:5546221-5562135 GCA_032274765.1 Malacoctenus tetranemus
CTGCTAATAGTCTGCGCCGCGGCTTGATTTCTTTGTGTCCACCCCCCCCCCCCCACCCCACCCCCCTCTCCCCCCCCCTCCTTCCCTCCCCTCCTTATTTCTTTGCCAACTCTCGCCACCCTCTCCGCCCCCTCCTCCCCGCTCCCCACGACCAGCCCCCCTACCCCGCCGATCAAGCCACTGGTTTTTGTGTACTATTGGTCCTCAGGCGTCAAAACAATCCGGCGGGGCTGCCTGACTTGTTTTAATTAGGCAGCACTGAAACGGCAACTGTCTCTCAGACGTGACCAGGCAGAGGTGCTCTCCCCTCGCACTACTGTAAATACCGCTGTAAATACTTCTCCGGTGATGTCTTTGACAGTCCGCGTCAGCTAGTTGCTCTCCAGTTGCTTTCTTTTTTTTCTTTCTTTTGCCCTTTTTCCCCCCCTCCACTTTTCATCCTCTGTTTTCTGCTGGCGGCATTTTTTACCCCCTCTCTCCATTTTTTGATACTATTAGTGCTTTCAGGCTTTTGAGAATACTTCTTCAAATGCTTCTTACCGGGCAGAGTGGATTTCTCATTCATTGTTTAAAAGGTAGGTCATTCTATCCGTCTCGTGGGGACAATTTCTGTTTAGATGTGTACTTGCTTTGTGATAGCGTGTAACTTGGTAATGCATGGAGGTGGCTAATTGTTTTTGAGTGCTCTACACACTCTTGCCAGAGCGCGGTATGGAGGCTACCGACTGCCGCTCAACCCTCCTCTAATCCCATTCAGACTCTTTACATCCACACACTCTCTCACACACACACACACACACACACTCACGGAGACATGCACACAATCCGAGCTGAAAGGAGAAGCGATGAACTGCTCTAGTATAAAGCCAGACACACATACCTTCGCGGCGAATGCACCTCTCTTAGCAGCGTTCCTTTGGCTGGTCTCCTGCCTCTGTTTCTCTCCGCGGTGCCGAACACACAGAGCAAAGTAGAGAGCCGGTCCGGCAGCTTGTGTGTGTGTGTGTGTATGTGTGTGTGTGTGCGTGTGTGTGCGTACACTTGCACGCAAAAGAGAGAGAGTAGGGAGAGAGAGAGAGAGCGCACGGGCGAGCGGGAGTGCGAGTAGAGCGAGAGCAGCGCGAGCTCCCCGGGAAGCTCGCTGGCGAGGTGCGAGCGGAGAGCCGGCGAGCATCCTGCGACGAGTCACAGCAGCCGCCGTGTGAGGATCCTCTCACACACACACACACGCACACACACACACACACAGAGGCGCACGCACTCTCCTGGTCCCACTCAGGACCCACCCACACGCAGAGAGTACCTGCGCTTACACACACACACACACACACACACACACACACACATACACACACCCTCTGTGATACAGGCTTCACTCAAATACAAATAAAAATGCTTGTAAAGTTGCTCAGTCTCCAAACAAATTTTAATTTGGATTTAATTTTCAAACCTTAAAAATAGAAGCAAATCTAACAAACGATTGTTTTACTTTTCATTTTCATCCATTTGATTTTTTATGTTTTAATGTAATTGTGAAATTTTTATCAGTGGCAGCAAAAGAAATGATCGTCTAATTATATCCAGTGTGGAGAGACAGAAGCCACCTCTGTCATAAATTTCCATTTTGTACACCACCCCCCCTCCACCTTTCCACACACATCCACTCTCTCACCCACACACACACACACACACACACGCACACACTCCCTCCACTGTCCCTCTCCCATTCTCTTTCCACCTCTCCCCCAACTCAAGCCTCCTCTTTCGGGCCTACGTGTCCGACCTGCACAGGGGGCCCCGGTCGGTAATTGCCCCGGTGACAACTGGAAATGATAGAATAATTGTCAGGAGAGGCGTCTGGGCTTTCTTTCTCTCTCTCTCTCTTTCTCTCTCTCTCTCTCTCTCTCTCTCTCTCTCTCTCTCCTTTTTTTTTTTTTTAATGGGGCGAGGGTGATTTAAGTATGCATGAATGGCACGGTGGCGGCGGCGGCGGCTGCGGTGGTGGTGGTGAGGTGGCGAGCGAGGGAGAGGAGAGGGGAGAGAGAGAGAGAGGGAGCAAGGGGAACTGGGGCGGGGGCTGGGTGGCGGGCGGCGAGCGGGAGGGGGTGGGGGGTGGGGTGGAGGGTGGAGGGTGGAGGGGGGGGGGGGGCCGGCTTGTTTATGATGCCATCCCCCATAAACACGACTGAAGTGATGACACAGATAGTGTTGCCTCTTCACACGGTGACACCAGTCGACTTGCGGCCGTTGCTGCTCGACACCCTCGGCGGTGGCAGAGGCAAGCACTCTGTTCTCCCCGGTCAAGCTCTCTGGCACTTCCTCACCTTAAGGTAAAAAAAAAAAAAGAGAGAGAGGGAAAAAAAAAAAGTCAGGCAGACTCCGTCTATCCATCCATCATTCATCCATCCATTCATCCACCCATCAATCCTCTGCCATCCATAGTCGACTCCTGGCTCTTGGCTGTGTTTAATGGTTGTGTTTTATTGCCGGGCTGTGTCTCCTGCCTTCCCCGTTGGTCGTCCCACTGTGTAACCGTTCAGCCTTGGTCTGCGGGCTCTGTTAATCTGCTGCTTAATTAGTGCTGATGAATGGCTCTGTGTGTGCGACTGCGTGCGTCCCCACGTGCATGCGCCGCCAGCGTGTGTGTCCGTGTGTGCTCACGTGCGCGTGTGTGTGTGTGTGTGCACCCCAACTTGTGTGGCTTTGTGTGTGCGCGCGGGTGTGTGCACGCGGGTGTGAACTTGGCTGTGGTATTTTCTGCTCTCCCCCGGTCAGCGTTGGGCTTTTTTTTTTTTTTTGTCGGGATGCTCGCTGGCGAAGCTAATCATTGATCATTTAAATAAAGAGGACAACGATGCAGCTCTGTGATTAAACAGAATGAAAGGGCAGAGCCACTGAATAACCTTTCTTAAGCTAATAACAATCAAAAATTCATCAGCTGCAGATCTGTGCTTTAAGAGGGCAAAGCTTGCGCTTGAAGTTTGACTTTTTTGTTTTTCTCCTGTCTCTCCGATGCGGGGCTGAAAAAACAACAATCCAAACTCTGCTGCAGATGTTTAGTTTGAGGAGGCGAGAGGTCACGAGAAGTGATAATTGGTGAAGCACTAATTATCTTTATCAAAGGCGAGCGGGATCATTTGTTTACTTAAATATTGATGAGGGTGAGCAAGGCATGGTATTGGGCTATTGTGGGCATATTATTAACATTTCATAGGGCTTTGTGCAGGAATGCGAGAGGGACTCCTCTTCATAATTTAATACCCTAATGCATAATGAGCTATGTGATTAGTTCACATGGAGAATTGGCCAAACTCCATTTTGAAGGCAGATAATTTACATTGTTCTCCAGAGTCTGGCATATAATAGGTTCTTTAGCGCAATAAAATTAAATGCTACACATTTTATATTTCAGCTTACAAATCCCCCTGGCAGTGTTCGTTTTTAACTCTTCTTTCTCCCTCCACGTCTGTCTGGTTTTGTTTTAAAAAAGGAGCAAAAAAACAAAAAGGGGCTTGTCAGTCGGGGGCGATATGAATTTTAAAATTGTTTAACTAAAACACATGTTTACCTACATGTTTTATTTAGAATGCACACTGGCCAATTAACACTGTTCATTAGCCGAGCCGCGTTATTTGTTTTGAAAGTTTAACCAATCACTTTGTTATGCTAATTGTGATGTAATTTAATTTGAGTTGCCGTAATGATGATGCCGCTATTATCCACATAAATGATGCAGTTAAGCAGCACGGCCTCATTTGCATGTGCTTGAAGGGAGAGAGGCTGAAAGGAGCCGGCTCCCATATCACTCTGCTTTAATTTTCCACCTCTGTTCACTCCTGCCCTTTGGGTCTTCCTGGCCTGTCGCTGGCTATTGATGATCAGCACTTTTATCAGAATTTTTCCCTCTATGACAAAGTGCTCTTTATTTGCCTGCTAACAGATTCCTCGAACTACAATCTGGGGAAATTAAATAATGGAAATATGTGGCGATTAAAATATGCAAATGACTCCTATATCACACGTTAAGTGAAGGAGTGATTTTTGTGCTTCTTCCATCACACACACACACCTCAACACAAATCCTGTACTTTTGACTATTTTTGGCAGCTCTGTGTGTGTGTGTGTGTGTGTGTGTGTGTGTGTGTGTGTGTGTGTGTGTGTGTGTGGGTGTGTCTGCTTATTGAAATTAACATTTCCATATCAAAGTTTTTTTTTTCATCTGTTGATTTTTATCTTTCTCTTCGAGCTGGACGTCACTCAGACGTGGTTTGGACACTTGGGTGTGTTTTTGAAACGTGAGCGCAGTCAGACAGAACACACACTCTGCCAGCTCGCGTCGGTGTGTTTCTGTGAAATCTCTGTATTTTTTAATTTACAACTCCTTCTTTTCCTGCGAGCGTTTATTTCTAACAAAGTCCTCGACCTTGTTTTGGAGGAAAGTGCGTCCAAGGCAAAGTTAAAAGCTGCTCGATATCTGTTTTGTCGTGGTTTACACTTTGGTCATTTTTCTGTGGAGACGTTATTTATTTTCCTCTGGACCACCTCCCCCTCACCCCCACCCCCACCCCCCCTCACCCACTTTTTATGCCTCTAATTGGTTACATAAATCTTATCTGGTATGAATGAGAAATGTTGCGGTGTTGTCAACTGCAATCTTCACCCTTATTTACCAATTCATTAAGATCTATCGATGCAGGACTGCTGAGAGGGAATGACAACATAAATCAGAGCTTGAGACATAATGGCCCTAATCAACCAGAAATAACTGGAAACGTCACAATGAGCTATGTCTCTGTAGCAGCGCGCCGGCCGCCGCTCTGCTCCCCGCGCCCGTCCGCTGGATGTGCGCCGCCGCCGCCGCCGCCGAGAGGAGTCGGATCATCCAACTGTCATTAGCTCCTCCGGTTTCTCCACCCCCCCCGCTCCTCCTCCTCCACCCTTCCCAAAAAAAAAAGTCCTTTCACTTCCTTCTCCGTTATCCACAGCGACCCCGTCCTAATGGAATAAACCAGCTTTTTCCGAGTGGAATACTTCCACGCGCGAGGTCTATAAATACAGTCAGGTCGGAAGTGCCCTGCATTCAGCGCGCACCTCCTCTGCTCTTGATAAAGATGATTGGACGAGACAATGAGGCCTCCCCTCTTTATAGGTCAATTAGCCCTGATTAGGTGGGCCGAGTTAATTAATGGAATTGGCAAATATGCAAATGAGAGCCGACTGATCGGCTTTCGTCACTGTCTCGCTCGCCCACAGCGGCGGGAGGGAGGGGGGGGGCTGCCTGCTGCTTCAGCAGAGCGAGGTGTCTGCTGGGGAACATGTAAATGATATGGGACGAGCCTAAATGCAGGAGAAAACTACTTTCTCTCCTCCTCTTTTTCACTGGCGGTGAAGCTTGTGCTCTCGCCATCGTGCTGCATTTCACAAACGCACGATTCTCATATGTTCAATTTCATTCATCATGTTTCCCTCTTTCATCGTTTATTTAGATTTTTGCCATTTTTCCTGCTTCTTTCTTGTGTGTTTTCTTAGTAACCGGATGGCTCACGTACACTAACTGTTTTCCATTGTCATATCTGCGAGCTGGTCGTATTCATGTAACATTAATTTGTATTAACGTACTATCATGCTCACCATTCACGAGTGGCTCTTGCATTTGATTCTAAGGAGACATTGTGCAGACTGTACAATTGAACATGCACTTTACACTCTTTCCCCGCTTTTTCTTTGTCGTTTCTCTTTTTTTTTTTTCCTCCCCTCCTTTCTGTTCTCCACGAACACTGACTCAGACACTCACACAATCCATTCAGGGACACTTGCACGCTGTGGCAAATAGTCTGTCTTTTATCTTATTCTGTCTCATCTCCTTATTGTAAATAGAAGAGAATTAAGTTCTGAACATTCTCCACTGAATGTCTCCTATCACAGAACTACAATTTATTGTCGGCTCAAATGAAGAATTGAAATACGACTGAGGGTTTTTTTTTTCCTCAATGTAGGGCTCATTGGACAGGAGATAACCACATTTGATTCTGTTGCTTTGAATAATGTTAATCCCGAAAAAGGCAAAGTCCATTATTCATATTCATCTCTTTTCATTTGGCCCCACTCCTGATTTTGTAAATATGATTTCTTCAGCCCCTCTTTTTTTTTTCCTCCTCACCTCCAATCTTTATTCACCGGTAAAGCACTTGTGAAATTCCTCTATCTGAGAGCAGAAACCATTACCATACACAGGTTTAGAAGAAGTAGTCATTAATGCTCTTTTATGGTGGCCCTTTAGTGCCAAAAAGGAAGCTTTTAATTCCAAGGCACGGCGAGCCTGGCTTGCCTTTACTTAATCCGGGCGACTGGGTTGCGCCGTGGCTTTTCCAAGTGGTCGTTTTTCCATCTCCAGCTCCAAACTGGCGGTAATGAATTGCTTGTGGTGTGACAGCTCACTGTCAGGGAAAAATTACATTTCACACTCTGCTTAAAAACAAATACTTTGCCCTAATCAGAAGATTTTTTATTGAAAGCATTAATAAATCTAGATTCTGATTAAGTTCCTAAACTTTGTCCTCTCTCCATTATTTGGCCTTTGGATGAAATTCATCACTTCCAAATGCAGCGAGTTTTCAATGCCATTTTTTTTTTCAGTCAGCACATACGTGGCATTTTGATTTATTAAGCAATCTGAAGTATTGAATATGGGAGCTCCTGCCCTTGCCCAGTTACTTCTTTATTTTGTATGCATAGTAACTTATGGCACTGATGAATTAATTTCACTCAAGCACAGAATCAGTGATTATTTTAAATGGTAGCCATATCACGACTTGATCAGAGAGCTGTGAGGAGTCAGCAGAGTGTGAAATGTAATTTCTACTATTTTATTTTTTTTTATTTTGATCTCCGAAAAAACCCGAAAGAATTCCAGCCCGCCACCTGAAACGTGAGCTGATAATGAACGGACGTCTGGGATCACAGATTCACAGGTCACCCCCTCCCTTCTTTTTCTTTCCTTCTTCCTTTGTCATCTTAATGAAAATATTTTGTGCAACTCATGCATATAAGATGAGGAAATGGATCAGTGTTTTAGATGGAGACAGAGCGGAGAACATCCCCACACTGAGAACGGATCGCTCACAGACAAAACCAGTGTGAAGCCAGTTGTGTGTTACCAGCGTAGTGTGTATGTGTGTGTGTGCATATATATGTATGTGTGTGTGTGTGTGGGTTGAATTCCTCAGTGTTCCCCAGACATTGTTGGAGCCCAGCAGACAGCTGTGTATTCCCACTAGATGGATGGCCAGTGTCATAGTGTGTGTTTACTGCACATGATAGAGCGGGAGACAGGCCAGGTAATGAGGCTACATTAAGGGCTTTTAGAGCTCGCAAACAAAGATGGAGGGCTGCTTCTTTCCCCTTTAATGATAGGTGTGTGTGCAAAACTGGGGGAGAGAGGGAGAGAGAGAGAGAGAGAGGAGGGGAGTGTGTGTGCGTGCGTGTATGAGCCAATGAATGGCTCAATTTTCCTTACACCTTTGTTGTGTCACTTGTGGGAAGAAAGAGGAGAAATTTGACCGATGTCTGAGGCCAAATGTGCCATCAGGACACTTTTTTCCCCCCCAGATTCCTGATAAATGGAGTTGTGAGCGTAAATACCTGCCGAGGGAGAAAAAGCGAACAGGTGTACAATCGTGCGAGGATAGAGACAAAAACTGGAGTTGTCAAATGGAGCTCCATCAGGACACGGCTCATCCTTCATAGAATGTTGGAGTCATCAAGTGATAGCAGGAAATTTGTGCCAGTATCACTATCATCTCCCCTCGTGAAGCTATACATCTTCAGCCTTACCAGCGTATTACCAGGTAATAACAGGCTTCTTCTGCTTCCGATCATGATAATAAGTGGTCTCGCCCCCCCCTCCCCACCCACCCACCCACCCACCCCCCACCTCATGGGAAGATTACAGCTTGAAGAAATGGCATCAAATAGCGGGTGTGTCGAAATTCAGAACTCCGGCAATTTCTGGATGTCAAACACACGTGCGGGCAAGCCGGCAGCCCCCGCACGAGCCGCGTTAGAGCCGTCCGCGCACCCACCCCCCACCTCCCACCCCCACTCCCAAGTTAGATGTCATAGCTGGGGGTAGCGCGGCTCCTTCCAGGCCAGTCGGTTGAGGACAGGCCGGGGCCGGGGTCAGGGCTGGTACCGCCTCTGGGGAACAGGCATGGAGGACGCGTGGTGGGCAAATACACGCACACAAATGTAGATCCTGGCCTCACGCGGTCACACCCTCGGGTGATGAGTATTGTCACTGTCTGTTTTCTCCCAAGTACTGTGTGTGTGTGTGTGTGTGCGCGTGTGCGTGTGTGTGTGCGTGTGCGTGCGTCTGTGTGAGAGTGTGTGACAGTTCCATCACCCCCACACAGTCAGATCGGCAGCTTGGTCGCCGGCTCGTCATTGCAGCCTGGCTGTGTTTCTAATTGACATTCTAATTGGCAGATTTGAATGCTGCCTTTAGATGGCTAATTAATTTATCTCACCGCTGTCATTAAGGTTAAAGCACCATCTGATCTCTGCGAATATACTTTGCATATATCTGCATTATCATTATGTTGCAGCACGAAATATTGCACCGGTTTTATTTTGTAGGTGGGCAGAAAGATTAGCGCAGATTAAAATTGTTTTTGTTTTTTTTTTTTAAATTCGGCTTATTCAAATAAATCCTGAGGCATGTTTTTTGTTTTGTTGAATTTTCAGATTTTTTTTGTCTATTTTTTTATAGAACATTAACTTTTTATACACACGTAATTACATGTAAGCACATAAGAATAAAGAAAAATTCATTGCTTAATATCAAAGGAGCAATTTCCCCTGATTTCCACCGCAGTTTGCATTGCATTCACATGTTATTAAAAATCCTTATTTCCTCGTCTCATATATCTTCAAGTTTTCTGAACATCCATCGTCGATCCAAGAAAGAAAGAAAGCAGGAAAAAAAAGAGGAGAGATCCAAGCTCCATTAGAATGTTCATAAAAACGTAGTAAAGGCAATCAGACAGTCTTTCTCTGAATATTTTAAACATCGGGCATGTAAAATTTATGCCTAATTTGAATACTTATTAGCCGGCTGATCTCGGCTGCAGCCTTGAGTTTCTTATGCTGAGATTCATCACCGGATTGGATGTCACATTGTGCCAGTCCCCCCTTCTCTCTCTCTCTCTCTCTCTCTCTCTCTCTCCCCCCTCTTTCTCTTGCACCCCACCCCAAACCACCCCACCCCTCTCAGAAACCACCACCTACTTTCTCCCTCCCACTCACTCTCCTCTCTCTCTCTCTCTTTCATTCTCTTTCTGTCCCTCTGTCTTCCTTCCTCCCCCCCCTCCACGCCTTTCCTCTGCGTTGCCGTTCCCCTCTCTGTCTTTTCTCACTGTGTCTCTCTCCATCAGTAGTGAGAGCGGTGGCGGCAGCAGCAGCGGCGGCGGTGTTTAACAGGGGCCTGTTTGTTCACAAGCACGCCTCGTCCTGGCCTCTTCCCTATTTACTTGTGTCCCGGGCAGCTGTCGCCCTGCTCTGTGTAATAGCTCAGCCCTGTTTGTTCTCCCTGCCTAGATCCTGTTTATCCTGGCTGTGGACATCCTTTAAGGCCTGTCCTGTATCTGCCCCTCGTCAAACACTCACTCACACACACACACACACACATAGACACACTCACACAAACACAAGCGAAGGACGTGTACACACTTCTATTAAAATGGTATTTACAGGCCAAAGAATACACACGGCACCCATGTGAGCTGGGCACAAATGCTCACAAAAACACCTTCACACACGAGCAGAATCATCTGTTAGTTTGCTCCTATGGCAAAAAGGAGGGACAAAAAGGTGTTGAGATATAAAAAATGCCTCTGGAAATATGTTTTTTAAAGACAAACTTCCTTCATTTGGTATTTAATTTCTATTTCGAAGATATTTACTCCTCTTTCTTTTCTTTTTCACCCAAATTCTAGTTTTTCAATATTAGAAATAAATCTTCTCTGAACAGAGACGGCAAAAAAGGGGGGGAAAAAAATCCATGATGCATTTTGAGTCATTGGCTCGGAGTGTCGTTTTATTCATTGTGAGAATGTCGACGTGTGATGTTGGCGGGGCTCCTCTCTGCCCCAGCGCAAGTACAGAGCATTAAATGCAGGGGGATAATGATAAAACATTTATTACTGGAAAGAGAGGAGCTAATATGCATAATTTATGCTGTTTTTAGCACAATCATTAGTGATATTCGTGATAGAATTTTCTCCCTTTCTTGCCTCCTTTTTTTTTAATTTCCTCTGTCTCTCACCAGTTTTCCATTTCTAATAGACGCTGGCAGAATTAATTCAGTTTCTTGTATTTATTTACACTTGTTAAAATTTTTGTTTTGGCTCGTGATTCTCGCACCCAGAAAGTTTGATTGCAGCTCAGCGGTTTGGTTTTAATTGCATCTCATCGAGAGCGGAGATGATTTTTACCCCCAAAAACATGAATGTATAAGATTTGATTAAAGAAGAGGGTTTGAAAAAAAAGCACAAGCCAATAAATGACACACGAGCATCCTTCCTCTATGGAAGCCTGCGAGGCAGATTTTATTTAGCCTCAGTGAGGATGACAAACCCATTATACTGTTCATCACCAGCCCAGTACCATGTGATTCGGTGCCTCCTCCTCCTCCTCCTCTCCCCTCTCTCCTCCTCCTCCTCCTCCTCCTCACCCCTCCGCCACCAAATTTTTAATTTTGCATGATTAGCTTTGCGTCATTAGGCAACTTCATTCACATGCGAAACACACTTAAAAATCTGACAGCTTCAAGAAGGCAAATATTTTAGGAAGCTTCTGTTTTTTGGGTCGGCGGTGCTTAAAGTGCGCTGCGGATTTTTGGTAATCAACCATCTGCTTATTTGTCATTTACATTTTCAGGAAAGCATTTTGTTGATTCTGAAAACACTGAGTGATTCCTGCTGCAGAAAACCACAGAAACTAGTAATGGTGAATCCAGGTGCTTTTACACGTGTTCAAATTTCAGTGGATTAAAACACATTTGAATGCCGCTCCCATTTCAAAAAGCACCAGGACATGCATCTCTTTGTATTGCTTCATTTACACAATAAATGCATAATTGCTCCTCCTGCATCCCCCCATTCTCCTCTTCCCCCTCCCTCTTCTTTAAATGCTTTAATTTGCAGAGGGGGGACTGAGGGCTTGATAATGGAAGCGTAAAAAAAAAAAAAAAAAAGGAGGGAAAAAGGGGGGAATTGTAACCAGAAGAGCCCTAACTGGTGCCTCTTAATCACTTCTAGGTTTTAAATCATGATGATGCAGGAGTCGGCCACAGAGACAATAAGCAACAGTTCAATGAGTCAAAATGGAATGAGCACCCTAAGCAGCAGCCAATTAGAGGCTGGCAGTAGAGATGGGAGATCAAGCGCTGGTGACACAAGCAGCGAAGTAAGCACAGTCGAGCTGCTGCATCTGCAACAACAGCAGGTAAGTTGTGTTTCTCCCCCGTCTCGTCTCTCTCTCTCTCTCTCTCTCTCTGCCGCTCGCTCTCTCCCTCACTCCGTTTCCCCCCCTCGCTCTCCCTCTCTGCTCTGCTCTGCTCTGCTCTGCTCCGCTCAGGCAAGCGCTGGGGTGTTCTACATAGGCAGGAGGCACCATGAATTATTTTGTTGTTTTGTGTGCGTGTGTTTTTTTGTGGAAGTGGAAGGAGGGGAGGGAAGAAAAAACAACAAAACATTGTTTGCACAAGAGGCTGTTTATGTTGTTGGTAAATTTTGTCAGTTTGTTGTGCTGTCGGCACGTTTTTGCTTGAAGCCTGCAGATGGTAGTGAAAGTGTTTCTGCTGTGACTCTTGTCGTTGTTTATGGATTTTGCACTGTTTTTTTCACCCTTTGCATTGTGTTTTGTACATTTATAGAGCAGCCATGTGAGGCCATGTGAGAAAAGCCGTAAGCTTGTGTGTGTCTGAGAGAGTGCGTGTGTGCGTGTGTGTGTGTGTGTGCGCGCGACTGGGACTCAGTGAGAGAGGAAGTGTGTATTTGAGGATCGTACGGACCAGTTTGGGCAGCGTGTGCGTCTGTGTGTGCGCATGTATGTGTGTGTCATGACGGTGCTGTATCCACCAGAGGGCCTCCTAACTCGGCACTAGTTGGAGGCACTCACACGCACGCACACACACACACTCGCACACGTTCACACAGACCAACCAGCGGAGAAACCTTTGACCGTAACACTTTTGCATGCAGCCTCTCCGTCTCACTTTCCTCCCACTTGATCATTTTTGTTTATTCATTGCTTGTTTATTTCCTTTCTCCTGAATCTTTCTGGTTTGATGCACAAACATCCGAAACTCTTGTCTTGAAACTCGATTTATCCCCCCCCCCCCCCCCCCGAACCCGTGTCTCATTGTACTGACACTATTCATCTCGGAGCAAGAGTTGTGGGGGCAGGGGGGGGTGAATGAACTGCAGGGGGGGTCTTAGAGGTGGTGGTTGGGGGGCAGGAGTTGTGAAAGTCAGTCGCCAGCAGAGCAAAGGAGTCAAGTGTCTCTCGTGTCTTTTCACGGTGAATGATGGCTTTGACAGTTTGCCAAAAGAGCAGCAGGAGATTAGGTCAGAGGGCCATGCTGCGGGGTGGTTAGGAGTTGTGGGGGTGGGGGTGGGGGGGGCCGCACTACGCCACGGGTTTCGTAGCGATGCGTGCTGTCCTTTTGGCATGATGGGAATTTTCAGGCAAGTGTATATTTTTGTGTGTGTGTGTGTGTGTTTTGGGAGGCAGCTGAAGCCCCGTGGTCAGGCTGGTTGAGGGCATGGACACCGATGTGTTTCCCTTTGTATGTTCAGTGTTGCAAAATGAAGCCGATGTCCCGGAGCACCCCCCCCCCCTCCACCCCGCTTTCCCTGACATCACCTCTTCCTCCCCCCCTTCCACACACACACACAATCCCATCCCATCCCAAACACCCATCCTCCATCTCCCGCACAACCCCGGTGGTGCTGCTGGTGGCTGCGGCGGCATCGTGGCACTGTGGCCTCAACCCCGATTTATCTCTGCTCTGCCATTCTCTCCCCCCCCCTCCCTGCACTCACACACACACGTGTGATTGGGGTCAATTCTCTCCCTCTCTCAGTCATCGCTCTACTACATTTGAAGGTGTTGGCTGGAGAACTGCCTTTTATCTGCGTCAATCGTCTCGGCAGATAGAGCGTCGAATCGAAAAAAGATAAGAGAGCACGATAAAAAGATGCTGTGAAATTGTTGTTGCATCGAAGCCAGGTTGAAGTAGAAAAAACCCCCGAATGAAGCATGTTCAAAATGTACATTTGCGTACATATTTTTCAAAATTCTGATTAAAAATCGCATCTGTGCAGCAGATCAGGAAAAAGGAATTGAAGTCGGAATAAAAATGTGTGTAAATGATCTGAAAACAAAATCGAAGCTGTTGAGATATTAATAAGGGAAAAAGGCCGCGAGACGGAGGGGAAAAAGCGACGTAAGCATAAAATGTCTAGTTAAAGTGTGCGAGATGGACGTTCGGCTGCGAGCCGTGGCGGTGGGTGCGTGGGGCTGGGGGAGGACGGGCGGGCGGGGGGGGGCTGCTGTATGACAGTGTGCGCCTTGGCGCCTTGTAAAGAGGCCAGCCCGAGCCTTCTCCCTGCCCACAGACAGACACATTGAAATGAGCAGTCCAGCTAACAGGTCTCTGGAGACTTTTTAAAACAGGGGGCCCTGCGCTGTTAACTTCACACACACTTCCTGTGGCACGCCGCATCTCTTTCGAAGAGAGGAATCGCAGTTCAAGAACGGAGGATGACTTATTCCTTTTCATTTCCTCGCTCCACTCGCCCACACCGCCTGTGTATTTGCTTGTGTTCATCTGACGTAGGTGATCGTGGACGCATGTGAGAGGCAGTTTGTGTCGTCACTCCTAAACGTCGACTTTTTTTTGCTGCTGCTGCTGCTGTTGGAATCATCTTCCTGCCCACGTCTGCTCTGAGTCCATTCTGAAGGAAGGCTGTTGGGTGTAATTTTCCGCCCATATTTGGAATGACATTGAGTGGTCCGGTGGGTATAGAGGCTCCGGTCTCTCATCACGCTGCTGGGGGGATGATTAATAATAAGCACTGATGAATTCTCCACTGTCCCTGTGGGTTCTGCCATTACCTAGCAGCTCCAAAATACCACCTGCAGCTATAATTAGAAAAGCAGCATCTTAAGGTCTCGTCACCTTAGATTCGGCCAAAGGCTGGTGAAACACAGATCAGGCCTGTGTGTTATGTTCCATTTTCTTCCATATTCAAATATTGATAGTTGAGATTTCTCTCTAAAAACACACATAATGTAGCTTCAGTCGGTGATAGATGGCCAGAGTTTCAACCCAGCGAGTCATTACGCTCAGTGTGAACCACACTCTGATATCCACATATCTTGAATAATAAACCGTCGTCACAATTAAATATCCAGCCCCTAATTTCTGTCGGGGTTTCATCACCCCCGTTCCCAAGGTTGTCTAAATAGACCTAATTTGATTTGAGATCACAGATTAGATACCCACTGTATCTGATTGCAATTTGCCAGCTGCAGATATGTATCAGAGCAAATGATGAATGTTACACAGCCCTAATTATGCAGAGCCATCACTAGAAAAAGCCTTCCTGAAAAAAAAAGAAATGTGCTGAGCTCATATTACCAATCAATTTGACATTGGGCCTTGTCAGAATTGTGTTTTAATACCATACGCTGGTATGTATGTATGTACATGGAAGCCATGCATTGATCTTTGGATCCATACCATAATGTCCCATAATGAGCCTGTTAGTTGATTACAGTGGTCTGTAGACTTAATCCTGCCAGGGTTATCAGTGGGATTGATGAGCCAATACTCAGAACTGCTGCCCCCTCTAAATGGGCTCACGACTGCAGGAAGTATATTGATATTCAGAGCAAGATGGAGGCTTTGGCTGATGTATTATAGTCGAGTAAGTAGTTTTAACCACAGACCTTTTGGTGGCTGTGGGGACAAGCTCCTGCTTCTGCAACCTACCACTCATCTGTAATACTTAAAGATTGAACATTGATGTAAAACATGAGTCATAACACACTCACGCTCTCGTAGTCTGTCTTGGTTTTCTGATTTAAAAGTGTCGCTATTGACTTTTGCATAAAATTGCAGCCGATAGGAGACGGAGGCAGAGGTGTTGGTAAACTAGTTGGGTATGCATTCCAGTGTTTTCCTCAGGCGCATGATGCAGCAAAATGCAAACCATCCAACCCCATTTAAATGACTGCAGCATTCTGACATAAATTACAATAAGTGCGCCGAGGTGCCATCTTACTTCTCGGCTACCCGCGTCGCTACACGAGAGCTAGGCAACGGTCCAACTTGAGAGTGACAGCAATTAACCTGCCTTCCTGGCTGTTTAGCTGGAGGAAAGAGAGGGGATGAGAAATCTGACAGCAAGTGATGGGGAGTATTTAAGGTTTAGGGGCAAATGAAAAATTCTCCCCAAAATGAAAGTCATTAGGGGGAAAGTTCCCCCACAGACAAAGGACACCGTGACAGTGTGTGTGCGTGTGTGTGTGTGGATGTGTGTTTTCTGTGTGGAGGTGTACACACTCATTTGACTGACACATGAGCTTGCCTCCCTCTTATAACAACTCAGGTTTGTTGTTTAGTACACACTGGGTAAATAGTGACTTGCTCTCAGTCCTGACACACAGTTTTCACCTCCCATCACTTCCCACAAACAAGCCTCAAGCATCTTTCTCTCTCCCTGCCCTTCACCTGCCTCGCTGTCTGTCTCTTCCTGACGTATTTGAGAGGACACACACATACACACACACACACACACACACACACACACACACACACACACACACACACACACACACACACACAC
>JAUESF010000031.1:5562235-5594847 GCA_032274765.1 Malacoctenus tetranemus
CACACACACACACACACACACACACACACACACACACACACACACACACACACACACACACACACACACACCTCAGATGCAAATCTGGGCTTTGCCCTTGAGCATAATTTAAAGGCCTAATCACCCAGACTGTCCCTTTGGATGGAATGGGGAAGGAGGGGAGGGAGGATGGTGTCTCTCATTTGCACCCTTACACAAAGAAGCTCATTAGGTTTATCTTTCAGGCCTGAGATTGCCCCACTCAACTGTGTAAATAAGACACTGGCCCTGGCCTGATGCATCAATCACCTCTCAGGACAGGAGAAAGACCTCCGCTGAAATATGAACGATTTCATAAAGGGGCCTTTTGTTACCCATCATCGTCTGTGGGAAGATAAGGCTCCTTCTGTAAAGGCAGGAGAGGCATTAGGAAAGCAGCGCGGGCCGTATGTCTTTGTAAAATTATTTCCCCTTTCAGTGAAAGAGAGTTCTCTTCACCAGCAATCCTCGCGTCTGACTTATTTACAATGAAAGCCATCCTTCTTTTTATTTCAAGCCTGGCTATCAGCAGACAGTCCCGGCAGAATAGTACATACAGGCCTGTGACATATAGGCCTGTAGTTTCCCCCCCTGTGATGACACTAAAGATATAGGATGTGAATGACAGCATAGCTCCTGTTTGCTCACGCTTCCCCAGACAAAACACAGTATTATTCTATTATCTAGACGCCACCTCTTCTTCCTGCTCTCCCCCTTTCTGCCCCCCACGCCCCCCCCCCTTTTCTCCTTATTCCTCGGCTCCTTGAAACCTGGCCTGTCCATCTATGTTTAAGACACATTACATGTGGCCTTCTGGAATTTACAGTGGCGCTCTCCCAGTAACTCCATTTCGCACAGGCGTCCCTCGAGAGCATGGCGAAATGTCAAGCTGCAAGGCTTGAAAGGGAGACGAGGAGAGAGGGACGGCGAGCGCGCGGGCGAGCGAGCAACCGGGAAACTGAGAGGGGAGAGAGAGAGGGAGAGAGTGAAATCTGCTGGAAATAAACACTTGCAGGCTTTTTATTTTTCAGCAGGACTGTCTGGAGGTCAAAGGTCACATGAACAAAACCAGTGAACCACCTGCTCATCATCTACTAAATAGAAACTGATTCTATTCTTACATTTCTGATATTGTCAATCGATTTAAAATCAAACCACAACATCAAGCAGGAGCCCTTGGATTTAGATGTGACCTCGTCTTCAACTGGCACTTGTTTATCTTCCTCTTCTCTTTCCTCCCTTCCGAGCGCTGAAGCCCAGTGATGAATGACCCGGGCAGGGTTAACCACCTCCGTGTAAATAAGAGGCAGCCATTCAGCAGCGCACACTGTGGCCAATCGTCCTGCAGTCTTTAGCTAACCCGGCACCGGCCGGGATCAATGGCCACTTCACAACTCATTTCCTTTTACGCCTCCCTAACTGCCCCAGTCCAGCTCTGGGAAATAAATGGCACTGGATCTATAAGTCCACTCACACAGGCACAAACACGTATACAGGCCCTCGCATACACACTCCAATAAACACACACACACACACATACCGACACTCGTAGTCTGAAGCGACTGGGCAATTGCTTCGGCTCGATACACTCCACAATAATTTATTTGCAAACCGGCTCTCGTGTTGAACGGCGTATCATCTTTCGTGGCCTCACAATCGAAAAACAGGCATTCTGTCATTGTTTGTTGCCACTCCCCCGTCGTCGGCTTAAACAGCGAAGCAGCCTTTAATGTGGCGGGGTGGAGTGTTACTGTCACGCGCAGGCTGAATAGATACATGTAAACGCCTGCGTTTCCCTCTAATGTGGGGTTAACAGGAGGATGAGGAAAACACGTGCGGTGGGAGAGGGGGCGACGCTTTCCGATGCGTGCAAGGTAACGCATTGCTGCCTGCTTTCTCTGCAAGCGCCCCCCCCCCAATATGGAGAAAAAAAATAAGAAACAGGCAAGTGGCTTACAGTCATTTGATAGGCCACGACACCGCTATCCATTTAACAGAGCTTAAAAATCCTACATATGCATATGCCGGGGTGTCTTAAGCTGACAACCAAAAGACAGGATTTGCTAGAAGGCAGCTTTGGAGTGTTGTGAATTTAACAAGCATGTCTAGTATTACAGTTCCTCTCTGCTTTAGTCATGAATAGTAACAAATCAGACTCTGAAACGCATGCCCGGTGGTTTGTTGTGTGCACACACACACCCCCCTCCCTTCCCGCTCTCTAACTAATATTAAAATGACTTCAAATCTGGTTAAGAAGATGACTAGCGAGGAGAAGTGGCATCTTTTAATGTCACCGGTGGGATTTTTTTGCAGCAAGCGCGCCTGCTAACAGATTCCAGGTATCATCACAGTTTCTCTCGCTCTCTCTCTCTTTTTTCTTTCCTGTGTTGTTGCACTTGTTAGCACTCTCTGCTGCTCCGATTACCTTCATCCCTGACCCATTTTTTGAATATATAAATGGCTTCATCCTTTTCCCAAGTTGTTTGTAGTTGTAACACTACCAGCCTGCAAAAGGGAGAAGGGCGGGAGGGGTCTCTTCACACATTGCCTCCAAACACTGTATACATATGTAAGAGAGCTAGCCAGGCTCTCTCAGCCCTCACAGATTTTCATACAAATGCAGTAAATAAGCCCGGGCCGTGGGGAATTGAAGGCTCCAAACAGACAAACTGACTGACGTGTCACTTAGCACCGGCTTTGGCTCTCTTCAGGGCAGGCTTTAAAGCCGAAGCTCCAGGGTTTTACGGGGTATCCACCAAGTTCACGCCCCTCGTTTTCCCCCCGTCAAAGTCGACCGCAGATTTTTACTCTCGACTGTAAAATAACGCCAGATAAATGGTAAACAGTTTAGCGCTTTTGTGTCCTCCAGAGGTGATCCACTTCCACTGAAATGGGAGTATTTGTTTGGGAGCGCGTCTTTTTGGCTTCCAGCTAATGACGGCGGTCCAACCAGGATAGACGAGCATGGCCTCGCTGAAGCCCACGGTCCCTCTCAACCGGCCTGCCAGTCCTCATCAAGACCTAACCACTGCTTATTTACCCACACTCGGGACTTTAACTCGCACGAATTGATCAGCGATAGCAGTGGAAAGCTGCTTGTTCCACCCTGATAAAAAATGACGCCCATGAGCATATGCAGAACATGCTTTGTGGGCTCAGCGCGGCACTTCAAGCTCGAGTAGACACTAAGCTGATATTGGTTTCACGCTTGAGTCCGTAGTGCGAAAAAATCTTCCAATGGAAACCCGCAGATTTGATTGTTTCTGCATATGCATTTATCAGAAGTTTACATGATAAATATACATTAGCCTGCTGGCGTGGCCATGCGTGGTATTGTTTCTGTGATACTATTCTTGCATGCATTCCCGCTCACCTGTTTGGACTTCATCATCCAATTCAGCGTGAACCCGATAATCCTAATTTGCACAAAACTTCAAATGGATTCGTCGGAGGGTTTTTTTTCCCCCTTTCGTCTTTTCCTGAATTTCTTTCACAGTGAGGGAATATTTAAAGTTGGTTTGAATGAATCAAGAAACTGATGTTTGGAAGGTCTTTTTTTTCCCTCCCCCCCCCTGTACTGTCAGTTGTAATTTAGTCTAAAGTTGAGGTTTCTTCAGCATGTAGGGGAAAAAATAACCCACATCAGCCTTTGGGCTCCTGACTTAATTTTGTAATGCCTTTTTCTCGCAGTCCTAAATTACATGTCATTTATCTTTCATACAAATTTCAAGCATAGGTTTTTATTTTTTTAATAACCACTGTAATTGTTCTGTCCTTGTATGGAGTGCTATGAAGGCAGCGATCATGCTTTTGGCACATTTATCAAAGCACAAGGAAAAAAAAAAGAAGAAGAAGAAACGCAGCAAAGGAGGGCCCCCTTCTTTTCCTCACATAGCCGGACTAAGTGTGCGACAGAGTGATAAATTTTCTTGTTAGGAGAAATTACATCCACTAACTTGAGCTACTTCAGCATGAAATTGAAAAAGAAGCATTTCTTGTGAATTTCCATTCTTGATTCAATGAGAGATGTAGATTAGCCTTTTGGAAAAGGGCGGGCGCAAAGAAAGAAACCCGAGAAGTATGATTCTGCTCACGCCGGCTTGTTCTCAGAAGCGTGATATAGGATGCTGCTGGAAAGCCTTTGTTTATGGACGTATACGGCTCAGTCAGGCTGCTGGAAGATTAGAGGGGGGGAAAAAAGTGTTCAACATCTCTTTTTCTCATCGTGTGTGTGTGTCTGTTTCTGTGTGGTGTGCATTTAAAAGCTTATATTTTCCACCCTTTATCAAGGCAACTTTATCCCAGTCACGGTCAGTGGCCATGATGGCTTCTTCTTGCATCTTTTCCTCACTTTTACACACACACACTTGTGCATTCACGCACATTTCACCAAACTCGGCGTCTCTCATGAAGGGGAGGGGGTGTTAGGATGGGGTGCTGCGACGACTGATTGATAGACGCTTGGTGTCAGAGTGGAAGGCAGATAACTATATCTTCTGCTGCTCACTTAAAGGTCAAACACACATCGCTGTAATTGGAATATTCACAAGACAACCAGCGAGGTACAAAGTCAGAGTGGAGGGAAGAAAGCGAGAGGAGAAGGAGAGATGGGTGTTACGTAAGCCAGGAGATTGTGAGGGGGGGGGGTGATCATGATCCATGGCCCTTCCACAGGCAGATGCAGTGGCTATTCATTGAGGTGAGCTTTAGGTGGGGGAGTGAGGCATTCACTGAAAGATGCATCAACCTCAGTGGTGAGGAAGCAGGGGGATAATCGAAAGACAAAGTAGCCACATAAACCTGTATAAACTCTCTAAGTGGCCTGGAAGAGTCTGACTGGAGTCTTTGGCTGTTCTTGTCCTGCAAGGCCGGACAGAAATGTGCTGCGTACTTTTTTGTGCCAGTTTCCAAAAATAACTTTAAAAATTAACTTCTTATTGTGATTCCAAAGACTCGAGTTGTGCCTCTCATGCTGGCCGTTGGGATTGTTTGATCGGAGCAAAACGAGGACGTGGAAAATTAACAAACTGGAAAATTGGATCTATTTACGAGTGAGAGGAGCTCACTTGTAGCTAAGGTCAGAGGATTCTCTCTCATCGACCCCTGAGAAGAGTGTAACACTTAGACTCAACACTTAACCTGAGCTCTGCAGGACGAGACAGACAGACACTCGGTGTCTATTGACCTGCAACAGCAGAGCCCCCCAAGACAGGGTCCTCGTCGCACTTACAGCTTTGGGTTGCTTGTGTCGATACACAACAACAAGTCAGCCTTCAAAATGAGGGTTTTTAGACTGTTTTTTTGGACTGAAGATGGACTTAACAGCCCCTCAGTAACTTCACTGTTTTCCCTAATGACTGTTTATTGTTTGCTCTCAGTCTCTGTGTGCTCAGCATCTGTTTCAGTGGAAGTTAAAAGCACCTAAATGCAGTTTACTTACCCAGGATGCAGCAGCGGCGATGATCTGAGGTTTACCCAACCTTTTATTTGCCACGATGGCCCCGGCCTTTGTTTGTGCATGTGTACTTTGTGTACAGCGCTCGCATGCGCACATTTGTGTCAACACATTCGTCTTTTTCAGCAGCTTCTGCCGTTATCGGCGTCTCGCTGCGTCTTCCCTGTTGCTGTAATCAGATTGCTCGTCGCCTGTGGCCATTTTCCCTTTTTTTTGTGGGAACAGCAGCTTGTCAACAAAGACAGAAACAAGCTCCTTTTATAAAAAACAGCCTCATTCTGTGCCTGATTCCCTGACAAGGATGATGAAAAACGCCGAGTTTGTTCTCTGAATAGCTGCAGCAGGAAGTAGGCATCAACTTGTTTTTTCTAAATTTTGTGTTTATACAACACATTTTGAGATAATCGGTGTGCCGCTCAGGAGAAAGTAGGTCTACGCTATTGAGGTCTCGGTGACTCCAGTTTTTTTTTTTTTTGTCTGTGTGTTTTTTTTCCGCTGGGCTCAGCGCCTTTTCCAAATGAACTATGGCTGGCCTCAATGCAACATTTCATATCAGTTATTCATCCAGCTGTGCGACCTCCACTTGCCTGGAACTGTGAAAAGTAGAGGGGTCATAATCACCTGAAGAGGAAACAAGGCGCTCAAAGAGAGGAACCGTGTGTGTGTGTGTGTGTGTGTGTGTGTGTGTGTGTGTGTGTGTGTGTGTGTGTGTGTGTGTGTGTGTGTGTGGTGTTTATGCAATAGCTTTACAAAAATATAAGTAAATTCTGATTTTAAAACAACAAATCTTGACCACACACGCACACACGCGCTCCACTGTCTGGTTCCACCCACATAAATACCCTCCACGTCTCTCTATTTCCTCCCCTCTGTCTCTTTGTGATAGTATATTGTGGCGACTCGCAGTTGTCAGCCTCTAAAGGACTTCCCTTGGAGCAGGCAGTAGATAAAGACCTTTGCTGAATGGTCCTGCTGTCATCTTATCTAAATGGAGCGCTCCAGCGCAGGTCAAAGTGAAGACGGCGCCGAAGCCACCAGCAGCGATGCAGAGCAAAGAAAGTGAGCACATTGAGGTGGTAAATTGAGTTTTATAAGTGATGAGGCTTTGAAACGCTGCGGTGATACAATAGTCAGAAGAAGGAGCAGAAAAGAAGTGCTTGTTTGGTGAGCAGCTAATATACAGCAGCTTGGTCCGTACAGGGGCCCCTCAAAGAATGTAATATGCTGTTGAAGTCTTGAAAAAGAATCATAATATTACCAGATTAGTCAGCCATAAACTGTCAAAAATACTGAATGACAGTATCTCCAAATATCACTGTATTTTTTGGACATTTTTCACTGGAGGCTTATTAATAATAATATCAATATAAAACTACTCAAAACCTCTTTTTGAGATGCATCAGTAGAACCGTGACACGTCTTCAATCAAATTTATGGTGCAGGATCCAAAACAAATACATTTTCACTCGAGTAAGGAAACGGTTTGGGAATAAAATTCAGCATTAAGGTCGAAAAAAAAAGTTTCTCTCCTGAAGTAGCACACATATATCATCGTATTTGCACGGAATATCCATGGTGACAGCAGCGGGGGGTGGCATGTTAGTGAATATTAGCGGTTGCAGTGAGCGACAGCAGGCCGCGCTCTCTGTTATTACTGGCACGGCCTCCCAGCCTCTCTGCAGACACATACATATCGGCGCATACGCGCCCTTCAACTCTCAGACACAAACACGCACACTTTATCTGTGATGGGCAAAACAGACCCCGCGTTTTTGTCTTTTGTTAGTGGAAAAAATAAATGCGAGGTTACACAATGGAGCGAGACACCCTCCCAACCTCACGAGCCTCCCCCGCTCCCTCCCTCCCTCCCTCCCCCCTCCCACCAATGAGCGCTCCTCTCCTTCCATACAAGCTTTTTTTTTTTTTCTTCCTGGGGAAGGAGCGAGCAAATTCATCTCGTCAATCCTCCCGGGACGGTGTAGCTATGCAGCTCTGTTTACTGTGGTAGAAAGTTAATATAAATTTTCATCAGTGGGAGAAGTTTACACATACGATTCTATTTGTCCTTCATTATTAGCACCTGAGTCTGGGGCTGGGTAGGCATAATTGTCTACAGACACAGGCCAAATAGATGCAAGGGGAAGGCAAATAAGCACACCCCAAAATAATTTGATGCTTGTGTGTTACAATCCTCCGCCCGAGGAATTCTTAATCTAGAGAATCAATAAACAAGAGGTGAGAGAGGCGAAGAAAGAAAAGATTAGAGAGGGAAAATGAATCGTATGATATGAGTGCGTGGAGAGAGAGAGAAAGAGAGAGAGAGAGAGAGAGGGAAAGAGCAGGGGGGGTGTTGAATGCAAGGAGACTGTGAAGAGTTTAACCGAACAAATGATGGATATGCAAGACGCTCTTCCAACACATTGTCGGTTAGGAGACCAACAAAATGCACAAGAGAGAATAAGTTTGCTGCAATTTTGGCCCCCAAACTTTCAGTCTGCTGTGTGTGTGTGGAGACGGAGGCAGCTGAAGTAGGTGAAAACGCAGAGATAGAGATAGCAGAGCGGGACACAGAAGCCCATTGTTCTGCCGGATAGCTTTACCTCTGTCCTGAGGCCCGAGCAGATTCTCCATGGACCTCTCCCACCCTCATTCTCGCTCTCTTTCTTTCTTCCTTTCTCTCTCAGTCTGTTGATTTATTGAGTCATACATTAAAACGCTCATTACTCCTACATACTTTCCAAATTTTCCTTTTCTCTCTTTTTTCTTCCTCCCAGTTCCCTCATTCTTTATTCCCTCTCACAGAAGCCTGAGAAATCACCCGTGCATCGTTGTTGGAACCTGTAACGACTGCATTGTGGCCGCTCGCAGTCCCAGCATTATCAGGGCCAGACTGCCCAAATTTGGTCATGCAGGAAGATTGAGAGGGACTTGTTGACCGCACTACTTGGTGTTTGCTTTGCGAGTGTTTGTTTTTTTTTCTCCCTCCTGCATCAGCTTCTCATGCTGCCATCTGTGCAAGGAGGTCAAAAGAAGTGGTCTCTTTCTTTTTTTGTTGAGTTAACCCAACCCAGGTGTGTATTGTGCTCCTTGTGGGCCTTTGTGGCGCTGATAAGGGGAACTGAATGTGACGCCATTGTTGAAGCGCCGGGCACCGTCGCCAGAACTGACCTTTATGAAAAGGATGGGAGTCTTTTTATCCCGGCGTCTGAGTCACTTAAGGAGAGCGCGATCAATAGCAGCTATATGCCGTCCGATGTACAGGCCTGAGAAGTGGCCGCGGCCGCTTCTGCTGTCGTGGCATTAAAAGGTAACGGAGCGGCGTCCGTCTCCGATTCTCTGATAGAAGAGACGGGTGTGTTTTAAAAGTTGTGGAAATCAAATTGGGCCCGTACACGTGGCCCAGCTGCTCCCTCAAACGACTGCATGATGATCCAATCTCCCCCCGACAACAATGTCTGGTCACGCTTTAGTCGTTTTGACAAACTCGGGCCCCACTTTGGCATTCAGACATTGTATAGGACAACTTTTCCTGCTTCCCCCACCCCCCCCCTTCCCCTCTCATTTGTCTCTCCTCTCCAGCCAGCCCCTCCAAATCCGTATCCATCCATCCATCTGCCCCGAATCCACTTATATAAGGAGATAGGGTGTAAATATTTTGGTGTGGAGTGTCAGCGCATATCTTCCCCGCCAGCGGGCCGGCAGCCTCGCTCCAATCAGCCATGTTTGTTTGTTCAGCTTAAACTGTTTGTGCCTTGTTTTCCATGGCATGTGACTCCCTCCAGCTTGATAAAGAGTCACACTTTTTCCTTTTTTTTTGCCCCCCCCCCCACTTCCCTCTCTGTCTGTGCTTCCTGGAAGCAAAGAGAGATAAGCCTTGTGGTGCGGTACTGTGTCCCCGCATGTGTGTGTGTGTGTCTGTGTGTGTGAGTTGTCAAAGCTGTCAGCATGACTGGAGTCGTTCTGGCCGACAGCCTGGTGTTGAACATGCAGCCTTTCACGCCCTACAACAAACACATACACACGCGCACGCACACCAAACATCTGTTCGGCACACCACAGAACGGCCCGCGTTAATCGTGACGCAACCCAGCTTCTTCCCTGATCAGCGATTGTTACGCCGTGTTTACGGCCGCTTTCTGGAACGCCGCGGCACCTCAAACGTACCTGTTGAGCGCGGCTTATTTCACACGTGTGTCATCACTCCAATATCGGCTATATCCCCCCCCCCACACCCCCGTAATAACAAACAACTCCCAGGAAGTGATCTGCACTGTCCAAACACAATGTCACAGCCCCTCAAATATATCCAATTCCAATGACACGGCTGCATCTAATGTGGTCCCCGGGTGGATTTGGAAGTGTGATGCTTGTAGTGGATGGCTTATGTCTCTCCACCAACACCAGCAGCTCCAGACTCAATAAGCAATCTGGAGATTTGTAATGGTTTGGCCCGGCATCGCGGGGCCTGCTAATGTATTTCATGCTTGTTTAAGATCCGTGCATGCTCCTTACAAAGGTGCATTGTGATCGCCTTTGCTTATTACCCTACGCTGCATTGAAGTATAGTTGTGTATGGAGCTGGGAGAGTGGGGGGATAGTGGGAGGTGAGGGGTGAATGGATGGTTGATATATTTTCTCTCCCCCCCTCTCTCCCCTCTTTCTCTCTTTCTCCCCCCACTCCTTTCTCTCTGTCAGCCTCCTCTCACTCTCGTTTTCTCCCTCTCCAGTGATCTCTGCATGCCTATTAATGTAGCAGAGGAATGCCTGTGTAAACATTCTTGTTTCTCAGTCCGTTTCGCATAATAGTCGCCTGTATCGCCTTTCTCCTGACCTCACTATCTGAAACCAATTACACCAGATCCATTTGGGCTGAATCTTATTTTCATAAGGATCCCCGTGTCGCAGTCTTGGTCGCTCTGTGTTATTTTCCCCCCTCTTATTTTTTCCTCTTTTCCAACCTCAGTGATGGATATCAACATCAAATATGCCTCTGAGTGCCTTGTTATTTATATAGCGGGGCCTGGCTCTTTCCCCCCCCCCCCCCCACCCCTCTCTCTCTTTCGCTCTCTCTCTCTCTTTCTGTCTGGTTCGCTTTCTCATTCTGAAGAATGTGTCACATTGTGCTGTTTATACAATGTGTGCATTAATAGAGCCGGGATGTCATTTTTCCGTGCATAGCAACCCAGGTTAAATAGACGGTGCGTCTGCACTCGTCTGTGTTTTCGTCCGCTCCAGCGGCTCTTCAGCCAACTTTTGATGACTTTCCTTGGCATTTGGTGCTTTTTTGTGCTCAGAGATGGGCTTCAGCTTACCATCGACGCCGAGTGGGGAAGTGGGTGGCACAAATTGGTGCTTTTTACTGTAATGGCTGAATACTCAGAGCCGGCGAAAGTGAGGGGACGGGGGACTTTTTATTCCTCCCCTACCTTCCACACCATCATAAACTCCCCGAGAGAAGAAAAAAAAGAAAGGAAACGTCTAACCCTGCTTCCATTGAAGAGGTGACAGACAGTTTCAGACATGACAAACCACTCTGGGAAAGTTTGGCCAGTGTTGATAAGGTCTGTTTGGAGAAGTACTTTTTTATGCAGTCTGAGCAGACTCCTTTTTCTAATAAGCCTGGTGTGGTTGATGCCTGGGCTTCACCCCTCCGCGTCACCCCTCCTGCCTGCGCCTCCCTTGATATTTACTTGGCCTGGATATTGGCAGTGCGGTTAAAAACATCTCTTTCTTTGTACTCTTGACCGCGTGTAATATATCGAGTGGCTCTCTTGACTTTGGGTATAACACAGCAAGTCATTATTGATTCACACATGGATAAACATTTCCCCCTGACAGCTACCTTCAGCTGCACTCGTCAAACGGCGCTCCCTCTAACTACTGTGTGCAGGACTCAATAAGCCTTATAATTACTTTGATTCACCAATCATGGCGAGATTAATTAGGCCCTGTGTTTTAATTAGCAAAGTGATTGGCTGCATTCAAGGAATTTGTGTTGCCTTTTACATTGGGCTAAAAACACGGAGGCAGAAGCGGAGGAGTCCCGTCCTGTTTTTGTCGACAAGCAGCTAAACTTTGTGCGCCAGCTTGATGCAGGTGTTGATGTGTGTTTTGAAGAGAAGCCAGAGCTCGGTTTACAGATGTCACAGCACACACACACACACACACTCACGAGCGCGCGCCTTCTTGCACACACTCGCATATAAACCGCTGGCGACTTGGCTCCTCTTACCAAGGAGACAGATCAATGCAGTTAGGACTCAGTGCCAGTGTAATGTGTTTGTTTACTTGAGTTCAGAAAGCCTGGCTCCTCCTGAGCAGCCAGACAGACCCCCACCTCTACCTCTGCGAGCACCCACCCCTCCTCCAGTTCTGTCTTTTCATAATTGATCAGGGGGGTGGCTGTGTTCCCCGAGGGTTTGAGACATGGCAACTTTTTTTTGTCCCCTCGTCCTCTCTCTCTCTCTCTCTCTCTCTCTCTCTCTCTCTCTCTCTCTCTCCCTCTCTCCTGTCTTCTCCTCTTGTTTGCTCAGGATCTCAATGTACTAGTTCAAACATTGTTCCCACCAGCTGGCAGAGCTGCGCCATATGCACGCCCTGTCAAGGCAGCTGTTGTCATGGATACTGGCAAGCGCCAGAAAATAAAATGAGAACCCCTGATTCCTCAGGAAGTGTCACTCTCCATCTGAGTTTTTTTCTCCTCTCCCTCTCTTTCTTATTTCTTGCTTCTCCTCCTACTAGTCCTCTTCTTTTTTCATCAAAAACGAAACACCTGTGAAGTTGTTGTGTTGTGTTGTGTGTGTATGTGCATGCATACTTTTTTTTTTTTTCACCTCCACTCCCACTTGATGCTCGTGGGCCCCCGAACAATACAAGGTATACGGTTGTGTGGAGCAGCAGCAGTAGCAGTAGTAGCAGCTGTGCATAATGTTCTTTTCTGCCAGACTTCTTTCATCTGCCTGCTCTTGAAGAATCGGAGTGAAGCTGCTCGCCCAGCTGCCACCGTACCTGTGAAGCTGGAGCTCGCTCGCTCACTCGTCACACACACACACAGACACAAACACACACATTCGGTACACACGGGCAGGCGGGAGGGGATCTGTAATCCCATCAAACCCTAGAGAAATAAATTACGCCACATCCCAGCCTCTCTGATTCTTATCATATCCATGTCTGGCAAACACATCAAAGGGCGCTGATGACGATTCCCACAATTTACAAATATGACTTCCTCATGTCATGCGTAAACAGGCCTAATATCACCAGGCAGGTGAACGTCGCTCCCTCTCTCCACCAACCTTCATTTTTTCCTCCCTCCATCACCCGTCCTCTGTGCATAAGCACCCTTAATGCATAGTGTAAAACCTGTGCTGCTAGTTAATTCACTCTAAATGTAATCTGATGTTGATTTTGTCAACTTTAATTACAGCTCCCAGGGACACTTCACATGGTGCTGCCTCTACTTCAAATTGATATTATGAATATGCAAATGCGGTGGTAATTTGCAGAGAGGAGTGGGTATTTCAGTTGAGCACACACTAGACAGGTCAATTCTACTCTGCCTTTTTTTTCTGCTGCCCCCCCCCACCCCCCCTCACGCTCTTCTTCATGGGTGCTCTAATAAAACTGTATTTATTCTCCGTGAATTGCTACTAAAACATATCTCCTGATTGGTGTTAACCGTGTCAACAGCCAGGTGACATTTGATCTGTAAAATTTTGAATGATCTGCACCCTGAGGAAGTAGTTTATTTCCACTCTCTCCTCGTTCCTTCCCTTGTTTTTTTTTCTCCTTTTTCTTGCTTTTCTTTTCCTCACTGTCTTTTGTCTTTGTGTTCTTTCCTTCGCAGGCCCTACAAGCAGCGAGGCAATTACTCTTGCAGCAGCCAGGCAGTGGCCTGAAATCTCCAAAGAGCCAGGACAAGCAGCGTCCACTGCAGGTAAAGCAGCTCCCCGTCTAATCTCTTAAGTCCATCCATAATACATGCTCCTCCGAAAAGAAGATTTCCTCTGTTCCGCAAAGTGTGTTTGATTTGCCGACGCAATCCTTGGGCCTGTCAATGGAATCCTAAACCTGCACGAGCCGGTCCCCAGGAAGCCGAGCGTCGCGGCGCCGCAGGAAAAACACAGATCTCATTGAGCCGAGCTGGCTCGCTCGGGTGGTTTGTGTGTACACGATTGTTTACTGTCCATCAAATATGACAACTTCGGCACAAGGGATCCGAAAGCATTTAATGGGCGGATGACAAATTGGATGACACGTCCGACCTGCATGCTTTTCCTCGCTGGATCCATATTGTTGCATGGAAATCCGGAGGTTAGTTATCACTTGAAAGACTCGTCCGCCTGACTACCGACAGCTAATTTCAACCGCCTGTCATTTCCACCCCTCAACGCTAATTTACCTTATTGATTCGCGGAGCTGTCTATTTCTGTCGTCAGCGATTTGGATAAAGGTCACACTTGTACACATGGGCGACCCAACAGTTTCCACCTGACGCCGCCGCCGCGCATCAACGCGCACGCGCATCAACACGTCGCCTTCCTTCCAAGTGGTTCCTCTCTCTTTTCATTCGGCTCGTTTGAGTCAACAAGACAATTCTGGGTTTTTTTTCCCTTCTTCAAATTACATAAGGCTCCTTGACATCTGCTCCATGTGTTTCTTTATTACTATAAGTATTTTTTTCTTTCTTAATTTATTTTTAGCCGTTTCAAATTGAAGTGTGGGAGTTTGCGCCCTCCACTCGGTTAATAAGTACTATCAAGGAGCAGTGGTTTACCTCATTAGGAGCTCTGTGCATTTCATTAATGACAGGGAAATTGGCGTTAACCTCACCCGTTGATATTTTCACAGAGTCTAACAATGGCGACACCTTCAATTGGAGTCACACCCCTGTGTACCTAATTACGCACTGGCGAACAGATAAGGTTGGCGAAGACTCCGGTATGCTTTTGCCTTGAATAATTCAGCTCTTCCTCATCAAACGCGTTAATATTATCAGTCATTTCTAGCACACTGGCAATAAAATTAAAAGGCTTTATTGATTTTTTTGGGGACGGTGGGGGGGCGGAGTTTATATTTCTGTGTTTAGTCGGGAAAAGAAAATGATTGAACGTCCGCTTTGTGTGGCGTTTGCCGGGGTCCATTGCGGGTTAGTCTGTTTGAGGATGCCTGAGCGAATGGATTCAAACAAATGGGATCCTGATCTACAAATGTCTGCACAGGCAGTCACCGAGTACAATGCGTTGCATGAGGAACAATATTGAAAGAGAGCTTGGGGGGGGGGTGCATGATAACAGTGGGCCCCTGTCCAGGCCCCTGCCTCTAATAACACCAGCGGATAGTAAATATTGAATATTTACATTTGCTTACTCCATCCTTGCCTCGTTGGCGATATGAATCAATATGAATCGGAGGGCCCGCCGATCAGCCCGTCCTCAGCTCCCAGCTAATCCATTTGTTGATCCAGCTTTTATTAACATCCTCACCTCTTTGTTCCAAAAAGTCTCCATGTGGAGTGTCATTGGAGAGGCACCGCCGCCGCCACTGACTCTCCCGGGCGAACTGCTCGGTGCATCCCGGCTCGTTTCTGCAGTGTGACTGTGGCGCCGTGTACCCTTGAATCCTCTCATTTCAAGTGACATTTTAACTGTAATACTCCATTGTGCAAATATCAGTGTAATGCGATAGAAAGTCTTGATTAAAATGCCTTTTTTGGGCTATTTATTGTTTTATTTCCTTCTGCTCGTCATTGCCAGATTATGTTGGTTTTTTCCCCTGTCTTGAGGGAGTTTACTCAATAAAGCTGCATTATTTACCTGGATTATGAGGCCACAATGGGCTCTACAGTGCAATATTTTATTAGCCTCCCAACCAGATAAGAGTCAGTGGCAATCAAGCTACATGTTTTCCACCAGAGGAATCACGCGGATTGATCCCCTTGTATGATTAGTGCAGCAGAAAGTGGGGAAGGGATTAATATTACCATGACATCCTGCTTATGGCAGAGATACCGATAAATCCTCTGCCAGTCTACCCCCCCCCCCCTCCTCGTTCTCCATCCTTGGTATCCTTAGGAGCGAGAAATGATCCATAGATCATGGCATGTAAATTATTTAGTACACAAGCATCTAAGTGCCTCAGATTGCAGTTTTAATTACTCGTATTAGCGGCTAAAGGCTCTCGCCTGACTAATTCTATCCACTTGCTCATCGCCGCTTCTCAGAAGTTGATGATGCGAAGGGAAGCAGCTCTGGCATTCACATGCACGCAAGGGGAAGGAAAAAAAACAGCCCCACAAACACACACACTCACACAAACACACGCACACAAGCTGCTTCTCCACATTTGCGTAATGTGACAGGTCTATTATTACACAGTAAGCCCACGGGAGCACTCAATAAACACCTATTTCTTCCTGTAAATCCCCCTGCCTCCGCCATGCTGCTTACACGGCTCTCCCAAGGCACACAACACCCTCTCGTCTCGGCTCCATTCTCCTCTGCTCCCCTCTCGCCTCGCTCTCCTCTTCTCTATGGCAATATCCCCCCTCTGAAAGGCATTTATACACTGACATTTGGAATACAAATAAAGAAACGCGGACAAGGAGAGGCGGAGAGGATTACAGAGGCCTACCAATCTGACAGTTGTTTCGCTCGCGCTCACGCGTGCATGATGCATCTACACACACGCTCTCGCGCACAAAACACAACACACAGTTGCCGAAAGTTTTGCACTTCCAGCAGTGACTTTGCGCAGAGCTCGGTAGTTCGAGGTGCTGTTGATTGTTATTGAAAAACAGAGTCTGACTTCACACTCGAACGCCGGCGAGGTGAGCGAGGATCACGTGTTGTTGGAGACGGCTCCAGTCTTGTCGGAGCAACATGTGGAAAGTATTTAACTATCATTCCACATCACCGTGTAACATGCTACTCCATTGTGACACAGCCACCACCTCTATAGGTCAGAGGCCACATGTGAAACAGCTACAATGACCTCCCCTCACCCCGCGCTGAGAGTGTGTCGGACGGGAGCTTGACAGTGTGAAACCCCTCACCCACCCCCAACCCCCAGCCCCTCACCCCCACCCACTTCCCTGTTCTCAACGTCCAATTCTAAAATCATGCAAAACCTGAGAGCTCGCCCCGAGCAAGTGTAGCAACTGCTGCTCTGCCCCCCCTTCCCTCCCCCACCGCCACCCCACCCTTTCACACCATCAAGCTGTGAATACCTTTTTTACAAGACTAATAACCTCAGTCCCATCTGTGCAAACGCTCGAGCTCCGAGTCGGAATGAAAAGATTTTGGCTTTTTTTTTTCTGGATGTTGGTTTTTCTGTAAATTTCTCCAGCACTGCAGTCAGGCTGGCCGTGGCCACCGGGCCGTCCCAGGAAGTGTCACACTTTTAAAGGTCAGCTCCACACGTCTCGCCACTGAGCCAATATCATCTCAATAGCAGCACTCATCTGCTTATTGGCTTCCAAGCGGAACACACACGCACACACACACACTCACGCACACTGCGGGGAAAAGGGCTGTGACGCTAGGCTGGAGTCGAGGTTAGCCGACTCCGGTGCGCGTGGCTAAAGGATGCTAGTTCACATTTACATTTATGAATATATCTGTGCGCTGCATCCCCTCTGGTTGGATCTGAAAATAGAGAAAAATTATCACAGCGAAGAGGAAAAAGAGGGGGGAAAATATTATGTTATTCATGAGGAAAACTTCTGTTGACTCTGAGAGTGAAAGAGAGAGGGGAAAGAAAAAAAACGTCAGCACATTTTAAGTCAAACACCCTTGGTTACTGCTTTTGTAACCAGAAAACAAGATTTTTTTTCACTTCCCATCTCCCTCCCCACCTCTCTCTCTCTTGCTCTCTCTCGCTCTCTCTCGCTCTCTTTTTTTCCGCCTGCATTTACAACACCTACAGGACAAGATTGCTAAATTGCGAGGACAGAGCAGGTTCATCATTGTGATGCAAAAGAAGTTGAAATGCAACCCCAAGGCGAGGTAGCTGAGTTTGGGGGATCAAGAGAAAGTGAGAGGGAGGGATAGGGGGGGGGAAAAAGTAGCTCAGACCTTTGATGTAGCAGCAACAAATTTACCTTGTGACAGAAGATACATGGGTGCAATAAACGAGTTATACCAGCCCTTACACATGCAATCAGATGATTCTGGCCAGGGTGTTAATTGGATCCTAACCGGCAGATCTGATACGCCTGGGCCCCGGTGGTGAGGGGGGAAAGCCTTTCCAAGTGATGAACTATAATTCACTGAGCTGCTTGAAGCACTTGTAATTTACTGTGTGTCACTGATGAAGAGGCTGATCCAGTGGAGGCCATATTACCTGCAACATCAGAGGAAAGTGCCCCCCCCACCCCACCCCCCATCACTATCCCTCCACCCCTCCTCCTCCTCCTCACCTGCTCTCACTTGTGCTCTCTCACTCTTTCTCTCGTCTATCTTCACTTTCTTTTTTTTTAATTCCCTCCCTCTCACTCTTTCTCCCATTTACTCTTGAACTACGCGCACCTGCGGGGAGGCATCAGTCGGGAGCGAACCGTGCCAGTGTAATGATAAAGGTGCGACAATTTGTACTGATAATGACACAAACAATGTGCATCAGCCACGTCGCGCAGCTCCACTGGTGTGCACTGAAATTCGAGGGGCTTAATCAGTGACTTTCTACATGTAGAGATAAATCAATATGGAAATTGTGCTAAGCGCGTCCCAATCTCCTCGGGCTTTTTTTATTAGAAGCTTTTACATGATGGGTCTTTATGTTATGATAAATTGCACTTCTCTCGCGATGCTGCCAAACTGCTGTGGAAATTGATTCAGGAAAACATTCAGTAATCTACTTAGCTTCAGTCTTGACAATCTACAGTATTGATCTCCCCGAGCCCGAACGCGACCACGGAAGCGTTCGAGTGAGGCTCTGCACGCGGCGCGCCTGTGATTTGACATCGTAAACACGCCGCACACTTGAACTTCCGGGCGCCCGGATCAGCTCGCCCGTCTTGCCTCGGTGGTCCTTTTAGCGGAGAGTACCCAGCCTATCAATAATGGCCGCGGCCACGTCTGGCAGTAATTGGCTAGTAAATGAGCAGAGTCAACCGAGAGGGAGTTGAGAGGTCAGAAGTCCGCAGGCTACGATGGGGGGCGTCTGAGTTTCGGCCATGTGGCCCCCCTGGGACGCCGAGGAGATTGAGATGAAGAAGTGATGGGTGGTCACAGTCGAGGGGGTTCTTCCTTTTTTTCCCCCCCTTGATTTCTTAATCTCTTTTTTTTCTGTGTCAAATGAAGCTACTGGCTTAATTAGCAGTGACTCTCGCCAAGGACCCTCAGTAATTACCGACCAGGACCCTCCATTTCTCATTGTATTTATCTGTAGTGCGGCTCAGTCCCCTGTCCAGTACTACAGGAACGCTGATAACCGCCTCATGCTCACTGCCCACACAATGTTTATTACTCCCATCTAATCACCAGTTGGCCCTGCTTATTCATACTAAGCGACTTGGAATAGAATTAAATGCATTCCTATCTGTTGGTGGAAGTGTGAATTTGAATTGTATTGTGACTGATCTCAGTTGAGTAAAAAGTGGGCGGGTTCCTTGGTGTGGATGGGCAGCTGTGTCAGCCAGCCAAGTGGGTACCAGGTCTTGGAGCTATGGTGTGTTTTTTTTTTTTTTTTTTGCATCTAATGGCAGAGTCGCCAGGTAAATCAAACCTAATGAGGGACCGAGGTGCCAGGTTTGCTGGGAAGAGCTACCCGGGCTCACGGTGGAAGAAGCTTGACCTTTCGCGAAGCATCGGAAGAGGCTGCACACGGGCTGCTGGTGTGACAAGAGCAGTGTAATGATCTGCTTGTTCTGCTGAGGGCCCGGCCAGTGTTTTTACATCATGAGCCAATTTAAAGGTCCTTTGTTTTGCTCTCCAACTTTTAGGGCAAACCACATGGCTTCAAAGTTCATGTCAATATAGCTCATTGTTCTTTTTAGGAGGAGGGACATAAACAAATACGGGCTGAAACTGCAAGCACAGTGGGTTGCATATTTCTTACATGATTTAGGGAAGACGTGTCTTTTTTTTCAGTCACTTGAAAGGGGGCTCAGTTTTTTCTCCCTCCCAAATTTGCACAATTAAAACCCGCAGACTAACCTTTTCTGTCCCCAGTGGCTACATCAGCTACAGCTAATTTCAAACAATTTAATAAATCCCATTAATACTTTTTTGTGTGCACCAGCACTAGAAATATATCCTTTTGGATTATAGAGAAACAGAGGCACAAACCAATTGGATACCACAGCTCGTCTTTCTGGAAAGGAGGGTCTATTCACGGTACGTGCATGTTTACGCCACTGCCAGCGTCTACTAAATGCTCATTAATTTTATCCCTTCGTGGCAAAATCATTTCAAGGGGAGGCAATTCAGCCTCCTGTTCCTTTCAATTCACCGCGCACGTCAATCAAGCCCTCCTGCAGTATCCTGCAGAATGGAGGTGTTATATTCCTGCAATTATCATGTCATATACTCGAAAATGTAAATGAACGTGTGTGTAAAATTAAATTTATGGGTTGTCAGTGAAGAATAAGAACCAGGAGAGCAATTACTTATCTGCTTTCATCTTGGAGCCTCTGATACGTCAAGCAGAAAAGCATGCAGTTAAATGCTGGAATTAGCATTGTGCTGCACTTCACAATGGACGTGGGCCAGTGCCTTTTCTCCCCTCTCTTTCTTCCCCCTGCCTTTTCTCTCCTTTTTCTTTCCCCTCTTTTTGTGTTTGGAGCAGCAGTGAAATGAAGATGATTATCACCCATTATGCCACTAAAAGCTAATGAAAGTGCAAAAAGAACTTCTCTTTTTTTAAATATATATTTAATCCGGTTGTTTGCTGTTTATTTATTTATTTCGCCGCTCTTTCTTGTCGTCGCGTTTGGTTTCATTCATTGTCGCCGGCAAGCTGCATTATTCATTTACAAGTATCTGACTTGTCTTTTGTTTTGCCTTCTGACACAATGAAGAAACCGTTTGAAGTGCAACGTAAAATTCATATTTCATGCTATTTTATATATGCATGCGCATACATTTGCGTTGAATCCTTCACATCTAAAGGCTGCATCCTTCCCTGTGAACCAAACCGTCTCCGAGCCAGCATCCAATTAATAGTCTTAATGAGTGCATCTCTCATGTTGTTTCTCAGCCGCACTCGTCCCATTGTAAAGGCATCCAACACAAAACCAGGAGTGACTGCAGGGGTAATTACTTACCTAGCAAATGTACCTTTAAGGGTTAATAACATTGAAGGTGTAAGCAGAGCATTTGCATAATTACACACGGACTGTTTAATTTGCAACTTTTGACGGCTTTTGTTCAGCACCTCGCTTATTGTGAATGCAATTTCTCCTGTGCTCTTGCGTGGAGGAGTCCACAGAAGAAAAGAGATGTACCACAACATCCTCCTCCTCCTTTCTCCTCCCCCTGCACTCCCTACTCCCCCCCCCCCCTCCATCTCTTCCACCTTAGATGGAGTCCCTTCTCTCTAAGACCCTAATGAACAATGGAGGCAGGATTTGTTTGAATATGAATATGAATGTGCAGCGGGGCCGGCTGGAAGTTGACCTTCAGCTGTGATTTTCAGTTCATCAGGATTAGTCAAGGCGGGCGATCAGGAGCCACTAATGCATAATGACTTCTAAAATGAAAAATGTGTAGTGACCATGCAAATGTCTCAGCTAATCAAAGAGGGGGGAAAACCTGGGGTGGGGGGTGGGTGGGGGGGTGGGCGTCGAGGAGAGGAGAGCTAAACAAGGACGTGTCAAGGCCTGACAGAAAGAGAGAGGAAGAGGGGAGAGGGTGGGAGGGAGGGGGGAGAGACACGCGTGGAAAGTAATCAAGCCAGCTTGATTAGCTGGCGATGAGGACAGGGATGTCTTATTGGCCCCTTGACACACCATATAGGCTAGCTACTGTCGTGGCAGCTCGGTGCCAACACCGTGGCAATTAGCATCAGCGAAGGTGCTGCTACATGTTGATATTTCAATTGTGCTATTGTACATAAGGCCGGTCTGTCAAGATATTTGTTGACAAGATGCCACGGCGAGCTGAAAAGATGCTACATTAATACACTTCTTTGCTGGAAGCGCCAAACTAATTGTGTCTAACCTGATTATATTACACTTTAAAGGTCATAAGAAAAGAGAAAGGATGAGCTCTGGAGGAGTGAAACATGGTGGTGCTGCAGTGAATAATACAGTACAGCACTCAGGTTGATTTTATTTCCTATAACTCAGAAGTAAACATCTTCTCTCCACCAAAGTTGTTCAATTTTTAAGCAGCCATGAGGAGCAGAAACTCCACAATATAGCTGTTAGCTTGCACTCCCCTGTTAGACTCTGAGCTCACAATCAAAGACCGAAGAAAAACGTATCGTCTTGCTATTGATCTGCTGCCTCAGAAGTCGCTCGCTCTGCCGCCTTAGAAGAATTTGGCGGAAAATACAGGATGTGTGTCTTTGTTTTGTTTTGGTGAAGTTCTCCTTCTGCTGCCTGACAGCTTGTATTTCCCACATCATCGCCTGAAAATGACGTGTGTTTTTCGAAACGACACGTCGGCAGAGACCGTGAAACGCGAAGCTCGTGGCTGCCTTCTGAGAGACGCGTTCACTGCGCCGCCATCAACCCCCATCGTTGCTCAGGATGAACCTCAAACTCCCCCCGCATTACTCTGATTGTGCCTGCCACAAGCCCACTTCATCAGTGTAGTTTTAATCAACTTTCGGGGTTGTGCGTTTTCACGCTGTTTCACAATAGCAGCACTGATAGGCACGCAAAAGTATGTGTGTGTAGAGGGGGGTCAAGGGTCCTGCTAATTAAGGTCTATGTCTATTTAAATCCTTTACTTTTCCCAGCGGGTGTAAAGGCAGGAAAATAAGATGAGCAACACAAAGGCACCCATCTGTCCTTCAGCATCTCCTCTAGGCTGCCAAGCATCACGGCCATGGGAGACCTGCACTGCCTCCCTCTCATACCACCAATTACTCCACTCCCAGTAGATTCGATGCCACCGCGGCTGAAGTGAATCTGTTTTTTTTTGGCAGGTGTGTTTTCTTTTTTTTCCCATTCCTCCCATTTCACTCACGTTTCCCTTCTTTTCTTTCCCTCCGACCCCGTCCTGCTAATGTCCAGGTTCCAGTGTCGGTGGCCATGATGAGTCCCCAGGTGATCACGCCGCAACAGATGCAGCAGATCCTCCAGCAGCAGGTGCTCTCCCCCCAGCAGCTCCAGGCGCTGCTCCAGCAGCAGCAGGCTGTGATGCTGCAGCAGGTAAGCTGGCTCGCACCCCGGCGCATAACGGCAGCCGAGCAAACACCCCCACAACAAACGCCGCCTCGCATGCAGACACACGCGCACCCACAGGTAAGCCGTGCCCCAACAGCAGCGGGGCTGGACGCGCAAGCAGACACGTCGACACACATAAAACTGGGGGAGTTGCAGACTAATCCGTACACAACACGCGTCTAAATCCAAAGCTTTATCTCCTCATTACATGTTTATGTTACCCCTTTAATTTGGCATTAGTGTCTCGTGTGTGTGCGTGTGTGTGTGTGTGCAGACATCCACAAAAAATGCTAAACTGCCACCACCCTGAGTCACAACTGCGCTCGTGCAAAAACAGCCGTCTGTCGCCCCTGCCAACTCACCGCCGCCCTGCGTCCTTGACACGCTTACCAAGAGGAATCTGAAAATTGACGTACTTGTTCATGTCACCTCTAATTAACTGTCTCCACCGTGTCGCTGGTTCAATTCCCTGACAAGCATCCATCAGGGACCAGGAGAGTAGGGCACCGTTGGATTGAACAGCAGCAGCTGAGTGATGGGTGATGGATGATGTAATATTTGGAATCAGCTTGGCACAGTGTCGCGCCGGAGTCGAAATGCATTTCTCATTTATAGAATTGATTAAGGAAAAGAGAATAGTTTAATTAAGAACGTCAGTCATTCTGGTTCCTCCTCTTCATTAGGAGTCCCCCAACTCAAGATGTGATTTCAGTTTAATTACATGCCTTTGCTCAGCATTTTCACAGTGAGAGCGCTCGCTGAGAAAGTTGACTCCACAGTTTAGCTTTCGCACAGCGAATTGAATCTGCAGTAAATAGAATCTGCACGAAAATATTCTGTCTTTGATTTTGAAAACCAAGGCTGCAGCGTTTCAATCTACAGCAGATGTTTACGGTTGAGTTATACAGATTAAGTGACTACAGTGAGAGTTCCTGATATTTTCCAACTACTCCTCGGGCTCCCTTTCATTTGTGACATTACTCTCTGGTAAATCATGGGGATATTTGCACAGAACTGGGTCGTGCATTCCTGCAGCCGGCTCAGCAGACTTTTATTTCAGGCCTTCAAAAGTGTGTATGAACCAGAAGTGAAATCAAAGTTTAAACAGCTGTCGCACTTTGTGTGTTAAGAGATCAGTTCAGACTTGATGGGGAGAGGGTTTTATTCTGTTTATTTCAGCCACTCCAAAGGAAGCCAGTCCACTCTGGCAGCCAAATGCGCAGTTAATTTGATGGATCGGTGTCCCCTCAGAACTGTGGGACTATTAAAAGTCCATGTGAAAAGAACTGTGACAGACAGCGGGGCTACAAATGCCAAAAGCGGTCCAAAATGATATTGACAGAGTGCAACAGTTTCTATTTAACAAACCATGTGAAGTCCAGCTGGTGCTAAAGCACTCGGGGCAAGATTGAAGGAAGATTTGTAGTTATGAATGTTTGTCGAGTCTTTCTGAATGTAAATCAGTTGGTATTACGCTTTGCAGCCCGAAAAGTCTGCTCGAGATCTTTAGAGCAAATCTATGTGTATATTGCTCATGTCTATCAGGCTACTTATCATTTGTGTGTGTTTGTGTCCTTGTGTGCGCAGCAACACCTGCAGGAGTTTTATAAGAAACAACAGGAGCAGCTTCATCTGCAGCTTCTTCAGCAGCAGCACCCCGGCAAGCAGGCTAAAGAGGTGGGTACAGTCCTGACACGTTCACACTGCCATTAGTTCCCACTTATTGTTGGAGGTTTAAATTGCATATAGGAGGCACGAAAGTGCATTCACACGTCCTTTGATGGAAGAACCTGATTGTAATTACAGTGCAGTTCAAGTCTCAAAGTTTCCTTTTGGTTTTGTCAACTAAAATCTTAAGTTCTGCTTCTTCTTTGCAGAAAAATATATGACACATTTTGGAGTTTGGAAGCTAATTAAACAGTTCAGGAGAAGTAATGTTGCACCACTCACCGAGCTATACATCTCGCTACCTTCACACTGTAAGGACACCCAGGGACTCGCTCCATTAATGAATTGTTTCAGTTGACATCTACACACAGCATGCACGCACACACTTTGATTTATAGAAAGGAGACGCGAGACAAAAAGGGTCCTGCATCCAACTCGTTAATGAACTGTTTCTGCGGGCGCAGAAACACACGCAAACACAAGCGCCGCCGCTAAAGTTCCGACGCACGCCGCTCATAAATCACGGTGACAGGCAGCCGGTGGACAGACGTGGCCGCGTCTCGTTTCTCGGCGGCGACCGGAGCCGAGGAGGCGAGCGTGACAGCCTTAACCACATTTGCGTAACGGCGTCGGCGTCTGAACCTTCGAGAGTCGGTCCCGGGCCACAGCCAGACAACACTCTTTATGTATGGAAGCAGTTAAATTGATAAGAGGGGGAAGAAAAGGAGGCATCACATAAACACACACGTTCTGTCTGTCTGTCTCTGGGCTTTTTTTCCCCTCTCTCTCCTTTTTTTATCTCTCTCTCTCCTTGTTGTGCCTCTCAGTGTCTCCTCAAGCAGCCCATTATGCTGCCCCTACAGGAAGTCGCAACTGACCTCCCGACGGCTTTGTTTCTGTTTGGATTTGTGAATAGAGTTTTTCAGGAGCCTCGCCATCAAATATGGAATAGAAATTGCTCCTTTATTTCTCTTGAGGCCGGGTGGAGGTTGTGGGGGACAAACCGCCCCTCCTCCTCTTCCTCCTCCCCACCACTCTTATTATGCGGGCCTGTTTTCCAGTGAGCGCATCACAAGTTTTACCCCCCCCCTCCTTCCTCCTTCCCCCTCCCCCCTCCTCCCCCCTTCCCCTAACTCCACACTTGTCCAGGTACATCACAATGCAAACATAGAGAAACGTGTAAGCATGACAAGCTGTCTGTGCCGACACGTGTGTGGGGAGCAGAACAAACCGGAAAAACATCAACAACACTCGTACAGCGTAACAAATGTGCATCTTCTCCTTTTTTCACATGGCAGACTACAAAGATGGAGCACCCATTAAATGTAATAGCCTGCACTTAAAGCCAATTACTACCTGAGTTTTCATAATTTAATAGAAGTGTTTGAGATGCTGTTTCACAGCTCTGAGCCAATGCTTTGTCTCTCCCAACCCAACAAACTCCGCTCCCTCCGCTCTCCGACTTTTTCCTCCTTCCCTCTCTGCCGCGGTGACTGAGTTTGATGTTTTTTCATTTTTTTGTTGTTGTTGTTGTTTTTGTTGTTGTTTTGCACAGGGCTTACGCAATTGCCTGTCTGGCCCAGCGATAAACAACTCTGTGAGGCAGCAAGGCGAGCTGAGAGGCAGTGGAGGGAAGCTGGGGTGCAGTGTATATACATGCGTGCGTATGTATGTGTGTGTTTGTGTCCATGCATTCACGCGCACGCGCCGCTGTAAATCTCTTCTTCTGCTCGTTCCCTCTGGTCACATAAGCTGTAACAGACCATCAGTGAAGGCGAGACAATTAACTATCAGGGGTGGTGGTGGTGGAGGGGGGGTTGGGGGGGGTAGTGGTGGTGGTGGTGGGGATTATACCAGAGGCTTAGTATCATACACAATCACAAGCCACGTATACTAACAGGCTTGAGAGCTGGTATATCAGCATAGCTTTGTGTCACTGTGTGTGTGTGAGACTGTGTGTGTGTGCATGGACACAAACAGATGCAAAAAAAGAAGGGGGAAGTCGACTGCACTGTGGTACAGCCCGAAAAATAGCAGGAAGAACTAAGTGAGCACAGACAGAGAGGGAGAGCATGCAGAGAGATAAAATAAGGAGGCAGAGAGGTGTAGCTAAGGTCACGGTAGAAGCAAGTGAGTACAGGATACACACATACACACACACATGCACACACACAGACACACACACACACATGCACACACACACACACACACACACACACACACTCACAGACACCGCTCAGTCTTCACTCTCTCCTCTCCCACTCTCTCAGTCGTTAATTCGTCTGTAATTTTCTCTCCCCTCCCCTTACCTCCTCTCCCGCTCCTCTCTCACTCCTCTATTGCTCCTCTCCTCCTCCTCCTCCTCCTCCTCCTCTCTATAGCAACAGCAGCAGCAGCAGCAGTTGGCCGCCCAGCAGCTCGTCTTCCAGCAGCAGCTCCTGCAGATGCAGCAACTCCAGCAGCAGCAGCACCTGCTCAACATGCAGCGGCAGGGCCTGCTGTCGCTGCCCGGGCCCGCTCCAGGCCAGGCCGCCCTGCCCGGACAGACTCTGCCCCCACAAGGTAAGAGCAGGAGGAGGAGGAGGAGGAGGAGGAGGAGCAGGAGAAAGAGGAGGAGGAGGAGGAAATGTGGCAGGGAGTACAGCGAGTAAGGATTGATCTGGAGCACGTGACTCGCAGCAGCAGCTGTATACTTCCTGTGTTGTCTGCGTGGATGGAAGTCGCTGCCTCCATGTTGCTCTCCGTCTCTCTCTGCCGCCACATTTCTCCTCACTTCCTCCCAGCCTGTCGGTCCCGCTTCTCTTCTGTCTTCCTGTCCTGGGTGTCTTTGTTTTTCTCATTTGTATGCACCTGTGTCCTCGTTGCGTTATCTCTAAGTATGTCTGTCTCTCTTCCTGCTCATTGGTATGCTCATCTCTCATCCACTTTGTCCCTAACTCTCCCCATGATTGTTTTGTTTAGTCTTCTGTTCTTCCATTCTCTTTCTCTCTGTTCTTGTCTGATTATGGCTTTCTTTGTCTACCTCTGTTTCTCTCTCAGCCCTCCTCAGCCTGTGTTTGTTGTTTTTTCCATCCCTATTTCTATTCCCCCCGCTCCCCCCTCCGCCCGCCCCCCCCCCCTTCTTTCAGCGGTTGTTGTTGTTGTTGTTGTTTACTGCCTTTACTGAGAACCAGGGAGAGCCGAAGGAAAAAGACAAGAGGGAGAGAGAGGAGAGCGAACCGGCTCCATTTTCTCCCCGTGAGCCAAGTAAACACCTGTGTTTGTTGTTTACGAGGAAAATGGCGGAGACAGAAAACAACAGGCAGGGAGAGGCGAATCAAAGCGGCGTATATTGCCTAATTAGTTGCCGAGCTTGAAAAGAGCAGTGGACAAAACTTGTTTATCGCAAAATGGAGCGTACACATATTCAAGAGAATCCACGTTTTATACTTCAACCTCACTGAAAACACACAACTTCCGTTGCTGAGAGCAACACGAACGAGCTGATGTTGAGGTGAACTGCATACGAGGACCACACTGATCACAGAATCAGAGTTTTCAGAGGTTGGGGAGAGTTTTCCTGTCGTCCATGATGCTTAGCAGCCTCACATGCAGCACGCTGCGTCCACTCAATGAACTTCCATGTCTGTACTTTCCTCTCTCCTTAAATCTCAGCTGGTCTGAGCCCAGCCGAGCTCCAACAGTTATGGAAGGACGTGACCGGAGGCGGTGGTCACTCCCTGGAGGACAACGGCATCAAGCACAGCAGCAGCGGCGGCGGAGGAGGAGGCGGCGGCGGAGGCGGCTCCGGCAACGGAGGTGGCGGCGGGGGCGGGAGCGTCGGCGTCGTCGGTGGCGGCGGCGGCGGCAGTGGGGGCGGGGGCCTGGACCTCTCCACCAACAACTCTTCTTCAACTACCTCCTCCTCCAACCCCGCCAAAGCGTCGCCGCCCATCTCCCACCACTCCATCGCCAACGGACAGTCGCCCGCCCTCAACCACAGAAGAGAGAGGGAACGGGAACGGGAGCGAGAGAGGTATGAACATGCCGTCACCTCCGCCTGTTAGATGCAACAACCCGAAAAAAACGTCAAGATGAAAAGTTTACAGACGCGCTTGTTGTTGTTGTTATCGTGCCACGAATCAGTGGTGGAAAACATCAGAACTCAATGTGCAATTCCCTTTCTTCAAGGAAAACAGGCTGTTTTGTTTATTTATTCAATAGTTTATTAGCGTCTTGGTGTTATTAAAAAAAGAGGAGCCTTCCTCTCCCAGGGGACCATGCGTGCCACTGAACACACTTAGCTTGCGCACACATATCAAAAGCAGGGAGAGGAAGCCAAGCAGGCAGGCGCTCCGACAACAAGCCTCTCTGGCAGGCAAGACAAGGTAACCCCCTTGTACATTAAGTATTTAGTGCTTTCTCTCTCTCTTTTTTTCCTCTTTTGAAAATTACCTTCCTTGCTTGCTTGTCATGTAAACAGAATACGTGATGCCTTGAGTGGCGTTTCCAGGATGTTTATCCCTGTGATGGCGTCTTTTATAAATGCACCCAGCACCGAAACACTGACTGTTCACATATCTGCCTATCTGGCCCATGCATTATTCAAAGGCTTTTCTTGGGCGATATTATAATAAGGACTTAGGGTAGATGTGTGTATGTGTGTGTGTGAGTGTGTGGATGCTTGGTAGAGACTCGCACTGGAGGTGGAAGTGCTGTGTAATTGGTTTAAAGTAGATGCTATCTCTCCAGTACCACTAAAAGGAGGCTTGAAAAAGATATCTTTAGAAGGAAGACAGAGAGAAAGAGAGAGGTAGGGAACGAATGAGGAGAGAAGGACGAAAGAAAAGAGAAGGGGGGGTCTTTTTTTTTTCTTTATCTTTTTTTTTCTCGCCTGTGTCCCGAGGGGTGTGTGGTGTCTCATAATGATCGAACAAGGAGTATTGTCAGGAGCACTGCTTACTAACATGCCATGGATCGATGCGGGAAAAGCCCCCTCTGTAAAACACAGTGTGAGCTCTGCCAGCGCGCACACACATATTCCTCGCCTACACACAAACACACACACACACACACAACCGTGCAACCATGTAGCCCTTCGACCACACACATACATGCGTAACCTCTAAGCAGACAAACACACAACACACTCTCACTCACGTTGCCTCACACGCATGCGACAGACGCACACACCAGTGCCAAGCCTAAAGGTTAAACTGTCATCTTTAATAGGATGTGCTGTCTAGGCAGGGTCGTAACTTATTTGGGTGCCATTTGAAAAACGCCAGAACACCCCCCTGCTCCTCTTGTCCTCAAAGAACACAAGTTACACAGAGTATTAATCTCCTGATGAAAATTATATGGCTGTCTGGATTTTTAATGTTTACTTGAAAGCCTCCTCCGCCCCTCCCTCCCTGTAATGGCTTTACAAGATGTGACGGTGACTATAGTGGAGCCGAAGCTGCAGCAGCTCGCTCCAGATTTCCAAAGGGGGGACGTTACTTCAGCCTATAGTTCTCACGCGTTCCTCCATAGTGTCACTAAGTTAATGTCATTCTCTCGTAATCCTGGCGATTAACATGTGATTCAGTGTTTTCATTTGTTTTAGTGGTCGATGTTTGTGAAACTGTAACGACACATGTGGGTGCGAAACGCTTTTTTCCCCCTTTTCTTGATTGTAGATTTTGAATTTCCCAGATGTCATAAACGGTCTTGCAGTTATGGTTCTGAGAAGTACAGCCTCCAAATCCTGTCATCATCACTTTTAGCAGCGGGCCTCACTCACAACTCAGACCTCCCTCTCTCTCTGTCTCTCTCTCCCTCTCTCTCTCTCTCTTGTGACGTTTGCTCATATTCCTTTTGTCTCATTTCTCTCCAGCTCGCTACATGAAGAAAGTGGAGGGACCCACCCCTTGTACGGTCATGGTGTGTGCAAGTGGCCCGGCTGTGAGAACATCTGCGAGGACTTTGGACAGTTTTTGAAGTAAGCGCACGCTCTGGGACAAAGATGTTACAGCTGAGATGACTTTTTCCACCGCCCCCCCTCCTTCCTGTTAACACCATGTGGTAATATCTGGTTTGCTGTGAGACACACAGGAGTTGTCCCTGTCCACGCAGCATCTCCTCCTCTTTAGCTGAACACAGGGGCCTCAACAAAAGAAAACATCACTGCCTTTCAAAGAGCACATTTTGACCTTCTCGACAGCTAGTTGACAGGGTTCTGCTCCAGCAATGTGGGATTCAAACCAACTCTGATCCATAACAAATTTCCTTCCTGGCATGGAGCGGCCTGATAGGTTTGTGAAAAAGCGTCAAAAGCTAATGGCAACTCGCACGGCCGCACACTTACCTCCACAACAAAGGCCCTCATTCACTGTTGTCATGGTGCAGGCGGCAGAGCGAATGAACTCTTCATGCTCCATCAACAATTTAGTTAATTAGCTCATTTGTAATTGGCCGGCTTTGTTGCCAGGATGTTAGTGGGGGGACATCAAAGGAAGAAGGTGTTTGCAGCGCTGCCGATTACAGGTTATCACATTGCCACTCACTGAGAGTCGCTCTCTTTCTCTCTCTCTCTCCTGCTCTCCTCCTCTCACTCTTTCCCTGGCTCCTCTGCTCACACACAGAGAAGAAAAGAAAGGGAAAGCTTTAATTTGAATATTCTAATTAGATTTGTAATTAACTGTGAAATAACGATCTGGCGAGTGTTTTTCATGGGCTGTAAATGTCCATGTGAATTCGCATAAACTCTTGAAATCAGGACATTGTACTGGCTTACTTTTTTTTTTTTCCAAATTGTGCATTTCTCTGCAGAAGTGACTGTAATAAGCTGCAGAAAGCTAATAAATTTACTGATAGGGAAACTAGTGCACGCGCGGGGGAGCTGCTGTAGGATTTAGGTCAGTCGTTGGCTAATTCTCCAGCTTTTTATGAAATGACATGACGCTAATAAACAGGTGATTACCAGCCTTTTTTCAAGACACAGCCAAGCAGCACATTAAGCTCCACATTCACACTCCTGACATGGCATGTGGTATACTGGAGGTGGGGTGAACTTTCATCCTGACAAGAGTGTTTGCTCATCCCCTGTGGAAAAATATGTGTCACATACATGTCAATGTCAATAATGGCCTTCTAGATGCATCCAAAGGCATCATTTCAGAAGTCATCCTGAAGACTTAAAAAAAACCCTGTCTTTCTGCTTTCAATCTCTCGTCCAACTGGCCTCCACGTGCACTCGTCCAGGTAGAGGAGTTTGCCTTGCAGCTTGGGAGCAGATGTGTGCATGATAAGGCAAGCCTGTGTCGGATTATCAGGCTTTCTGATATCTTGTCCTATCACCTTCATACACTTACTTAAAGAAGACGTCGGTCTGCTCCACCACACCGTGCGCCCTGTTCACACGCAAACACACGCCAGTCTGTGTGCAGTAAGGATACTGTGTCTGGGTAGCTTAGCCAGTTATTTAGGCGAGGGGTGAAAAGCAGTGTGTGTGTGTGTGTGTGTGTGTATGTGTGTGTGTGTGTGTGTGTGAGTGAAGCCGGTAAGCTGGTGAGGCGATGCAAAAGGATGCAGGGTTGTAAAGACAAACTGAGCGAGAGCAAGAAAGACAGATTGAGGGAAAACAGGGTGATTTCAGACTTGAAAGCAGGAGCACAGGTTGGCAGGCGGTTTTGTAAGAACACTTGCCAGAACATCAGCTGCTACAAAACAGAACAGTGTCTCAGTTCACCCCCCCCCCCCAACCCACCACCACCCCCACGCGCACACAGACACAACCCTGTAAGTCAGAGGCTGGCTCTTGTACTGTAACCCAGCCGGCACATAAAAAACAGACACCAACAAAGAAGGCGGGCTCGTCATCAGAACAAAGATGGCTGCTCGGTGGCGTGCCTTGGAGCGGTGATTGTAGGTGTCAGAGGGAGTCCTTTCATGTTTCCGGAGATGCCAGCCGGCGACACACACACACACCGATGCGCACATGCACACACACACGGGCACAGTTTAAACGGGGTTACATAAAGAGGGTGTCAGATTTAGATGACAGTTTAGATGTTGGTAGTTGGGTGTGGGTTACGTGTGTGTGTGCGCGTGTGTGTGTGTGTGTGTGTGTGTGTGTGTGTGTGTGTGTGTGTGTGTGTGTGTGTGTGTGTG
>JAUESF010000031.1:5594947-5613647 GCA_032274765.1 Malacoctenus tetranemus
TGTGTGTGTGTGTGTGTGTGTGTGTGTGTGTGTGTGTGTGTGTGTGTGTGTGTGTGTGTGTGTGTGTGTGGGGAGGGGCACCCCGAGCCGTAGCTCGCTGCAGGAGCTCAGCGGTGACACGTTTAGTCATCTTATTGTTTTGTTGCATGAAGAAACTTGTCAAGATCAGCATTTAATAGCTCTTCAGTGCGCTTTTAAGTGTTCTCACCTGGAAAAGGTAGCCGCGAGGTGGCTGGCACCCTGAATTAGCTCTGTGAAGTTCAAAATGAGGCAGTATGTTTCTTGAGTGGTGGGTGTTGCAGTTTGTGTGTGTATTTGTGTTAGTTACAAGAAGAGGAAGACAGGAGGAGAGGCAGCAACGCTTTCAGGTTGATGTGCTGCAGCTATTTTTGTGCGCGTCTTTTTGGTAAACATCAAAATGTAATTAAGGCTTGAGAATAGACTTTGTATGCGTAGCCGTATTTGTTAATACCCCCTCTTGCTTTCTGCATCTCTGGAGAATTTTACAAATTTAAAACGCTCAGACGTTCGCAGCGATTTCTCTCCACATTTTGTTGCAACACCTCGCTCGGCTTTTCACCTTGTATACCCCTCGAAGTCAGTTTCCTTCGCCCTCAATGAGACACACTTTCTCTTCATATAAACAGACACTGCCCTCCCCCCCAACACACACACACACACACAGACATCCACACTTAACTCTTCCACTTTATGTCGCCACTCTGCTCTCCTTATTACTGGCAGGAAGGCAGGCTCCATGTTAAAATGGCAAGCCCAGCCGCTAACCTGAACGCCGGTGTCTGTAACCCGCTGCTAATTAAACCCACAAGGCAGCAGGCAAGTGTCTTTGTCTTTCTCCAACGTACACATACACATACACACACACACACACGCACATACACACACACACAGTGTGAAGGCATAGCGGGCAGGCCCCCGGCCCCTGGATAGCTAAGCACTCCTCCACATGTCTGCTGCACTTGTGACAAGACCTTTAAAACGAAGGGCATTACTTAACGCTCCACCACCACTGAGGGGAGCGAGTGTGTGTGTGTGTGCGTGCACGTGAGGGTCTGCATGTAAATATGCGTGCTTGTGTACACGGGCTACTTTGTGCATGTTTTTTGTTGTACAATACATGTGTAAGTACACACAGCCGTGGTCTGGCATATGTGTTTGTTTGTGTGTGTACCAGGTTGATTGAATTAGTGTGTGTGTGTGTGTGTGTGTGTGTGTGTGTGTGTGTGTGTGTGTGTTTGTGCGCCAGACAGTTAAGGGGCCTAAGTTTCTCTGCTGGGCCTCTGCAGCCCCTGATAATACACACAGACAATTAGCAGAAGTGTATCATCCATATATTCTGGCTTGAGTAGATTTATTATTGGGCCCTTAGTGGACGTTGATGGCCTATACATATTCATGCATGCAGCTATTGGGAAAAACCTCGGAGATGTTTTGCTCCCTTCTCTTCAAGAGAAAAGAGGAGCAGCAGGATCCAATAAAGAGCGAAATCTTTATCTTCGGCTTGAAAAACAGCAGCCGTGCCTCACCTCTCGCTCACCCTCTGTTTATCACTCCCTTTGTCTCTTTATTTGCTTTGATTTCTCCATCTGCACTACATCTCTCAATCTCCATCGCCGTCCTTTCTTCCCAAGGCCTCATCACATAATTCTCTCAACGGCAGAAATCAATGTTCCTCCAGAGTGAGCCGGGCAGTAAACATAAACAGTGGCAAGCCAGGCCTGACCGTCAGATAGGTCGCCGCTGACGCCGAGTTAAGGTGACTAAACAAAAGTAAGAAATCTAATAAGAATTAGGAGCAAAAGGGATTCTGTGCAAAGAGAGGAATCATGAAAGAATTTAGATATGGCAGGAATACAAAGTGTTGAGTGAAGAAGGTCCTCGTTCATTGTTTTTTTCTCCCTGCCCATCTGTGTCCTCCCCCTCCTCCATTTCCTGTCTCTGTGTGGCATTATTAATGCTCAGTAGGACATGCTGCCATTTGAATATTTCATAAACGCATGTAGTAATCTTCCTGTAATCACCTTGCTAACTGGCCAGCAGTGGAAGGGAGCGCATGCACCCGGCCACAAGCGTCCGCAGGACCGACGCGGGGCCCTCGCAACGCAAACGCCCACAGAAAGAAAAAAATAAGAGGAGCGAAACAAGGCGCTCGTCAAGGAGAGGCGAGCCTAATAAAGATTTGCCCCGCTCTCTCCGTGTTTTTTGTAACGAGGTATCTTCAGGGACCGCGAGCAGAGCCGCTCCGTGCTTTTGAAGCAGCTGTAATTCATGACACACGCCATACATCAAGTGCATAAGATAGCATTATGGGCAGTGAAATGAAAAGGGTATTTGCAACATTAGTTCCCTCATCCTGCGAGGGACGTGATTAAATGATTAATGAAATGCCCCCTTTTTGCATGCGCATTCTGAAACAGCAATTAGGCACAGTGCTGAAGAAACCCACCGGTTCGTCCCTCCCCTCTCCGCCGCTCTCCCCTCATTCATCCCTCTCCTCACCCCTCCCACTTTTTTTTTTTTTTTTTAATGCTACCTCATTCTTGATTTATAATGAAACATTTCTGAGCATTAGACCTGAAATGGTCGCGGAAAAGCACCGGCGTGGACGAGATGAAATGGTTTTTAAATGTGTACAGTCTAATTGAAAGGTGCAGAGCTATTGTGATTACAAATGTTCCATTCAGCGTTTGATTGGCAGGCCGGGAGAAGCCGGCTCGACGAGTTGTCTTGTTTTGCACGTCGCTGATAAACAACAAGTGATGGAGGGAGGGGGGGGTAGCGAAGAATGGAGGAATATTCGGTGGGAGTGTGCGTTTCCGCATGTGTGAGTGTGTGCCAGGCTGCGTTTGTGCGAGTTCATGATAATGTAAGCGTGTGTGTTCTCAGATAAAGTGAAAGCCAGAGAGAGGGAGAGATTTTGCACTCCCTCTAATGCACTGGAGGCAGCGCTGTAAATGATCATTGAAGGGTCTGCAAGCTAACCTATAATTACTGGAGATAAAGTGGCAGCTCTGGCATTTCATAAGCATGCCTCCTCAAAGCTTGCTTTGTGAGTTTGTCACCAATGATCATTTAGATACAGGCTCATTACCCAGCATCACAACACTTTTGAAACCCCTTTTTGCCCTATATTTGTGTTTTTGTGGGTGTGTGCCGGCGTATATGTGCTTTACCAGGAATAAAGGTCTGTCTTAATGGTGGAGCTTTTGTGTCCTACCGACGAAATCCAATCAAGACAAACAAAAAAAGGGAAAAAAAGCGCTCATTGACTGCTTCGGTTGTCTCTCTGCCTTTTTTCTTCCAATGAAGCGAACACACCAGATACATTAAATATGTCTGCCGCCCGGATAATGCACCTCCGAGTGAAGTGTGCGGCTTTTGTGTGTCAAATGTTGCCGGTGTTAAATTGTGCGTATTGTTTTCGGTAAACGAAGGAGACAAAGCCGTTCTGCTGGGCCAGCATCTTTTATTCTCCGTAGAAAGCGGTGCTCGCGGTGGCACTGAAGTTAGCCATCTCGGCTGGCGCGGGCCCATTGTCATGTTAAACATGGCACCCCACACCGTCATGTTTCTTCTAATTACCTCATTTCAGGGTGGAACAATGGCTCCTAACAGGATCCTATAGATAATTGTTGCAGTATGGAAATATTATCATTAAAATAAAACAGTGGTGAAGTTGATACAGTAATTATCGTCCTGTACAGTTGTGATCATGGTGGAAATGAGCATAATTTGCTGCCTTCTCCTGGCTGTGACATGTTTGATATATTTTAATATTGATGTGTCATCTCTCTCTCTCTCTCTCTCTCCCCCCTCTGTGTGTCTCCTTCTCATCACCACCAGGCACCTAAACAGCGAACACGCCCTGGACGACCGGAGCACGGCCCAGTGTCGAGTCCAGATGCAAGTTGTACAGCAGCTGGAAATACAAGTGAGTTTCTATTCCGCCTAATGAAGAGCAGCAGACACTCTGGTGGAAAGTCTTCGTCTTTTGTTAGATTTTTTTACCATTGTCACATTCTACAATGCTGAATTTAAGTCCACTCGCAACTTTTTTCTTCTATTTTCTCAAAGTTGTGTGAGCGAGAGAAAGGCCACATTGTGGTCTGCTTAATACTCCGCACACATGCAGGACCTGCTGGATCCAACAAAGCCACTAAACAAAGGAATCCTCGGGCCTTACAACCAAAGCCATTATGGCTGTTTTAATTGAATTAAGCGTATGCTTTATTTTCTCTGCTTCTTTTTTTTTTGTCTTCTTTTTCTTTCCAATTAATAGCGAGCGCATCTCTCCCAGTCTGCTGTGTTAATTAACTGCACTTTGCACCTGAAGAAAGCTCAAAAGGAGGGAACTATTTTCAGTAGGTGGAGCGTGACCTTATTAAGAAGTCATGCTGGCTAGATAATGAGAGCGCTGATTGAGCGACATTATTACTCAGCACTGCCAACAAGCGCTGCTCCTCCTTTAGAAACAAATAGAAATGCGAGGTTTAAACCGGCTGTTCTGCTCGGCGCCGGCCGGATGTGGTCCAAGTTCTCTCTTAGTGAAGCTATATCCTGAAATCAATGTGATTATCCTCTCTGTATCTGGAAAAAAAAGCCAATGCTGTCTGGTCCCACTCGAAACTTGTTTTTGCCTCGCTTAGCCTCGACCGAGGCCAAGCGTTCCCTCTCACACACGCTTATTTTCTGCTCTGATAAACAGTTTGTATTAAACTGTTAGCCGCCTGGGATGCCTTGAAAATAAATAAGTTGTGTTTGGCCTGGAAATAATAAAAAGGGATCTCCGTAATTTATTTATTTTTCATTTTCCCTGCTTTTGTTTTTCATCGCCGCACCGAGCTATTGAAGCTTGTACAGTGTGACCAATTACACTGGTGCACTTGTGTTGTCTGTCCTGTCTCCTCTCCTCTTCCTCTCTTCCTCTTTCGCTCCTCACTCCCGCCATCCTGCTCTCTCCCCCTCTTTCTTTTTTCGTCCACAAGCAGTCACTAGTAATGAGGCCCAGCCTGCTCTGTGTGTTTGTGCACCTGCATGCATGTCTGTTTCCCTGTATGTTTGATCCTTATGTGTGCATCTGTGCAGTTATTAGGGGGTGTGTTGGGATGTGAGTGGTGGCGATGGGGGGGAAGGGGGGGGTCAGCCTTTCACACGGTCCGGTCCCTGTCATTCCTCGTGAATTAGATTGATGATAGGCACTGGCTGGGGCCAACTAACTGGACCGGGGAGGCGGGGCCACCTGGCACCCTGTTTGGAAGACCCCTTCACCTCTCAGCAGCTGCTGGCTGCGCTCCATCCCCCTAACAGTGTCCACAGGACTTTGAGCAGACACTCAGGACCGCCTAATTTATGGCCCGACTGGCTTGTTACTGTCAGAGCCTTGCTGACCTAAATTCTGCTATTGACAAAAAGATGAAATGCTATTTGTTTAGCGTGACCTGTCTGCACCTCTGTCTCCCCCGGCCTCACATATTCTCCTCTGATTACTAGCAGAACACTTCTTTCTTTCTTTGTCTTTCGCGGCTCCTCTCCTCCTCCTCTCCTCCTCTCCTCCTCCTTTCCTCTCGTCTCCTCTCCCCTCTAATCGACTCTAATGTACTCTCTTCTTCTCCTCCTTCTCTCTTAACAGCTTTCTAAAGAACGCGAGCGTCTTCAGGCGATGATGACCCACTTGCACATGCGGCCCTCAGAACCCAAGTCATCTCCCAAACCAGTGAGTGCATATTGCTCTCCGTGCTGCCGTAAACAGGCTCGGCCCGCGGACGAGGCGGCCACACAGAAAATGAACAGTTTAACCAGTCGTGTGAGTGAGCGACAGAAGATGAAAGGAGAAGGAGGAGGAGGTGGTGGTGGAGGAGAGGGGGGGTGTATGGGATTTGTAATACGGAGTTCCAACTGCTTCTTATCAGTTATTGGGCGCCGCGAGAGGACAATGGAGTTTGGAAGTGTATTAGATGGCAGAGCGGCGGAGTCCTTGGCTAAAACGCCGGGTCATTTCTTGGTGATAGATATAATAGCCAAAACAACCTGTTGGCTGCTGATGACTGTTTGGCTCCGTGGCTGCAGCAGCACTCCACAAGTGAAATGAAAGAGAAGAAGGTATGTCATTTTAACAACAAACACCTGAAAATTACAGCCGAGTGGTGGAGATGGCGCGATGTTGACATAAATACCCACAGCGGAGCTGAAATTGGTTACAGTGCGGTGGGGAGAGAGAAAAAACCAAGACTCCAAAATCCTGAAAGAGGTCATTGAGAAAGAGAAATGATGTCATTCTCGATTTTCTCCCTCTCGCTTTTTTTTTTACTTTTTCGATTGAAAGATTATAAATGCATCTCTCCCGGCGACGATTTGAATTCGATATGAGGTTGATACGTTTTGGCAAACATTATTTCCCACCAATTTTAGACGTTTTGAAATATTTGAGAGCAAAACATTGTTAGCGTGTTTCTGCTGCTTAGTAAGTGCCTACTTTCAATGGAATAATTTTCCTCATCACCTCTCATCATAGAATGTAGATAATCACAAGATAGCATAATTATCCCATAATTCCATCAGGAATCAAACTCCCTTTTCATTATTCAATCTCTCTCTCTCTCTGTCTCTCTCTCTGTCTCTGTCTCTCTCTCTCTCTGTAGCCTTTTTTTTATAATCTTCAAAACTCCAGCAGCTTGGTTCCATCTCGTCCAATAAAGAATTTGCAGCCTATAATCCATGCCCGAATGTGAATGAATGATGCTAATGAAGTATTGCATTACATAAAGCACACATGAAAGAGCGGCTAATTGCATTTGATGGTGGGGGCAATTCACACAGAATTCCTAAACGAACAGTTAAGTCCTCAGTTTTAAGGCTTTCCCCGGTTTTTAAGGGGGAGGTGGGATGACTATTGGCTTGCGAGGCAAATAACACACACGTGTGTGTGTAGCTTAGTCAATGTAACAGAGGAGGGATGGAGGGTGGATCTCCAGTGGCCGCATGCGAATCCACCCTGTAAAATCACAGCGACAACATTGACAAAGGGTTTTTTTGATGAAATGAAGTGGCTCCTGTTGGCCGGTCAGGGTTAGAAATAAGAGCCTGTTCAATGGTTTTTGGGGGAGGCCTGTGACCAGCCAGTGGCAGAGGAACACAGCACACCGGTGCTCTGACTCCATGTGACCCCATTTATTCCAATGAATTGCACTTCATTAAATGCTACCTTTCGGCCATGCCATGAATGGATGGGAATCAAAAGTTAGCAAGGATGCAAGTTCTGAATAATAAGTCAGTCTCTCTCTCTCTCTCTCTCTCTCTCTCTCTCTCTCCCTCTCCCTCTCCCTCGCTCCTTTTCCCAACCTTGAGTGTGTACTCAGATGAGTGAGTGGTGACAAAGTGCTCACTCCTCCTCCCGTCTGACTGTAATCAGTTCTGTTTTGCCAAAATGGGATTACGGGCGCGCAAACATGTTCGCTCGCTCGATGTCGCCGGTAGAGAAAGAGGTTGCAAAGAGGACGAGGAAATTATGTTCTAACATTATAAATATACATGCCCATATGCACCGAGCAGGGCATTTATTTAGAATTTAGTTTGCATATTTAAGATGTTTTCCTCCTCTATAGGATGGAAGTGTTTATCAAACAGCCTTTTTCAGGGAAAGCGCTGTGAGTACTTCAGTGTTTAGGGTCTGCTTTAGACTTTAGATGACCCGACTCTGCACAAACTTAACATTGTGAACTTGCTTGGCCTTCAGATTTTGTCAGATATAATGATTATTGATCCCAATTGAATGGAAACACTCAAGGTAAATCGAAAGAAAGTGAAAACTCTTCACATGTATGTTTGTGTACAGATGAATTGATGCATTCAACCAATCAGATTCCCTGAAATAGAAGGTTGTGAAGATGCATCCACGCCCGTATATTTTCCATCACCTCTCACTCGTCTCCTCGTTCGCGGCACTCTGCTGAGGCCGGTTTAGGCAACCAGCCCTTGTCCCAGCCCGTCTCTATAGCAGCTCATTACAGCTAAGTGGGCACATAATTATCATCTGAACCCCCCCTACATCCACAGGAGTCTCTCAAACTTGACATTTCATCGTATTTATCAACACATGCCACAAATGACCGCCGATACCTCCTCCTTCCTCCTCCTCTTCCTCTCGCCTCGCAGCGCCTTCGGCCCCTCGCTCCCCTCCATCTTTCAAGTCGGTTTTAATTCGAACTCTCGCAAACGGTTGCATTCCACTTGTAGACTCACAATTAAGGCAATTTGGCTTGAATATGTAACGATGTCATTACCATTCCGGCTAAATTAGCGCAGAGACTAAAAGGTCAGTTAGGAATTTTCCAGTCGGTTAGAGCCTCTCACATGAGATTTGGGAAGCCAACGCGAAAGTGGTGGAAAAGCTGGACGATTAGCGGCCATAGTTGGCATTCGGGCCAGAGGTAGGTAAGACTCTCACGTCGCTAATGATGAAGGAAGGGAGGAGACGGAGATAAAGAGTGCACATGCATCTGGAGTGACCATAGCTGTCCGTGCTGATTTGTTCAACTCGAAAACCCTGCGCCGGGGAGAGAAAAAACCTCAAACTCCTGCTTTATATAACTCCTCATGCACGAAAAGTCTCACTCAATTAGGGCCAATAAATCTCCTCTGATTGTAATCTCTGCTTAAGTAATAATGACTTCCAGATTTGTTGCAGATTTGAAGTTCTCTGATCAAAAGTGTCCACAAAGTAATTTAGATTACACTCTCAAACTTCACCTATCAAACGAAATTTGTAGCATCAAGTAAAAAAAAGAAAAAAAAAGCACCCGCTTCGCCTGCACAGCGACATCATGTCGCGATAGTGGCTTCCCTGTACAAGCAGGCTGCATGTTCCAACTTCTCTCACACTTACTTTGAGCTGGGACTTCTACTCTCAGTGGAAATGAGTCCATGTGAATTATACAAACATATTAACCTGAATATGAGTGGAAAACTGGTTTTCTTGGTCCGACACTCAGTCTGACTGTGAGACAGACCCCGCACTGTCAGTGAGGTGTGGAAAGTAAAAGCCAGCGCATGGTCCCACCTTCATCAGCAACACTGTGGGTTCTTGTCTCTTCTCAACTAAGATTTTCTATCTGTGGGTAACGATGAACTCTTAAATGCTGAAAAGGAAACTAAGTCTTTGGTTACAATGAGGATAAAGTTATTCCAAGTATTCGTTGACCTTTTAGGTCATGACTTCTCCACCATGTGACAGAAGGAGATCCGAAATAGCCTCGTCTCACATTTCATGACGTTAAACTTGAAAGGTCGCTGATAGTTTGACCTTGTGTACAGTGATTCACTGACAGCATCTATAGCAGTCACATCAGTGTAATAAGCCTGTTATTTGTGTGTCCCTCCATGTTGTAACCGGGTGTAGTTATCTCCGAGAACAAGATCAGATAACCCATGTTGGCAAAAATCACACCAAAAGCAAGACTCTTCAAAAGCTCCTCGCTCGAGTCTATAAGGATTATTGGTGGTTGCAGCGGGGTAGATGGAGAGGCAGAGAAGGAGGGCGGGAGCGAGGGAGGGTGTGATAAATAGAGAGATAAAGCGAGATGGGGCCGGGATAACACGGAGGCTGATCGTTGGATAATCTCGAACAGCGTGCTCTAATTAGAATTCTTATGATACAATTTGGTGGTTGTAATTAGTGGAGATGGGCTGGCTCCTCTCCACGAGCCTTGTTAGTGGAAACACAGCTGTGTTAGAGAGGAGGAGAGCAGACACTCGGCTCTGTCAGAGAAACCGCAAAATAATGCCTCCCCTCCCTCTGCCGCCTCCTCCTCCTCGGCCCCTCCAACATGTATCCGTCTCCCCTTTACCCGCTCTCCACCAATCCTGCTTTTTGTCCTCCTCCCCGCAGCTCAACCTGGTGTCCAGCGTCACCATGTCCAAGAACCTGCCCTCAGCGTCGCCCCCCAACTTACCTCAGACACCCACCACGCCCACAGCGCCCATCACACCAATGGCCGCCATGCCCCAGGTGCCGTCGGTACTGGGAGGAGCAAACGTGCCCAGCATGGGAGCCATGCGCAGACGCCACTCGGACAAATACTCCATGCCTTTGTCGTCAGGTAGGACCAACTACTCAGCGCTGCACAACGCATGAACACACACACACACATACGCACACACACACACACACACACACACACAGGCAAAAATATAGTTTTTGAATAAAAATCACCTGATTTTACTGATTTTCCACAATTTGCTGAACATCACACTCGTGCAAAATTCAAGATTGAGACATTGACACTTCTTAATTTTAACTGTGTTCAAAACTTTATTTAAAATCACAAATTCTACATTGCAGACCTTGTTTTTGCCAAAGTATAATGAAGAAATCATGTCGAAAGGACAAATTACATGTGAAACCTCAACCTCAGCTCTTCATGCTGCTCCCATATTCACACACGGACATGAAAGTGCACTCACGCACACCCGCATCGACTGACATAAACACAAACCCACAATCACAGAGGCTTGTTGGTCTTTGCAGTGCGAGATGTCTGGTTGGGTTTATGAAAGCAAGTCTGTGTTTAATCACTCTGTATGTAAATAGACAAGAACTTCCTCTGCGCATAAATATTACATGACTGTTAATTAAGTTCAAATAATGGCGGGTGAAAAAAAAATACAATATTTATTACATTAAGACATTGCACGTATTAAGCTTTGCATTTTAAACGGTCCGTCTTTGATGTTTATATTTACTCTCTGTGTTTAGTGCGAAGAAACATAAATTATTCAACTTCAGCCTAACTAACTACACGGATCTCATTTTATGGATGTATTAGTGTTTAAGATCTCTCACGAGAGAGATTAATTAAAAATGCATTTTGTTAGACATGGAAAATGCTGATTTGATGTGCCCCCCCCCCCATTTCTAACCCCTCCCTCTTTTTCTCCCCCCCCCCCCACCCTCTCCTCACCCCCTCCCCATTTTAATTTGATGAAACTTTGTGTAAATGCAATACCTAAAGGAATAAAATTTACCAATTATTTCAGGTGGTGACACAGTATTTATTTTTCCAGAGATTGCCCCAAACTACGAGTTTTATAAGAACGCAGATGTCAGACCGCCATTTACTTATGCAACCCTCATAAGACAGGTGAGTAGGAAATAAATTAACTTTGCCTGATTAGATTAAAATTAATTGCTGCATGAATCATGGCAGCTCTCTCTCTCTCTCTCTCTCTCGCTCCCTCTCTCTTTCTCATACACGCACACACATACATGCTCTCTCTCTCTCTCTCTCTCTCCTGCCATTCTCGACCTCTGTGTGTGTGTGTGTGTGTGTGTGTGTGTGTGTGTGTGTGTGTGTGTGTGTGTGTGTGTGTCGTGTGCACACGCGCCCGTTACCTGGCCTCGTTAGTAAACCATTATTTGATGTCATCTCATTCCAGGCTATCATGGACTCTGCCGACATGCAGTTAACGCTTAATGAAATCTACAGCTGGTTCACACGCACGTTCGCCTACTTCAGACGCAACGCCGCAACTTGGAAGGTAACCCCGCTGAACCCCCCCCGACCACCCCACCCCGCGTTCTCACTCCCCTCTGTCGAGACGACTCACTTCCCCTTTCGCTGAAGTCAAACACAAAAAAAACCTTAAGAAAAGCATATATTTACTCAGCACAGGGCGATTAGTGTTCCTCTCCCCTTCCTCCTAACCTTTCTCCTGAATAGAGCCCATTCTTCCCCTTATTTATTTTTCCACCATTCCGCCTTTTCTGTTTAGAAATGACAGCTGAAAGAATTATTCTCCCTCGGATATCGTTTTCTAATTTGGTGCAATTAATAGAGGAGGCTCGGCGTGGAGAGGAGAGAGCTCTGACGCGCTAATTATACAGCAGCCACTCCATCATCAGCACCTTTTGTTAAGAGATACACCCCTCCTCCTGCTCCTGTAACCACCTTCTCTCGCATATCATTGGTTAATTAGAAAGAAAGATGGCTGTTAACCAGTTCTCAGCGCCGCGCGGAGGATGCACGCACGCACACGCACAACACATAAATTGCGTCGGGAGGGAGAGGTTAAGGGCGTGCTGGCGTGGAACTAAAGCAGTGCAGTAAGTAAGAATTGGCCTGTCATGGATGGAGCGCCCTTTATTTACCCGCACAAAAGCCCCCATTTGTATATCTGTCCCGGCAACTTTATTGTCCTGTCTGCCCGCACAAAGATGGTAAAAAATGTCTTTCCCGCAGCACATGTTTTAACCAGAGGCGTGTCTGCCCGCTGATAAAGAAAAGCCGGTGTCGTCGGCGTTTCATCCCGTGGCCCCGCCACGTCATTTGTTAGCCCGCCTTTAGCCTTTGTGGCGGGCACAAGAGGACTGGAGGGAGAAAGCGGGGCCGGCTCATCAGCATGCAAGCCGCGTCGCGGCACTAGATTTAGCAAAGTGAATTAATTTGGATTTGGGATGCAAATGAGCACATGGGCGTGTGATCACCAATTCAGGAGGGCATGCAAAAAAAGATGGGTGCCCTTTTCCAGTTTGTTAGGTACAGTACGCGGCTGTGTTCAGCTGCGTAATAATGTCACGACAAGACGCGTCCTCTGCGTTGCGGAGACACAAAAACAACGCGGCCATCTGCACACATATGCCTCCGCCACTTTTTTTCCCCCTGTTTCTTTATGAATTCCTGGCTTTTCCTGTGACACTCTGCACTGATCCCACAATGACATTAGAAATGTCTTGTGTGCCCCCCCACCCACCCACCCACCCCACCGCTCCACAAGGTGATCTATTTACATCCACAGATCTACAGTCCCCTTTCTGAGATTAGTGCCGCGATCAGCGACTGGCTTGTCATTTGATTAACACTGAGATTTTGTTTAAAAAAAAAAAAGACAAAAAGGAGAGAAAGAAATGAAAGGTAGTTTAATATCTCAGCTTGGTCTCATCAGCTCAAAAAAGGGATCTGCAACCCCCCCAACACACACACACACACACACACACACACACACACACTCCCCACTTTTTCCCTTTCTCTCTCTTTTCTCTCACCCAGAAGCTTATTAGTTCTAACTATATAGCATGCATAATAAAACTGCTCATTTGCTCATTAATATTAAAATTATCATATTCAGAGCCATGGGCATTAAGATCAATCAAATCCTGGGATTTTCAGGTCAGATGCGAGATCTGCTTATGAGTTTTTTTCCCCTTTTTTTTCTGAATCGCTTTTTCTTGGAGAAGGAGCGGTACACACCGAGCTGAGCGAGATGATAAATATGTGAGGCAGCGATATTAAAGCCAAGGTTATTATTTGTAGAGTCTGATGCATGTTTTAATTATGCTCATATGGTCATATTAATATATAAGGGGCTTTTTTTCTATTGGCTTTTTATTTTGTAATTAATAAAAACACCTCGACGGTTTATTTCGAGGGCGATTTTTCTGATTTTAAATTTACGGCCACACTTTATCTTAAAGTTGTGTCATTTGGCCACGTATTGAACACTAAACTCAACAGCACATGGAGAATATTTGGACATATGGATGTCAGGTAGAGTTTAATCCCCCTTATTCGACACACGGGCCTCATGATGACTGTCGCCTTTGCCCCCCCCCCTTCCTTTCCGATACTGTCATGTTGAAAGCGATGTGTCCATTAAGAGCAATGCTTTTCTGGAGCAGGAAGGGTTACTGACATCACCATTATCAAGGCCGGCATTACCACTTCTGTCACCACCATAAGCCATTCGCTATGCTGATTACCTCCTTTTAGCCTACTTACTCTGATTGATATGTACTGTGTGCAGGACTTGTAAGAGCATTCGCTCTCACTCAATTTTTACTAATTAAATCAATGGTGCGTGAATGTTAAGAATTTCCTCAAAATGCAAGAAAAAAAATCAATTTCCAGGCTTCCTCCTCCTCTTTTTTTCCTTCTTTCTGCCTTGACGGATAATGAATGAATATGACTCCTTTTTACCTCGTCCCTCTGACCCGCGTGTCCACGTCTCCCCCCCCCCCTCCTCCTCCTTCCCTGCAGAACGCTGTTCGCCACAATCTCAGTCTGCACAAGTGCTTTGTGCGCGTGGAGAACGTGAAGGGGGCGGTGTGGACGGTGGACGAGGTGGAGTACCAGAAACGCAGGTCGCAGAAGATCACAGGGTAAGAACCCAGGTCGATGAGTGGCGATGGACAGGCTCAGGCTCTGCCTGCCTGTTGGTCATACGTACACACACAGTCTGACAGCACTTAATGTGAACTTCATTGTTTGTTTGTTGTTTAGAAGCCCATCGCTTGTCAAGAATCTGCCCTCCAGTCTCGGCTATGGAACCGCACTAAACGCCAGCTTACAGGTAGGAAACGTGAAGCCTGAGAGGAAGCCCTGACTCACCGGCTGCCCGGCTTGTCTGACTGACAGTCGGGACCCACCGGCTGACTGACAGACAGCTGAGTGACTGAATGAGTGTGCACAAAAGAACTCCATAAATCCACTTTGCATAAGAGTGAGCAAGTTCCTTTAAAACTCCGCTCCTTTCTTTTTGCTTTTGTTTTGCTGTATCTCTCCTCTCGCACCTTCTCTCCCTCCCTCCCTCCCTCCCTCCCTCCTTCCTGCACTCCGTCAGACTCAGAAGGCCACCCTGTGGTTGAATCAAGCAGCAGCTTTCGCTCCATCTCTCGCTCCTTTTTCCCACTTTCCTTTCAGCCGTAGCAGCCACCCCAGATTGATAGCGGCGTGTGCAAATGCAAGGGCATGTGCATTAATATTTATCTAAGCTGTCATAAATGATTTGGCTTCATAGTGTACGCCGGCGAGGTGCTCATGGCAAAAACTTTAAAAGTTTAATCACTGTATATAACTTTAATGCGCAGCAGGCGAAAATGTCAGGAGTTTTTATTATTTTGAGGTAAAGTTTTTGAGGGACTTTTTTTTTTAATAGCCACGGCGCACAAGGGCGAGAATAGCAGCTGAAAGGAGGTATTTGTCAGCAAGGTGATTCAGTCAGGGAGAACAGCCTGGAACAGAATCCGTCTACCTCCGTCTGTTTTAATATAATGACTTAGTGAAACTGTATTATTCATCCAGCTGCCTCCTTCTGCTCCTCGTTCCGCCTTCGAAACCACTCACCTGCTTCCCACCCTCCATGTGATTTCCCCACCTCTTCATGGAAGCGTGTGCTGCTTTCATTGTCTCTAATTCCCAGTGTTCCTGCTGTCCCTCCCCCTTGTCCCGCAGGCCGCCCTGGCAGAGACCTCCCTGCCTCTCCTGGGGACCCCCGGGCTCATGAACAGCTCCACGGGTCACCTGGGCGGCGCCGCCCACGGCCTCCTCGGCGGCGACCCCTGCGTGCTGACCGGCGGCAGCCCACCGGGGCTGCTGGGCGGGAGCCCGCCCGGCTTGCTGGGCGGCAGCCCCCCGATGACGATGGGCGGCAGCCCACCGAACCTGTTGCAGGTCAGCCACGAAGACCTCAACGGGTCGCTCGACCACCTGGACACTAACGGACACAGCAGCCCCGGATACTCCCCTCCTGTACACATGTGAGTCCTGCGGCACTTCCAGGGTTTTCTCAGCTTAGTGTGACGCTCAGATCTGCAGGTAGACGTCAGTAAAGTTTTATGAAAGCTAATTTAAAGAGAACTCTAAAGATACAGCATCTTGTATCTTGTGTTTCAGCAGTCAAAGATGGAGTTCTCCCTCGAAAACCGAGACCACATACGTCGTCTTATACGATGCAGAACCAAGATGGAATTAAGATGGAATTATTTTAGGTGTGACGGCCTAAACTTGATGGCATGAAATGCTTACTCGGAGATAACATTCAACTCCATCACGCTCTAAACCTATTTACTCCAATTCCCCAGAACTCACCGATTCCTCAGCTCGATCACCTGCTGTGTGTTTCACTCTGACAAGCGCCAAAGTGAATGTGTGATCCTCTAAGCCCAAATCCAATCTCCCACGGCGCCTCTTTAATGTCGAAAAATGTTAAATGCAACGGGAACGGGCTAATTTGCACCTCACGCGTTCCTTTTTTTTAAAGGAGTGAATACCTGAGAACACCAGCACGCGCTGACCCGTCCTCCTCGCTCTTTCACTTCCACTCCGACACCGAATCCTCCCGCTGTCTCTTTGCCCTTTGTTAGTTTAATTGTCTGACATTTAACCCGCGCTATCACTGGGTTTTTTTCCCCACTTTGACCCCAGGGCAGGGCTTAATTTCCATCTTGTATTGTATCATAAGCAGACTTCTCGCTTCCTGTATCAGCTGTGGTAATTTCACCGCCTCCCAGCTTATACCTGAGGTTTTAGAGTAACACAGTCTATAAATAGGCTCTATTACACATTCGTCTTTAATTACGCCACTGTCTGCGTTACAGGGGTTTAGCTGCTATATTTTATGCAAGCCTGTGCCTATTAATATTTAGCAAGTGTGGCATTAATTACTTTAAAAATCTCTCCCTTTCCCATTTCTGTTTTAATGTAGCAGAGAGAGAGTTTTAAAAAATTGATCTCGTGAGTTTCAGGAATGTCTGAGCCAGTGATGTCACACACAGGTCTTTGTGAGACCCATGCACACACGCGCACACACACACACACACACACACACACACACACACACACACACGCACACGCACACTGAAACAAACACTGAAATTACAAGTGAACGCTTCTTATCTGCTGTCCATCAAATCTCGTGTTGCCTTCAGCCGACATTACGCTAACCACTCCTGTAATGGATAAAGGATGCACTCCGGCTTCATGTGGCTGAGTGTATCAGAGAGAACACAGAAAGTGTTAGTGTTAGCTTCACCACGCTCGCCATACATTAATCTATTTGGACGTGTTTACCCCTCGCTGAAATGGGGTGTTAAGTGGAGCAAATCTGCCCGGCTGCAGACAGAGTCCTGGCGTTCGCGCTCCCCCAGGTCATTTAATTTTTAGTAACAGGGCAGCGTTCACTTTATTTTTTTTTCTTCTCCATTCTCTCCTGACTCGCTCTGGCCACCCTGATACTGACATGAGTGGCTGCGGAGGATAAGATGCATCCATCCATCTATCCCTCCCCTCCCTCCCCTCCTCTCCCCTCCCTCCATCCATCCCCGCCTGCCTCTCACACAGCCGAGACAACCTCAAAATGGAAGAAATGTGTTTTTCATGACTGGCTTTCGCAGCGTGCGCTTAAATAATGGAGCGGCTTGTAGCACCAAACTAAATAGTACATCACCTTGAAGGCCTCTCGCAGGAGAGGGCTCCGCAGCACGACCAATCAACAGTTAGACAAAACCGCTCCTTCCCCTTAAACGTCTGAAGGTTAATGATAACTGCCTAAACCGCGGACCAGGTAGCCGTGGGCCACGCTGGGGTGAGTGCAACTGCGCGTATGCATGAGCGACGCACTCGTGTTCACCCCGAGGGCTTTAAAGTAGCACCAGGAAAGACCCAACTCTTGATTTACCGAACTTCAGCCGAGGTAGAAGCAAATCAAACGGGGTTTTTTACGAGCCGTCGCCGCTCCGTGTAATTGTTTGGCGACCACCCTTCTTTGGTGTTAGTTAATGAATCATAGTGAGATGTTATGAATGTCTTTGATTGCCCCCCCAAGTCTTCCTCGCTCCTGCCTCCTGCCCCCTCCCCCCCCAGCCTCGCTACGCCACTTCTCCTGTCCCCCCAACCTACCATTAATGCCCGCGGACTAATGACCTTATTTGCATCCCTGACATACCTCCGCATGATTGCTGGCGCTAATCTCCGATTGATGTGAGGGCAGGCATCTCCTGATCGCACACACGCGGAGAGCGCAGCGTATTTATTACACCGCGAAGTCCGGCCTTTTTCTCCTGAGTGACTCAGTAATGGCGGCCCGCCATTGAGTACTAAATGGCTCATCCACATACTTTAATAAAGTGTCAGAAAAAGCTCGGGCCTGTGAATACGGGCCCTCATATTTTTTCCTCGCGAAGACACACAAACAACTAATGAGCCGCACATTAAGAGCGCGCGACAACAGAGGGTCTCGCACGCAGGTCTGCCAGGTGATCAATGGGATGCGTTCAAGTACAACCTCATTTCGTAGTAATGGGAGGGAAAACGATCCATTCAGAAACACCAAATTAGGTATTCTCGCTGCGTCGTCTGATCTTCAATATTAAACTTAAAGTTTCCTTGTTTAACCTTTTATAATCAGCACACAAACAGACTAACATGGTGCGGCTTCGTGTTTATTCACAGATTTAATCAGTACATCACCCCTGCTATCGAAAGAAAAGCTATTAGTGTTGACGAATCTGTACATTAATGTCCTCACAGCTGCCTATAACCACAATATAGTGTGTTAATAACGTGCAATAAATGGAAACTTAAACCAAGTGTTAGCATGTGCATTTATCCTCCATCATTTTGCACGTTCCTAATGCAAAAGCAGGTTTGATTAATTAAAAGGAATAAATCAGCAAGTTGATATAAATATTACAGACATTTATTCAAATGCAAATAATCTGTACAGGCTGTAAATGTATAGTTTCTTTTTAATATTTTATGAAGAGAATAACGTAATTGAATAGACTCGTTTTTTTGAGTGCTTCGGTTCATGAGGCTCCGCGTGGCTGCTTCAGCGGGACCCGGTGCAGTGGGGGGGGTGGGGGGGGGGGGGGGGCCGGCGGCGGTGGGGGGGGTGTGTAGTTGTGCGTTGT
>JAUESF010000031.1:5617745-5631834 GCA_032274765.1 Malacoctenus tetranemus
CGGGGGTGGGTGGGGGGGGGGAGATCATCGGGACTGGCTGGGAAGAGCTCGACACACAACACCCGCGCAGTACTGTATACAAACACGGCATGTACACGAACACACACCCACACACGCGCACACACACACACACACACACACGTGCCAGTCAAGAGGGTAACTGGGCCCAGGAACAAAGCTTATCCCTTCAATACTTAGCTGGAGTCAGCAAAAAACGACTTGAAGACGACGTTCTTAATAATCTTATCACACCAAATAAAGAGGACGCTGCGTCTTTCAACAGAAAAAAAAGACAAAAAAAAGAAAGAAAGATAGAAAAAGGGTTCTCCCACTCACCCAAAAAGGCTTTCTGAAAGCTTCTACCTCTGCACAACTAACCAATTCAGAACAATTACGACAGATTGCACGAGTTACGCGAATGCCACAAAGAGCTGTTACACTTTCCTCCGCTTTGTCTCATGAGGACGTGGCTCCAACCAACGTTTACATTCCCTGCGTCAAGATACGGAAGATTTGCATTGTAATAGGTTGTCCTCAAACATTTGTAGAATGATAATGTATAGATTACCTGTAAGGGAATATTGTGTTTTAAAAAAATGCATGTCTAAAAATCATTTGGTGGACTGGAAACGAGAACTAATAAAAAGAATATAATACAAACTCACGGGGATGACGATGGCCTAACGTGGACGTACAATGCATAGGAGTGCGTTACCTCAGATATACTGTTTTGGGAGGGATGAAACCTGTCAGCCACAGAATGCATATTACCTGTAGATTTGCATGGGTTTTGTATAAATTAAGTAAAAAAAAATGTCTAAAATAGTTGCTTGCACATAAATACCAGAAAGACCTCCAGAACTGCGATCTGCTCCTCCACTAGATTTTAGGATTGTCTGGATTTTCTGGGTTGATTTTGTCTGTATTTTGATAACTGTGCATACTTACTTGTAAAAAAAAAACAAAAAAAAAAACATGTTGGTGGACCCATAAATTTACCAGACTTTTTTCTAAGAGGAAAAAAAATCTCAGTGTTTCTTTTCTGACTTACCTGAATTTTTACTGTTTCTCTCTCATTGCTCGCTAAGAATAGCAAACCTGCTTTTTTCTGCATCTGCTTTGCGTAGCTGTAAGGCTTAACCTAATGTGTGTATTTATTGCTTGTACCTCTGTGCATACTTTATGAAGCATTATGTCTGGCAGTTGAGTCATGTATCCTTTCTACTGCTATCCTTCTCTAATAATTGAGAATATGATCCCCCTATGTATACAGTAAATTGGGACTGTAGCAAACATATGTTTATGTAATTGGTGAAGACTTATTTTTTGTTTGTTTTTTCGTTTTTATTTTTGGATTTTCTTTCGAGATTCAGCTCCTTTTTTTGATACTTTTCATTACTGTGTACTGTGTCCATACGTTTTAAGGTTCTCTGACATTAGAAGGTCATGGTTGAGAATTGTAACAGACATTATTTTCTGTATTCATGGCATTTCACTGCTGAATAAAATAAAGGACCAAAACTTGGAATTTGAAAAGCAACTGTCTACCTCCAGCATCACAGAGTAAATTATTTCCCCTCCGCTCTGACACATATATCTTTTATCCTACAAAGGCACAGGCAGGAAAAAAAAGAAGAAGAAGAAATGTAGCTGGCATTACACTTTCACGACTTCTGAGATGTGAAGAAGAAGGAGGGAGGGAAAAAAACAATTAAAATTTAATGTATATGTTACAAGCCTCCCCCCTCCCTCCCCACCTTCAGTTTCCACCACCTCCAGTGTTGTTTAGAGGACCGGGACAAGACACCGTGTTGCCCACCCTCTCTGGACCTGTAATGGGCTTTTTTTTAGCCTTTGTATGATTCAAGCCCTCCGCTTTCACGTTGCCACACGCGTGTCTCCGTGAACACGGAAGCGCTCGCCGCGTGCCCTCGCTCACTCCGGGTTGATTTCTAGCGCCGCGTACTGCAAAAGTGGTTTCAACACCAGCTCGTTATGATCAGGTCTGTTGTCAAGCGAGGAACAAAAAAAAAAAGAGAGAGAGAGAAAAGAAAGGAAGGAAGGAAGCGGCCTTATTAGCATCAAAGTTCTGCATCATGTAGAGAAAACAAAGATGTGAAATTTCATCAGACGTCTTCCATTTTTCATCCATCTTCGACACGGCCGTTTCCTCTTGACACCTCAAAAGGGAAAAAAAAGGGAGAGAGAGAAGGAGAGAAAAAAAGAAACAGCAGCTTTTTAGCCGTTGGGCTGATGGATGTTGACTGGTAAAGCGCTATGACAGCCGATGTGGCTAAATCAACTCCAGCGGGCCTACCACACCTTGTCGGTCATGGAGCAGCCACACACTGACACCCTCATTGAGATTCAAACTGAATCTACCATGACCAATAGGTTGCCCATTAGCTCGTCTGTATGCCGGGAGCACTCCGACACGTTCCGAAGGGTGCCCAGGGACATCGTGGGACCCTTTGAATCATATCCGCTGGTCATTTAATCGTAACGCTGATGCATGTTCTTTCGCCTTACCATATGATGTCCCATGAGGGGTCAGAAAACAACAGCGTTTTTCATAAAAGCACGTGCGCAGGCCCACTTGTCTCCCGCTCTCTCTCCACCCTCCTTCCCCAAATGACAGTCCCAGGCATCAGCCATGGCAGCCTCCTGTTATCTCCTCAGCTATGGCGTTCCAGAGCATTAGCTGGCTCGCAAGGCACTTGTCTTCCCGCGCTATTTATGCACTTGGAAGTGTTTGTGAATTCAAGTGAGGGATTGCATACGGAGCGCAACAAGGGCCGCTGTGTACTACACAACATCAGAGGGAGCTCCGACATTAAAGTGCGAGAGCGCCTGCTATAGACCCCTTCTTTCAAAGGCCATGAAATAATAATGGGTTGTGGTTAGAGAGGTATCCGTGAGTCACACTGGCTGCTTTTCATAAAGTGGAGTTATTTACAGTGCGATGAATAAAAGAAAGGGTAGCTGGTGGTGCAAGCCTTTTCCACATGAATGGCGGGCGGTGGGAGAGGGAGGAAAAAAAGAAGTCTCTCTAATATACAGCGGCAGTGCAGTATACTACATGACATGCCGGGGACGGGAGAACGCTCCGAAACCGGGAGTTAATTTGGAAAAGAAACGAACGTTTTGGAGGCTTTTAAAGCCTTGTTGCACTTTCGGGTGATGGATGTGGGGGGGGGGCGCGAACATGGTTGTTCACTCTCTTGTCAAAAGTCAGACGAGAGTCTTGGCGTCAGTACGATGGCTGCATGGTGGAAACATGGAGGTGGTGTCGCACGAGTCGACGGCGCGATCTTTGGAGCTTTTGGCCGATGCTGCTTCGGTTGTGACGCCAAACCAGAGTGTGAAAGGCAACCGGTCCAGTCTGGTCCTGGTGGAGTTGAGATGTGAGCGAGCTTTTAGACAAGAACATGTCAGTGTTGCATCAATTTGCCTCAATTTGCATGCAGATTTTCAGTTTTGTCTTGTTTATTTCTCAGTGTTTCATCGGTTGTTTGCTGTTCAGTTGCTTCACATCTTGTTTCTGCAGATTTCAACCTCGTGCCACTCCTGTGTCCTCATGTCGATTCGCCAGACCCCCTCAAACGATCGGGCCTCCTTGTCCTCCTCCTCTCTGTCTTTCAGCTCTGTCCGTTGAACGTCCTCCTTGTTTTGTGTCCCTGCATCCTTTCCTTGTCTGCTCCCTCGCTTCCTTTCTGGATCGCCTCCAGACTCAACTTTCAGTCGGTAAATGTTTTTGTGTGTGAAGTTTTTTCCTTTCATAAATGATCTCTTTTTTTTTGCTTGTCAGCAAAAAACTGCACTTGGCAGCAAACAATATTCCAGCATCACTGTTGTGGATGACGCGTGTTGCCACACTTCTCTTAAACACGTACGTGTGCACGTGGAATCCGTCCACAATCAGGACTGAACTGTCCTGACTCGCGCTCGTAGGCAGCTAATTGCAGTATTATGTCCACGGTGCATGAGGACAATCGCTTGTCACGTCCGACCCTTTGGAAAAGTGCGTTCGTGGGACCTCTCTGCCCAAGAAGTGGCGCCGGGTACAGTACAATGGTAACTCATTACACCCTGCACTTCTGAATCAGACAGTGCATCTCGGCATCATTCATCTCATCTCCAACTCTGACCAATTAGGTCAATTTATGAGCCGTGCCCTTGTGGGATTGGGTGGTAAATATCTCCAGTCTCAGCTTATTGATTAAGAGCGCAGCCTCTGTCTCTTCCTTTCTCTGGCGCTCTGACCTGACGGTGCGTGGCGGCTCCCTCGAAGACCCTCGCCCCCAGGCTGCAAAATTGCCTGCTAAATAGTCCGAGGCAATGGCAACGCTAATTGAGATCATCATTATTATAATTGCGAGCCCTGAAAAGCGCGTCTTAAATAATTTGCATTGCTCTCAAGTTGATATTGGACGCAGTGCAAAAATAATTGCATGGCTCGGAGGCATGACGCTCGGTTCGGTGGTGGGCGAAGGGGACGCGGGGCGGCCCCACCGCCCCGCCCAGTCGCGGTCCCCCCCCTCCCACCACCTCCCCTCCCACGCAGCCCGGCGTTGGATGTGGAGCGTCGCCCTTATCGGATGCCATCACACGTTTGTCTCGTTATGGCTTCGGACGCGTTTTTTTGATTTAGGTCAGATGTGTTTTTTGGGCACACACGCGCCATCAGGCTTCAGAAGTTCTCCTGTGGTCACCAAGTTCTTTTTTTCGTTCCCTTCACCACCGGCCGTTTGCCACACGCGTGACATCCTGTTGTCGTTCTGCTGAGACAGACAAAAAAAGGGAAACAAAACTGCGTGACCTCCGTGCAGAGAAAAAACCCTTCACTCATCGCTTTATCAGAGGAACCTGACGTGAGGGTGCTTTTCACCCAATTTGATGTGCGCTCTCCACCGTTAATGTATGCAAGAGAAATGCCGATTTCTCCAACTGAAACAAGGGATTAACCCAACAAAATGGTGAGAAAACTGCTGATATTCATGAATTCTTGCCTGTGGCATTATCTGCCACATGCACACACATCCTATCAGGTTCCTCCCCCCCCCCACCTCCACACTATCCCCCTTCCCCATCTTACACACAAACTCACCCACGTGCACAAAGAGGCTTGACAATAGCTCTAATGAATGTGATAGGGTTACATGATACAGCTCATTATTTGTTTGCTCTATGCGTTCAGGACATCAACAACAACAACAACAACCCTCGGAGGCTGCTGGTAAATCGCTTCGCCTGTGAAAATGAGCACATCAAGCACAGAAGAAAGGGGCTGCGATGAGATTATCTAAATCCTCTTAGAAACAATCCTGCACGCAAACACGCTCGCTGGCTTTATCGGATGCTCGTCGGCGACACGTTCAGCGTCGTTTCCAGCTTCCTGTTACCTGTGTTTTTTTTCTCCCCGGTATAATCAGCGAACTTTGAGGTGGACACGAACGCAGGTGGATGAAGAGGTTCGAGAAAAAGGAAAAAAAAAATCACAACTACCATCTTTAATCCATAGTAATCACATCTGGGCCTTAATCAGAAATTTATAATGGAATTTCTAATGGAATGATTTCAATTATCTCCCACCACTGGCACCACAGACTCCTGCAATTAAATTAGAACGATGCATCTTTATGTCTGAGGTTTCAAACCTCGATATGTTTGCGTTTGACGGGTCGGAGCCCCCCCCGCCCCTTTTTTCTTTTCTTTTCTTTTCCCTTGTTTGGGGAACTTCTGCAGGAGTTTGGCTTTGTGGGAGGAAGAAGGTTAGAAAAAAAATAAAAGGAGGGGGAACCTTGGGAGTTGATCGCGTGGAGGTTGGGGGGGGGGTGGTGGTAAAGCAAGAAGAAGAAAAAAAAGAAAGAGAAGGAGAAATATCTAGCATTAGTGAGGAATGGTGGGTTAAATCACTTACTGAAGATTTTTAATGACATTTCAGTGTTCCTCGTATAATTACTCTTCATCCGAGATGGGCCATAATGCTGTTGGACAGTCGCGGTTCAGGCTCGCTAGCTCGCTTCATTAGCGTGTCATTCCTATTTCACATCAGAGGCTTTAATTGTAATGCTGAATATGCACAGCTCTCCACAGAAGCCTAATCAAAGTGGATCCACTTGTATTATTAATATCAGAAATCAGCCCCGCTTGCTATTTTTTTATAAATAAAAGAATACAGACGCATAAATCAGCTGTCATTTATTAGCGTGGCCCTGGCATATCCGCCAGACATGCAAGTGGAGCAACCCCACCCCATCTCCGCTCCTCCCCGCATCACTCATCAAGATTTAAAAAGAAGAAAAGACAGAGAGGAGAAAAGGAGGGGGGGAGGTAGCTGCATTAAATATACATACTAATTCCGCTGTGAAGTAATCAGATTACAAAGCAGGTGACACCGGGTGCAAGAAATTTGGACAGCTGGCAATAACGAGGGGATGGAGGAAGAGCGAGGGAAAGGTTGGCAGGGAGACGGAGAGCGATGGACGGAGAGACGGAGAAAAGGAGAGGGATTAAGGATTTACATTCAAAGGCAAATAGCGGCAGAGAAGAGAGACGGTCTCTTTGATTAGGTGAAAGGACCGCGAGGACCCGGCGTGGCCGCAGCCAGGTCGTGCTGACCGACCATAAAAAAAAAAAGGAAAGGCAGCTGTGTTTTGGGTCCCCGCGGCTGCCGGAGTCAAAGTGCCGCCAACTGCTAATCCACATCAGTGGGGGAGCCTCGGTGCTGATGCAGATGGCACCTGGAGAAGAGCGGCTAAATACCTGCTCTGTTTCAGAGCAGGGGGACGGACGCCTCTTTTTGAAGATCGACCTCGTGGGGCACGAAGCTTTATGAGCTTTCACTCACAGTTGGCTTTTTTTGGGCTTAGCCTGAGTCACCGAGTTAGTTCAGGTTCACACCAAGAGAAGAGAAAAGGAGCTATTTCACTACCTTGCAAAGTAAATGAGATATCTTGCAAATAAATAGGCACCTTTAGGAGTTTTTTTTAGATAGGGTAAAATATGAAAGCTCAGCATCTGACATTCCCTCACTCAGAAAATTGTGGCTTCACTTCATCTTATTGTGTTACTGTCAAAGTCGGTCCTTTCACTCTGTTTTGTTTCCTTCCAGCAACTAAACATTGAGCTTCTTTCTGTTTACAAGAAAACACCAGGACACTTTTTTTCTGGCTGCCCCGTCCAATCAGACGCCAGCGACCGACCGGCGTCCGGGCCACAAGTCAACACTGTCACCTTTCATTTTCGAGACACAAGGGGTGGGGGGACCGATGACAGCTTCAGGTGGATGAGACGGACGTGAATTATTAATCGGACATTAATGGGGAGACAGACATTAATTAGGCATTAATGTGGAGACTCCTTGTACAGTCTTCCCCTCGCCTTCGCCAAGTCACATCCTTCCCCTGAGTTTCTATCTATAGCCCGGCCCTTCTGTGCATGTAAGCGTGTGTGTGTGTCTGTGTGTGTCTGTGTGTGTGTGCCCACACCCCTCCGCCCACTGGATGTTCTCTCACGACTCTGTATGTCGAAGCAGATGAGTCGCTGCTCCATTCTGTCTACCGTAGGTCGACATTTTTCAATTTTGTTCCATGTTGGCTGCGTTTTTTGGTTCATTCCATTCGCTTCTCCTGTCTTGTAAAACTAAATCAAACACCTCTCCGATATTTCAAACACTTAAAGCCCTTTGTTAACTCGACACACACATCCCAGCCGCAGCCTGTTGTCGCTTCTTCTGTGGCGTTTTTTTTTTCTTCCTCTTCCTCCTCCTTCCTCACATGAATCTGTTTCTCTTCTCCTTCACAGCCGGAGGTGCCGGGCGACAAGCAACAAGCTAACAGGCTTTTGTGGCTGGCGAAACATCAATTCAGTGTCAGCGTTCAAGTAGGGAATTTGTCACCGCTTTGGGAGGAGGTTTGTGTAAACCACACGCTCGCCGACTGATGAAAAGGCTTTATGAACACATGTGGGGGGGTGGGAGGGGTGGGGGGGGTGGGAGAGAAAGGTACTGAAAAGAGAAACTAAATTACTTCCCAGTGTACAGTCCACACTGCAACCCTGGGAGAAGGTAAGCAGGGAAATGATAGCGGCGGTGGGGGGCAGTGTTCAAGTACAGGTCAGCTCCATTACCCGGGTCCAGCATGTCTCTCTCACATCCTGAACATACATATATAACCCCGTCTTGATGATATTCTCTCCCAATCTCGCTCGTTTCCATTGCAAACCTCTTTGATCTGTGATTTGCATTTTCGCGCCCACAGGGTGAAAATTATTTGGATGAGATTTTTTTTTTCTCTCTCCCTCATTGCCTTCTTTTTCTGCATCTTCTCACTCACCCATTCACCGTACCTGGGGCTTGTAAACTCGGCCCCACTCCCCCACCACCGCCATCACCATCACTCCCCCTCCTCCCGCACATATTCACCGCTTCCTCCCCCCTTTCGCTACCTCCTTGACTCCCCAGCTCCCTCCCTCCCCGCTGCTCGGGATCTCCTTTTAATATCAGAAATGCCCCCCAGAACGCAACAAACAAATTAACAGGCGGGGGGGGAGCAGAGTGCGCCTCCTCACCTGGATGTGAGGGGGAGCAGCGAGTCCCCGGACGAGGCTCATAAAGCTGCGACGAGAATTTTTTCAATAAGTGAAGTTTAGAAAATGAATCAAAAGCTTCATATTTTTTAGTACCTTTCATGGAGCTTATTGTAAGATTTCATAAGAGCTAAAACTACAACTCATCTGAACGGATCGCCTGAGTGAACTGAGGGCTGGAGCGTCTGCTTCCAGACTGCTTTTAGAGGTTTGGTTGGTAAAAATCACCTCCCTTTACTTCCTGACTCTGAGAGAAAACATGAGACAATATGTTAATGAGCCACAGACTAATTGCCGTCGGTGCTTGCTTTGGGTGTTTCGGTATGATTGAACAAAGCAAGGTAAGCTGTTTCCTATCTTTTGCCATTGTTGTGCGAAGGTTAGATGAAAGGCTTTCTGGTTGTCGACATGCATATTCATAAATGCACTTTACACGTTGTGAAATACAGAATATTACTTGTAATAATGCTCCCCAAAAAAGTAACTAAAGTAAATCTGTTGGGTTAAACATGGCGGCTCGGTGGTTTCCAAGGCAGCGAGGATATAGGTGAGATCAGGGTCACAGCGCGCAGAGTCGCCAATATGTTTTGGTCTCATTAGGTTTTAGCAGTTCATTAGGCAGCAAGGGAGCGCACCCAACAAGAGGCGTTCAAGGACGTTCCAGACCGTTGGTCATCCGTGATGGTGTCAATTCAGGAAAGGCGTTTGAGGACAGTTGTACATATCAGTCGTCTCAGGATGAAGCTGAATGTTCATGAAAACGCTGCAAATCAGATGTGAATTATTAGTTTCAGTTGAAGAAAAATAGTTAAAAGAGAAAAATCCCACGTTTTTTTCTGAAAAAATGGAAATTATTGTGAAAAATTCAGGTGAAGAACTTTCTAGGAAGTTTTCCTGAATATCATTCAGACTGAATTAGGAATATTCTTTCATTGAAACCAAAATTTACCTCATTTGACGCATGAAACTCCACAAAACTCCGACGAAACTCCAACAAGCACCTCAATACTTCCACCTCGGTGTCTCGTATGGAACGGGACGCAGACGTGTATGCATGCAGAAAAAGTCCGACAGCTCATGACACAGACAAGACGCGTTTGCAATGTACTTTTGCAACAAAAAGCCAACGTGTTCAACACAGAAAAGCCCCCGCAGCAGCTTGCAGCCACACTGGCGGACAAGGCAACATCGCCGCCCCCTAAACCAGACGCCCGTCGCAGCAATCCCTGCTCCCAGCCCCGCTGCCTATTTGATATTTTTTAAACAATTTATATTTGTTATCATATCAAAGCGGAGGCGTGTGGCTATCAAACGCGGGAGGTGCGCGCTCTCAGCCGTGGGGCCTTCTCAGCCAGCCACGCCGCATTCCTTATTCTATTTTATCTCTCTTGGTTTTTTCTTTTTTTTTTTTTTTTTGACTAATGTCAGTAACAGCTACCGGTAATAAAATGCTTGTTAGAGTTTGTGCCGTTGCCTCGGAGCGTCGGCTTTGATACATTGTCAGGCCATTTGCCAGTGTTTCCTGATTACCTCGCCACCGACTGCATGTTTATTGATTGGGAGTTAATAAAGCGCGGGCCCCCTCCGCTTATTCCAGCTTTGCTTCCTTTTTGTGAAAGGTGAGGCTTCCTTTGATGTGGGAGCGATACATCGTCAGGCAACATAAACGCGCGTGTTGTAATGTCAGCTTTGCTCCTAGCCCCCTTCTTTTTCTTTTTTTTTGTACGCGGCGCCGTGTAGCGGTGCATTTTTTTCACTCTTATTGTCATTGTTGGGGAATAAATTGAAGGTGTAAGGAAAAACAAATGTCGCCAATTACTTCCATTACCTGCGGGCGGTCTCGGTGACTTTATTTGGCTGCCTGTGATGCTGACGTCCCTTTTGCCGACGTTATATCGTCGCATCTGGCTGCCTTTACGTGTTGGCGCTTTTATGTCGCCTGTCATCTCCGAATCCACTGGTTTTCCTCTATGTCTCCTCCCCCCCTTCTCTCCTTCCACACTGTCCATCCCCATGACAGTCGATGTGGTGATTTCATTGTCTTTTGTCTTCTTCCTCGGCTGTTTATCCTTCCTCTTCCCCAGACTACCTTCTGTCTCTCGCTCGGGCTGTCTCATATATCCCCCCCACCCTCCTCCTCCTCTTTCCCCACCAGTCTCCCCGCCGAAAGTCCACCGAGCCAGCAGTCGTGTCAAATCAAAATAACATCTTTTAAAAATTCAGCCGACATTACCCCTACAAACAGCGAGGGCCTCCTTGTTGGCTATTCATGTATTCAGGTGTACACTGTATCATGTTGGAGATGCATTCGGAGCGCGAGGGAGGAGGTGAAGGGGTGGGGGGGGAGGGAGGGCCCCAACATGGTGGTTCCATCAAAATTTGATGTATTCATTCATAGTCACTAGTAAACTCTGTTTGTTTGTAGATAACCGGGGTGTTTACCAGGGGGACGGGGCTGGGAAGCGGACGGGCACATGCAGATCGGTTTCTTATCGGCCGCGCGGTGGCCCCCGCACCTGCTGGCCGTGTAACCCCTGCTCCGTCCCCGGTGGGAACTCGAGCCGAGGAGGAGGAGGAGGAGGAGGAGGAGATGCCAGCAGGCCGCTCGGTTTCTCAACCCCCCACCCCCACCGCCCCCCCCAAACCCCCTACCCCCATCTCGTCTTCCTGGTGCTTGCTTACAATCTCGCTCGGCCCGCTGTCTATCTTGATGTGTGCTTGTATTTATGTGTGCAGCGACAAACACCATATGTGCTCTGCCTAAGAATTCCCTTCCTATCTCTTCCTCTTCTCTCTCCCTCTCTCTCTCTCTCTCCCTCTCCCTCTCTCGCTCCGTGTTTACATCCTTGTTTAGTGTCACACTTTTGGGGTCACACCAAAGTGCTGTAGCCTCGGGCTTCCTCGCGGGCTTGTGTATCATTGTGTTTGCTGATCACTTTCGCTGCCTATCATAGCGCGCCACTTTTCGCCCCCTTATTTATTTATTTTTTTTATCCCGGCGTGATATAAAAAAAAAAAAAAGCCAGTGGAAGCAGCTTGATGTGGGATGATATGCAAATGAAGAGCAGCGAGGCTGGATTGTGCTCCTCTCTCCTCCACTTTTCCCTCCTTCGCTTCCCGGAGTTTCCTCCTGCTCGCAGGACGGATCTGCATTTTCTTGCCGCTTTGCTTGGAACTGTCCCAAAACCTCATCATGTCAGAATGCATTACGAACATCAAAACACTGCTGTTTACAGCGTTGCAGTCGTGTCAATTAAATCTGATAAATTATTCAAACATTTATCTCCCCCCCACCACCACCACCACCACCACCACCACCATGCCTGGGGAATTTTTAATCAAGCCTCCCTATTTGCTTTAAATTAGCACTGTCAAGTGTGTATTTGTGTAAAATCCCTGGTATCATTAAAGATTTATCAATTGGAAATCTGTTTGGGCTGATTTGGCTGTTAATTGGCCAGGAGGCGTGCTGTGGCGCCGCGCCCGTCTGCAACAAGTGGCTGCAGCGTTGGATACCGAGCCGCACGGTGAGCGAGCTGCATCAACCAGATGTGTCGGCTGGTCCACGAGTGAGTCGGTGACTCCCGCAGCTAAACAACTTGGATATATCTTCATGTTTGTAGATATTTACTTCATACACAGAGAGACAAGTGTCATGTTTACCTCTCAACCTCTCGTCTCCTTGAGAAACAACTTCCTGGCTTGAAGGGGACGGAACTGCAGTTCTTCACCTGGCCACTAGTCGTCTTCAGTTTCTTCCTTAAACTTTATATTCACTATTACACCTGCAACATACTAGTTGATTGTGCCGCCTCATTGGCAGAAAGACTGTAAAAAAACAACGTGAGCCACAAAGTGGCTGATTAAGCTGAAGCTAAATCGGCCATAGCAGCACGATTCGAGTAGCATTTAAGAATAAATCAACTGGTATAATGGCACGGTGAGCCCGGCCAGATGGCAACCACATGTCTGTCTTATAGGACTTTGCGAGGTTAGAGTGAGGTCAAAGAGCAGCGCTGTGATCCTCACGCAACCTCCCCCCCTCCCCTCCCCTCCTCTCCCTTTTCTCTCGCTCCATTTCTTTCACTCTTTTTATTTTCCTTCCGCGCACTTTTGCTCTTTTTTTTTGTCTCCTTTAACATTAAAGCAAGCTTTCCCTGAGCAACAGATTGTCAGAAGTGGAGACACAGCAAATGATTTACAATCTATTGTCCTCTTTGAGTTTCGGCACACTTTTTTTTTTCTCTTTTTTTTCTTCCCTCCTCCCGTGTTTTCAGGCGTGTTTGAAGCATTTTGAAGCCATATCACAGATGACATGTTTTGTGCATATTTTCAAACACTTCTCTTTTGTAATGCAAATGGCCGTGACTGTGTCAATAAGTGGAAAAAGGCAGACGCACGCCGAATGGATAGCCTGAAACTTTTGGCGGCGCGCGGTTCTGACTGCTGTGAAGGATTGTAATGTTAACTGCTTGTGATGGGGGGGTTGTTTTAGGGCTTCGCTGACTCCACTCACACGATTTACAAACAGACACGCACGTACACACACACACCTTCCACACACACACATCTTGTGGGTTCTCACGTTTGTGCTTCACTGCTCCCCATCACAATCCACTCCCCAACACACACACACACACACTCCGGGCTTGGAGGCCTCCCCACAGCCCAAAGAACCTGCAGCACATCTGTCTGCGCCGCATCTCCTCCTCCCCCCTCCCCTCCCCTCCTCCTCCCTCCTCCCGTCTCCCCCTGCCGCTGCTCCTGCTCTGCTCCTCTAACCATGGCCAGGTGTTTGCCCACAGCCACACAGCTCTTCATCTCCAGGCCGCCAGACCGACGCTGATGTAATTGCTCTCTCCGCTGATCCATGAAAACAGAGAGAAAAGGCGAGGGAAGGGAGAAAAAAATAGTGTGGGTGGTGGTGGTGGTGGGGGGGTGGAGAAAGTATAAGACGGAGAGAGACACTGTGTGTTGTAAAGCCAGAGAGAGGGGGGCCCGGGATTATGTGACACGCAGGGAGGTGTGGGTGGCGAGGAAGGATGTGTGACTATTTTATGGAGGGTGGAGTGTGAGGCGCTCGCTCTGTGTTTACGAGAAGGTCAGGCAGAAGTTGGGTTGAAGTGTGCGGCGTGGAGGCCGGGACATTTCTGTTGTTGCATGTTTCCAGGTGCTCCGTCTGCACGCACGTCCCGTCCACCACAGAGACAAAGCAAGCCTGCCCCCCCCCCTCGGCGGGACCCTCACCGTGCTTTTAGTGGTTGCCGCATCAATTAATGTATTCATGATATTTATATATTTAAATATATTTATAAGGGGTTAAACCCACAGGGGGGAGGTGGCTTCCATTTTCCTAATGACATGCAAATAGGGTGTAATGTTGTGTTCCATCTCAAGCCCATTCCAGAGAGTTATGGGAATTATCAGCCTGCGTGTGTGTGTGTGTGTGTGTGTGTGTGTGTGTGTGTGTGTGTGTGTGTGTGTGTGTGTGTGTGTGTGT
>JAUESF010000031.1:5664013-5684100 GCA_032274765.1 Malacoctenus tetranemus
CTTTTCCAGTACATGGTCTTGTACAAACATGCACTTTGCTGGCCAGATTTTCCACCTGGAGACCTTCTGACACAACACTGTGGGTTTTTGGAGACTTTTTTGGCATTCGTGTTGACTTCAAATGATAGGTATGAAACTTCAAATGACTGGTTTGGTCTCCTAGAAGGTGATTTTTCAGTTTTTTTCCCCCCCGGAGGCGGCAGAAGACTCTTTAGATCTTGTGACATCACAAACCAGTGAAAGATCAGAGAGACCAGAAGAGCTTCTGAGTAACTTCCAGGTGACACAAGGACCTAAAAACCTCCAGGAAATTACTGAGTAAAAAGTATGAAGTCTTGTTTCAGTGTCACAAAGACGAGCTTGGCTTTATTTACCCGTTTGTGTGTGTTGTTGATGTTGTCGAACAAGCACTTTGGCTTTGTAAGGGTTAATAGTTGAACCTCCACCCTCTCCACTGCGACGTCTCACTGCAGCCCTCTTCCCTTCCGGCCCCGTGTGACAGGGTGCGAACCCAGGCCCGGCGTCTCAGCATTAACACGGGAACGCGAGCGGGGAACACTCAGCGAGGTCATCAGGGAGCCGGGACCTCCTGCTGGCTAAAACAGCAGTCTGACCTTTCGCCAACACCACCCCCTGTTAACCCCCTCAATTAACCTCCACATCAGCCCTTCTGCTGGAAGAGAACCCCCCCCCCCCCCTTTCTCTCTTCTTTCCCATTCAGTCTTTATTTTCCTTTTATCATTTTCTGCCTGGATACGCTGCGACCGCGGTGAATTACCATCCTATTTCACTAATGCAGAGGGGGAAAATATCACTGTCCAGAAAGTCTGTAATCACACAGCGGTCGTACTTTTTTCTTCCTTCCTTCCCACTTTATTTTGCATTTACGGAGGAAGTGGAAGGCAGCGAATTTTGAAGGGAAAAAAAAAAAAGGAAAAAGTGCAGGTAGAAGTGTGCAATGACCTTTTCACAAAGTCTTCCACCTTTCTTCGCCTCTAATCAATCCCCCTCTGATCGCTCCCCGTGTGCCGGATTGTAATGTCACAATTAGGGCTGCTCCATTGTTTCTGTTTGCCATCCGGGGAGAAATTCAGCACCTCTCTGATCTCAAGGTCATTTCTTTTACGATATTAAATAAATTAGAGCGGTGGCGGCGGTGGCAGCGGCGGCCACCTTTCCCTGACTGGCTGCGTCTCCGTCCGTCCGTCCGTCCACATGTCCACACGTCCGCCCCCCCCCTCTTCTGCCTGCCTGTGAGAGTGGGACAGTCTTTCTTTCAGAAAATGAATGCCTCCCGCCCTCGGTCATGAGAACAAATGACTGCTTCTGCTGTTGCTTTTACACCAAGCGGGAAAAAAAGGAAAAGAAAAACAGATTGGCACATTAATGGTGTTTTGTTTCCTTCATTTTCATATCAGAGGTGGACCTGAGAGTTGTGTACTGTTAGGATTATAACCATTTTATAATTATGAATAATATGACTAATTAAACGGGACAAGAGGGGGTGTTAATGTGTTATACTTCTCTTTATTCGCCATCTGTTTTTCTTTTCCAGGTAGAACATCAGTTCTTTTATGTCAAACAGCAGAAAATACAACTGCATCCCCCCCGCCAGTCCCCTTGTCAATCCATAGGCTCCATAATAGCCCTCATTACCTGGCTGTTAGCGTGGAGGTTATTCATTTTGATGTATTTATAATATTGTGTTTTGAGTCATTAAAGGTAATCAGACGGATGCAGTGACTGTCAGCATCCGGGCGTCACTTTTATCGCATCCCGAGCGCGTCGGGGAAATCACACGGCCTGTGTGGCTCGCAAACGTGAGTCTGTTTGTGAATCACGTGATCCAGAAGTTTACTGAACAAAGTTACAAACGCGGCACGCGAGTTTAATCACTTCCTAAACAACTTAAAGCAGGATTGAAGTAGCTTGAAACAGCAGACATCAATCTGTCACAACTTGGAGTCGTCCCATCCGGCCCGTGTATTGACGCCACCCGTCCCCCGTCCCCCTCTCCCTTTTCCTCCCACCTTCGCCGTCCTTTTGACTCGTGTCAGAGTTGGCAAAGACTTGACCTCGCTGTTTAGACGTGTGGGCTGGGCATTAAAATAAGATGAGACGCTGTTTCAGAGCGCTGTGCAGGAGGAGGAAAAGAAGAGGAGGAGAGTTCAGCCGATGTCACTTTCAATTAATCTCCTCAGGTAGTGGCCCCATTAGCCCCCCCCACACACACACATGGGCCTGGTTTACAATGCAAATCGGGTCATTACCTGAGGACTCTAATTGACTCTGACAAGAGGCCGAAGAAGGCAGCCCCCCCATCACGTCACGTGTTGTTTGTTTGCTTTATTTATGTGATGACTGATGTCAGTTTGATGAGAGCTGGAAAGCTGTTTTCTGTGGCATCACGAAGCTCTTGACGGTGCTGCGTTTTGTTTCCTCCCCTTCCCTAAAAAAACTTAAATTCAACACGACAAAATTAAATCAGTCTCGGAACGGAGTTTCGGCAATGAAATGTAAATGATTTCCAAGTGAGAGATTTGTGTCCTTTGTTCCTCTCTCCTCTTAGAGTAACAATGTGTGATCGCGCTCATACCTTAAATATTTAAAGACCCCCTTTTGTTCGAGCTTTGCTGTGGTACATGGGCCTCTGACTGCTTCTAATCTCCTTGTTACCTGGAGGCGTCGCCACAGTGATGCGGCGATAACATGCAGGCAGTTAAGCGAGATCACGAAAAACCGAGAGGGGAGCGCTGGATGCGGGGCGGGGTTGGGGTTGGGGTTAGGGGGTAGAGGGGGGGGGCACGGTAAGGTTCAAAGATCTCTGTTGCCCCCGAGAAGACGGCGACGACGACAACATCCGCCTGAGAGAACGAGAGGAATCAGAGAGGAATGAAAGGAGACGCGGAGATCAGTCATGTTCTCGTCTTCGGCATCCCAGAAAACACCCCCCACCCCAACCCCTTGCACCCCCCCCCTTCCTGAGATACTGTGCCATCAAAGGAGAATGTTTTCGGTGTGTTTGTGTGCGAGGGCGGCTTGCGTTTTGACGGGGTGTCTGCCAGGCTTCCCGAGGTCTCCGACCTGTGAATGAGACATCAGCTGCGAAGTTGCGCACTTTCAACTTTTCTTTCTATCCCCCCCCCCCCCACACACACTCTCCGCCTGAGAGGGGGCAGTGGACCGTGGGGGGAGGCAAATTGAGAGGGACGTGCGGATCAGAGTTGCCTGTTTATTTGCTTGTACACGCTCCTTGAGCTATAAATTAGATGTCACCATTGTTACATGTCAGCGGCTGATGCGGACGTGTTGCGGTCTTTTGATTGTTTGCTCTTAACATCACTTAGATGAACGGGAGGGCGGGGGGGCTTCCACTGGCCTGCAGCCATCGGGAGCTCCTGAGTGATTGGCAGGTTGTTTGACGGCCGGGCTTGTTCCATTATAGTTCCCGTCGATGTTTACAAAAACACACAAACGAGTGGTGTGTTTACTCCGCGAGCGGTTGCTGGAACCGTGTTTTGACGGCTTACAAATCGCCCAAACGTGTTATTTAGACGCACTTCCTGTTGGAATAAAGGCCTTTAATAGGGTTTCGGTGGATTTCCTGCCAAGTGAGACGACTCGTGATCGAAACTCAAAGCTGCAGAAGAGGTCGGTTTCTTTCGAGGTCCCTCTCGCGCTTCAGCCTCCGTTTGTTTTTCCCTTTAAGAAAACGCTATTTTTTAAAATTGAGTATAAATATGAGCACAAATGGAAAAAGCTCCCTCGCTGCGGTTTGTAAAAAGGGGGGGGGGTGTTTATAGAGCAGAGATGTGTGTTTGTGTGTCTCCTCTTAACCTGACTCAACCAAGTCAAGCGGCCCAGACAAAGAGAGAGGGAGGGAGGGGAGGGAGAGGAAGAGCATCTAGTAGCTTACCTCCTCCCATGCAGAAAGAAAACATGGATCAAGTTCTTAATAACGCCAGCCATTGTGGCAAATATATAGGACTCAACTTTCCGCTTGGAGCAGCCTCTTCACATTGAGTTAACATGACTGACAGGCAAAGCCTCTCACACACACACGCGCGCGCGCACACACACACATCAGCATGCTGGCTCTAAGATGCTTAGTAACAACAGGAGGAGAGAAAAAAAAGCGAAAGCAAACCTCAAACAAACACGCTCAGATCAGCGATTTATTGCCGCGGCGCCGTCCTCAAAGCGTTCTCTTCCCTTTACAAACAAACAGACGTCGCTGTCAGATCTGCGAAATTGCTTCCCCCTGCCATCCAGCGACTCCGCTCTGAGGCTCGTCTCCGCGATCCGCCCGCAACAAACAACAACAATAACAGCGCGGCGGCGATAAAAGCCCCAGATGTTTTGCCCCGACGTGTTTATTTGCCTGTCAGATGTCCCTAATTGATTCATCTGCTACAAATAAACACATCTCCTGTTGCATCTTTGTTTACATGCTGTTCTGCAACAAACCACCATGGTGACAGGGTTTTTTTTCTCTTTTTTTCTGATTATGTGCAGTGAAGTTGATGAGAAGAAAAAGGAAACCAAGGCAGTGACGGGGTGTTTTGTACACACGCCTTGGGGACTGGGAACGCGTGGGGAGAGGTTTACAGGTGTTTCGTGGGCAACACCTGCTCCCACCTGCATCCTGAGGAGCGGCGCTTTAACTGTCAATTAACACGCATTATCCCCGGGTTCGCCGTTCGCCGACGACAACAAGCTGTTCCTGCTTCCTCCCGACGCGGATAATCGAGCTGCGGCGGCGACAAACACACTTCGTTTTCATCCTCGTTATCCTGGTGCTCGGCGTGCCACGGAAACGCTCAACAGATGCTGATATAGACGCAAAAGCAGGACAGGGCCACTTGATAGAAGATGCACACGTTAGTTCAAGCAATTCGTGAATATATTGCATAAAAAAAATATGTACGGGCTTGATTGCATTTCCGAAACATGTAGGAGGCATTTGTGTGTGTGTACATCGGGTGGGTGAGCGCGGTGTAAAGAGTCGGTTTCCTCCTGCTCGACAAATAGAGGTTTATATGGTTAAAGGTGTCAGCTGGGATTTTTTTTTAGATACCTGTTGTCTTAATCTCCACCTGCTTGGTGATAATTAACATTGTTGGAAGACGCCTGTTGTGCAAATGGATATTTCTCCTCGGTAGTGTACACGATCAAACTTTAACAGCCTCGCATCGGTTTACACGTCGGAGTGCGAATAACATGCCTGATGTGTCTCGGGGAAGTTGCCTGTTCCATCTGCTGTAGGAGCCCAAATATGAATAGTTAATTGGCAATTATTAATACTGTATGTTTGCTCTTCTTAAACAGGCGAAGTCCTGGGGAGCCACCAAAACAAGGCGAGCCTGGAGGGGTTTGAAGCCGTCTGAAAGTAGCAGCTGAAGTTGTAGGTGCGTCTTTGAGGCAAAGGGGGGGAAGAGGGAGCGTGTGAGGAGGAGGAGGAGGAGAGGGGAAGGAGGAGGCAGCAGATAGGAGACGCCACATCTCATATGTTGCAAGGTGATGAAGTGCAGATATCTGCCCTTAAAGAATATGTGCCCTGCGGACATGTGTGAGATTTATGTGTCTTTCTTCCCCCTTTTCTCTCCCATTCTTCAAAATTCAAACATGGTGCAACAAAAGGCAGTTTGAAATATTCGCAGCCTCCCCCCTTTCCCAAAAAGAATATTTCAAGACGATCCAGCTCGCAGGTTAAAAATGTATATGCAAATGCAGGCTACATTAGAGCATGCACAGGTTGTTAATAAATTAACACGTGGCAGAAATAATTCAGTTTAGCGTGATAATTCTTGGGTGCGAGCTGTCAGCTGTCGCATTGTTCCGGATAGAAAGTGACGCTGAAATGGCAACACGAGCAGTGAACTGTGATGTTTTAGTGTACCTTCTCCTCTCGGCACTCTGACACAATAACTGCCTTTTTGCTCACCCGGCTCTGCTTTTCTTTTCTTTTCTTTTCTTTTTTTTTTGTCTTTTGTCATTTTGGAAGAACAAAAGGTTTAATTAAGGATGCTTCTCGTGGAGTGGTTGACACTAAGCAAGCACGCACGCGTATTATCTCAGGAAGGGGGTTTTGTGTTCATGAGGGAAGGACTGTCTCGGGAGTCGAACCCTCGCACGCACTCGCCGTACTCGGGAAGATGCATCTTAACGGTGACTTAAGTTTCCTTTCTGGAAGTTGGGGGGGGCGGTAGCAGGTTTAACGTTCTGCTCTCCAAAACATTGACGATTACCACCCATCATCAGCCGCGCTGTTGAAAAATGCTGCTTTTTTCCGCGCCGGTGGCTGCGGTTTGCTAAGCCGCTGATTGTAGGAGGGCATCTTGACGTTCCAGGCAGGGATGTTGTATGACGAGTGCACTTCCTCTCGTCGCCTCATCCCCGAGATTTGCATAGCAGGAAGCCGGGGAGCTGACACTCTGTTTATGTAGCTCAAGGTGCAGGGGATATGTGAGGTGTCAAGTGACTCGCAGTCAAGTTTTTAATAAGTGCCATTTGTTCAATCTGCTGTTTAAACACTCCCGTCGCCTCTCTATATCCTTAAAGACTGTATGCCCCGCTATCTTTTAATTAAGTCTCGGGCTAATGTGCCACTTAATTGACTAATCTGAGAGATTTTGTTTTCTCTAATTTACTTGAAAAACCATCGCCAGCTAAGCTTTTTAATATTGGTCTGATGGGGGTGGATACTTAGCGGATGCCTCAGAAGTGAGTGCAGGGGTAGAGGAAGTACTTGAAGGGGAGAGAAACAAAGTAGCATTAACTCCTTTTAATTCTTATTAGGTTTGACAGCAGGCTGATAGCTAACTAGGCCATCATGTCATTCTTGTTGAAGCATTTTGTTGTTTTTTTTTCTTCCCTCCTCCTTCCCTCGTCGTCTCCTCTCAGGTGCGCGAGCAGATCTCCTCGGTAAAAACCTGTATTTGCATAAAGTATGCGATAGTTGTGCCAAGTTCTGCGGCTGAACTCGTTTCGTAACAGGCGGCGCTGTGCTTTCTTTTTTTTTTGCTCTTCTTGCAATGGGGGAGAAAACGTCTTCAGAGGCAGGTTATGAGAAGCAGAGGCCTAATCTCTGCCGCAGCCCGCTGAAACAAAAGGCTAATTCAACAGTAAGTTTTTCCAGCAGCTTCGCCAGATGCTTGCAAAAAGGAACATTCAGCAGTGGCCTGAAATTCCATTGACTCCTCCAGTAAGGTGTGTGTGTGTGTGTGCGTGTGCTTGAATCATTTGGCAGATGTCATCAAAGAGGGACAAAGTGTCACAGTTGTCGGTTACAGTTTCTTCAAGTCTCGTTTCCACTTGTTGTCCTGTCTATAGTGCTGATAAGGCTTCATTATGTGATCCTAGGAAGACTCCTCACAAGATGGGCCACGAGTCTGATCCCCGCCAACGGTCGCCGGGCAACTCACTGAAGCTCCTACCTGCTGCTATGAATGTGCGTCGCTGGCTAGAAGTCTAAACTGAAAGCGATAAGTGCTGAAAAGCTGCTCCGAGCTGCAGCCAGGTCATCACGTGGACAAAAGGCAGTCGGCCGACGGAGGCGAGTCGGGGAGGAAACGCCGGGCCGGGCCGGCTGTCATGTCACCACATGCAGAGGCTGTGATCAAATGGAAAAGCAGTGTCAGAGCAGGGTGATAGGACAGCGGAGTGAAAGGCCTGTAAACAATGAGTCACCCTGCTAAGCTAGCGAGGAGGAGGGAGGAGGAGGAGGAGGAGGAAGGAAGGAGAGGAAGGCGGCCAGAGGTAGTCCGAGTGCGTGCATGTTTGTGCAGAGAGAGGGAGCCTTGAGAGGCTGCAGCCACAGACAATCAGGCCTCTGTCAGGAAGTCCCAGCAGACGTGGGATTTAACTCTGACATTCACACACACACTAATGCTAATTATAGCCGAAACCTGCAGAAACAAATAAAGTTGCATGATGTGCCCCGCAATATCCACAATTCTGGGCTATATTCAGACATGCATCATATGCCAACAAAGCAACACAAGCACATACACACACACCAAAATCCAATAAATAATTAAATCTCCAGTGGCTGCCCTCAGAACTACAGTGATACATTAATTGGGCAAAATTAGCATGAATTAAAGCAAATAAGTGTAACATGTAATTTATTACTTATCAAGCGTAGTTTAGCAGAGGAAGGTTCCGATTTCCCCCAAGATTGCTTTAACAGCTATAATGCATTTCTTAATTTACTCTGTGGAAAATCAATTTTTTTCAGAGTTCATTAGGCACCAATATGTTACAATGCCGCTCCCCTGAGCACCCAGCTACAAAAAAACATTATGCAAATTCCTCGCCAGTGCATCTGTATGTAAATAGCAACCAAGTCCGCGGCCAATTCTCCATGGGAAGCTTTGTTAGCGGGGGCCCCCTTTGTTTCTGAGCCGGAGCCTTGTTCATGATAGTCTGGAAATTAGGAAATGGCCGCGTGTGACAGGTGAGAGCAAACACCGGCCTCCCCCACCCCCCCCTCTCCTCGCCACTGCTCCGGCTGCCCGAGCCCCTCTTGTATAATGTCGCTGAACTCTTGTCTTGCCAGCCTTCCGCTCAGACTGGCTGGCATTTGTTCTTGTTTGCATCGTGTGACGTTAGACGTTTTTTTTTTCTTCTTCTTTACTGTGCAATCAAGCCATGTTGTGATGGTTAAAGGCGGGCCGCCTTTTTTCTTCATTACTGGCTGGAGCGTGGCGTCGGCGTCTCGGCTTCCACCGCGGCACCGTGTCGTGCCTCCACTCTCCGAGACGAGCGAGGCCCATGTCATAAAACAGTCCTGGAAGCCGCAGCCTAATCCCACCGAGCTCTTAGTACATCATCGGTTTACACTCAGCTATGCACTTTTCCATCCCGAACGTATACTGCTTACGTCCCCCTTATGGCTCTTTGAGGCTCAAAGTCTCCCTGACATTAAGGAACCCGTTCCGTGTAGTTGCAGACAAAACACCGCGGCCCGCAAGTAAACTTCAGTCGAGTCGGGCTGACATGTAGTCGCAGTGTTGTCCGCGGTAACGACCCAATGGTTTTGGACATGGCCGAAGCGTTTCATTGTGTAAATAGACATAAATTTTAGGACGTGTAATCAGAGCGGGTTGTTACAGTGTAGCGATCATGAGCACAGACCCTGCAATTAGGCAGAGAGAGAGAGAGAGAGAGCGAGAGCGAGAGGGAGAGAGAGCGAGAGGGAGAGAGAGGATTCCAGTTGGCTTTTCTTCATGCCTCATAAACAACTTGATGACAGTTTGCAGCCACATTGTGTTATAGATGTGTTCTTAATTTACTGTACTCGAATAAATCTATTGGAACACTTGGAAATGACTCAATTCACGTGTTGGGGACGTTGGTACTGTGAACTGAGCGATGACTCTCTGAACTTCGTGTCTTCTGCACATTTGTTCAGTTTTCTAGTTTACCACACTTCTACTGTTTGTCATGTGTCTTAACCCACTGGTTCACTTTTTCAATTCAATACCCACAATGTTAAACTTCATCAACACTTCAACGAATTCACCCAATGTCCTTCGCCACAGTCATCTTTCCTGTTTTCGCAGGAACACGATCCCCAGCCTGGGAGTCATTTGTCTCCATCCTTTGTATTTGCTTTTTTTTGTGTTGTTTTTTGGCTCGTGTGTTACTAGGATACAGCAGTCGGCTCCATCATGTCACTTGTTTCACTTGGCCACAAGCCAGACTTCATTGTGCCGCCGGATGATTGTGTGATGGTGTCTTCCTTTCCTCCTCCTCCTCCTCCTCCTCCTCTGTTGTGTTTGACCTCACTTTTTTTTTGATACTTTTTCCCAATTGAATCTGCATCTCGTCCTTTCATTCCTTTCAGTCCTTCTATCTTTAAACCTAGAGTCGGTGCTGCTGACAAAAACTGCCGCCTCACCTGCTGGGCTTCCGCTCCTCCCGTGAAGCCACGCTCACAAAGCCCCACAGGCCATGTCGACCATATGGCGCTACATCGTCGGCTGGCTTGTACTACACAGCGATACATTCATGACGGTGACTTGTAGAGGAACTAATTACCTCGGTTAGCGGAAAAAGCTAACTTTGGGCTAATTGAATGGCGAACACGAGTGCTGTTTTAAAAGCGAAGCCTCTCTCTGGGTTACATCGAAGCGCGTTAATCATTGGTGTGGGAGATAACATTTGCAAAAACAGTAAAAAACCCAAACCCTACTTTATTACAGTGATGTCTGATTCAGCTGCTGTGATTGCATTGATTTTATGGTTACATGCATTCTTTATTTTTTTTCCATCCCACTGGGAATTATAATGCTAATTGTGTCTATATGAAAAGTAAGCCGAAGCAATCAACTTGACAAGAGCGCTGCCTTTTTTTTTTCTCCTTCTCTCTTTATTCTATAACTTTGTTTGTCTGCCGTGTGCTTTGAAGCAAACCGCTGCTGCGCTCATTAAGTTTGCCTCAATTGAAGTTTATTATTTACCTTTCTTTAGTCCACATTTAGTTCTGTAATTAGGTGTCACCTCAGCACGCAGTGGGGAAGTGGTAACCAAGCAACACCTCCTCCCCTCCACCCCACCCCCAGTACACACACACAGAGTGTATATTTTTATATAAGCGCTGCCCCGTGTTTCTCATTGTTTGTCGTGTGTTGGCTGCTGTCTGCGGTCACGCGCTTTACTGGCCAGAATGGGGAAGGGAGACGAACTTCCTTCAGAGAGCTGCTGTGAGTCACGGCAGACGCAAAGAGAAACTCGGAGGGTCAGCAGATATCACCACGCGGCCGCGTGTGCTGCTCCTGTATCACTGTGTGAGCCCAACACGAATGAGTGGGAGAGAGAATCAGATTGACGCAGACAGGTGGTTTCATTCCTGTGTTTTTGTCCCGCTCGCTTCCCAAAAGGCTCCCTCGCCTCGCCGTACACAACTTCGTGCGCGGCGCGCTGTGTGTGTTTGTTTTTCCTGCGAATCCGCAACTCGCGTGTTTTTTTGTTTGAATCGGAAGGCATCCGCCGCCGCTCCCACAGGGGAAACATCAAGTATTAAATGCCATTCCCCGGCATGCTTGTTTGAGTCATTTACGCTCAAACGAGTGTCACTCCTCGTCTCCAGGTGGTCCTCGCCGCCGCGTCTCTGCGTTACGAGCCGACGGTGCTTTTGATGGCTCCACCTGAGAGATTTGCCCAAATGTCTCTTGCCCCCCCCCCACCCCCCCCAAAGTGGCTCTCTTCTCCAAGAGTTTCCTCTCTGGGCTTGTTTACCAGTAAACGTTTTTGTGATTCCCCTCAGCAACATGGGAGTCAGTTTCTTTTTTCTTTTTTTAATATTTTTCCATCCTTTCTTGTTTCAAGCGGAGGCTTATTTGTTATTTTGTCCCCCCCCCTCCCCTCCCTCCCTCCCTCCCCCGTCCTCCTCCTTCCCCTCGCTCTCCTAAATGACTGGAGACGCTGTCAGTAAACAAAGTCTAGTTCCCCATTAACCTCTGATTCCCTCGGAGAAATCCACAAACAAGTTGAGTGCCGGCCGGCCTCAGACAAAGTGTACATGCGCGGGCGCGCCGCGTGCGCGTACGCACACGGACGGACGCGCGCGCACATACACTCATGTCCTGGAGAACAATATGGAAATGTTCGTCCTTCCTCCCTTCCCGCGCTTAGCCCTGGTGCTCTTGCCGTCTGTTTTGCCTAATTGCTTTAACACTAGCCTGGCATGCTAATTGCACTGGGCCCCCTGTCACCACATCATTTACATGGCCTGCTTGATTTGAAATTTAATCTGCTTGAAGGGTTTGTGTTTCATGCTCACTTTAAATCCTAATGCTCTGTGGGATTGGAAGCAGTTTGCATTATTGCGACTGTAAAATAAATCCGCGTGTGTGCGTGTGTGTTTGTTTGGCACCGCGCTTTCTGTCTAATTAGAGACTTTTGTTACTTTTAATCACAACTTTTCTGTCCGGGATGGTTCGGGTCAGGAAACTTCCTCAGAACAGAACTTTGTAATGCCACTTTCACTCAGTGATGAAATCAAAGGGGAAAATTGATGAGACGGTGGGCAGTGCCGTGTCTGGATGCTGGGCAGAGGAAACTTGTGGATGAAATGGGAGAGCGCGGTGTGTTGGCTGGCCCCTTTTTTTTTTTGGCTTCTCTCTCCGACTGCAGATGGCCTTTTTGATGTGGAGCTGAAAGCGGGAGAGACAGAGGGGCTTACCCAGCGCAGCTACTTCACATGGCTCAATTCAATCAAAGGCCAAAAAAAAAAAAGCTATTTCAATTTCTTAGACGCGGGCCCGTCCCGTCTCCGCGCAGGCATGGTGTTTCCACCCCAGCTATAGGCTTGTTTCTGCTTGGAACCACACGGTGCCGCGGCGACGACCAGTTTTTCATCTCCGTGTTCACGTCTGCCGCGGAAACAAACGGAGACCTCGTCTCTCCTCCTGTTCGCTTTCGTTATCAGCTTTCGTGCATCCTCGCGCTGCTTTCTGTGAACTTCAGAGCAGCCAGAAGGAGCACGGCGCATGAAAAGCGCCGCGGAGGGAGGAGGGTAAACCGAGGTCAGTCGTGTGTGTGTGTGTGTGTGCGCGTCCGTCTCCTGTTTGACGCCGCGCCCGAACCCCGGGCCGCCGTCCCACTCGTGATTAGACCCGGAGCCCTCGCCGCGGCAACTCCTGGCTCCTTCGCCCTTCTCCCGTTGCCGATGTGTCACCTTTTATAAGGCGAGCGTCGTGACTTCGCCGTGACCGCGCTGACCTCCCCCTCCACCCCACCCCCCTCCCCCCTTTGCGAACACTCCGACTCCCAAGGAGATCTGAGGACTCCCGAAAAAAGTTCAATGCGATGCTAATTATGCTCGGCGAGGAAAACAGACTACTGAACGCGCGCAGTGCGAGCTGCGTGGGGAGCGTTATTTATGTGAAGACGGAGCCACAGATGAACTGGTTTGTGCTATTGTGCTTTTTTTTTTATCGTCGGGGCGGGGGAGAAATTAGATCTTTTCTATTTTTTTGGGGCGGCCCCTTATTTTTCTTTTTCTCCGTACAAGTTCAACCAAACAGAGAGAATACAGTCAATATTAAGTCAATTATAAATATTTATAATCTACACATTTTAAAAATCCTGTCAATCACAAAGATGTGGGGGGATAAGCTCGCAGCAGCTGCTTGGTCCGGATGTGATTTGCATGCCACAGAAAAGCCTCAGCTTGCCATCCCCGTTTTGTTTTTGACTTTGCATGCCTGCTTGTTCTCAGTGCAGATTAAATATAGAAGTTTTGTTCTCGTTGAGGATAGATGTTTTTTTTTTTTCTCTCCCTCTCTCTCTTTTTTACCCCCCTTCTCCCGCGCTCGCACACATACACATCGCCGCGCGCGCAACACACAGAGGCGGTATTGACGCGTTGATGCTGATGGCGATTCATTATTGAAAAGGAAATCGTCTCAATATGACTGGAGTTTGTTATGGGAAGCTTTTGTTCTCGTCATCTATATTGCAGGGCATCTTTGTCAGTCAGCACTGCCAGAGAGCCCCTTTCTTCTTTCCCCGCTCCCTTGTTTGTGTGCCGGCGAAGAGGAAGAGTTTTCCGACTCTCTGTAGTGTTTGTCAGTGCAACTGTCCTAATAACTAGCTGCCTTATTTTTTTTATTTATTTATTATTTTTTAGCAGTTGACAGAGTTTGCTGCGATGCGACGCGGCTGAGTTCACGCCTGGACTCCGAAAAAACAGCCGCTCAGCGGGCCTGCTTGGCTGAGGAAGCATCGTCGGCTCTCTCGTGCCTCTTCCGTGTTGTTTTTTACTTTGCATGTCCGATTCACACAATTCGGCCCCAATAAACAAATGAGAAAAAGGTGCACGTGCGTTTGTCCACAGTGGACGTTGACGGCAGACGACGTCCTCCGTTTATGAGGCTCCCGCTGTGGTGACGCGCTCATTGTGCAGAACGTTGGATAAAGGCAAACGCGCGTCTCACGCTGGGTCTGAAATGCCTTCTCTCACTCCTTCACTTGCTCTCCGCATGATGGACATTACTGTCGTAAAGGGCGCCTATAGTTGGAACAAAGCGAAGATTTTGAACTCTCACTGTAATTTAGCCCCATTACTAAGCGGTGTGCTGTGCTTTAAAAGCCTGTAATCGTTACTTGGTGAGGCTGGATGAAGAGCGAACAGTGTGTCACCTTTGTTTTTTTGCCTCGACGGCTCGAATTTTGGATCGATTTGATTACAAAATTTTATCAACATTGTGAGGACGTTTCAGCAAAGACAACAGCTGCGGATGACCTTTTGTTTTCTACTCAAAAATACAGCGTGTGAGACTCTTGCCTTTTGAGTGCATTGCAGCACTAATGAGTAGTTTGCCAAGCTTGTTGTTTGGCAATTACTGCTGAAAAGCTGGAGCCACCGTCGCTCACTCGCTTAGTCTTTAACCTGTCGTGTTGTTTAGCTGCTGATCTCAGTGTCCACGCCTGCAGCTCACCCCGACACCGCTTTCTCAAATAGAAGCAACGTTTGAGCAGTTTTTCTTCATGCCTTTGCATTTTGTTTATATTTAGTCAAAGCTGACAACAAGTTGTTTCGGTGTGCCACAAAGTGTTGTAGCACACAATGCAGCGTGGTGACAGATTGAAGCGTCTCTAAACACCGTTGAAGAAAGAAAAAGTACTTTGAAACGGTGTTTAAAAAACATCCCACGACTGTCTCCTACAGTCACATTCAGGCTCTCGTCAACAAGCTCCTGATTGTCACTTTAGCTTAGCATCCTCTTGATTTCATAATTTATTCAGAAGTTAGGATGGGTCTCTGAACCGCTGCGTTGCACACCAGTGCGAGTGTACGTGTGTACACTTGTGTGGGAGGGTGGAATGGCAAAGTGTCCCCTCACAAGAGTGCTTGTTGTGTGGCATTCTCTCTTGATTTCATGCTTTGCTGATGGAAAATTAGGCCCCGGCGTATCTCTGCATGAAGAGGGGAGGTGTAGGAGGAGGCGGCGGTGGCGGCTGAGGAGGAGGAGGAGGAGGAGGAGGACTGCTGATGGTTGCTTTTATTGCCTCAGGACACTCTCCTCGACAACAAGAAGAAAATAGAGCGACGAGGAGGGAGGGAGGCTGTGTCATTGGCTGCTAATGCACTCTAAACAAGACGATGAGACACATGGGATCCCCGACGCGATGCCAAGGAGCCTCAGAAAGGAGCGTATCTCTTCTAACTCGCTCTCCCTCCATCACCCCCCCCCCACCCCACCCCCCCATCTCTTCCTCTCTCCATTGTTGCAAAGTGCAGTTATGAGTGTGGCGTTCGAAAACATTTTAAATGTACGCCGCCGTTTCGTGGTGGTTTTGAATGACATGTAGAAGTGTCGAAGAGTTCATTTGCATTTTTTGTCTTGTTTTCTTCGCCTTTTTTCCCCCCCCTTTTTTTTGCCTGTCTGTGGCCCAATGAAGCTCTGAGGATAAAGTGCTTAAAGGACTGCAGGCACTTCACTTGAGTTGTTTGGTTGTTCAAAGATACGCCACAGTACACCGCTAGTTGAAATGCAGCTCAGCCCACTGTCAGACGTGTGAGGAGCATTTTGAGGGTGGGGGGGGGGTGGGGAGTTGGTGGTGGTGGGGGTTCTAATCCCACTATGTTATGTAAGTGGAATGAGAGGCTGGTATGTTGTCGGGTGCCTGTGTTCATCATGTCACAGAGATCAAACGTCGCACAAATGATCGGAAAGCTTCTCTTTGATAGATACAGAGAAAAGTGACATTTACAGACATCAATTGATTTTTTTTTCGGCACAACACGGTGGTTTGACTGGGCTGCAGTGCAGTTCAGTGTGCTAATGAATTACGTTTTCATCCACCGCGTTCATCGATCGGTGAGTTTCCAACAATAACACCAAGAATAAGGTGTTGTGAAGGAGCTGAGAGTTTGTCACGTTGTGGGACTCCAGATATCTTCCCCATAGATTTGAACGTGATCTCTTCTTTTTGTACGAGAGAGAAGATCCAAATGAACAAGATCTGAAGCTCATGACAGATAGATTGTGGTTTTGCATTTGGAAGGATGCTTTAAAGCTTCGGGATTAGAGATCTGCATCATCTGGAGGCATTTTTCCACCGTGTGGAAGCGTCAGCACCCTGGTTAGTGCGATCGCTGTGGTCACCGGGAGCTTCCCACACATGGACTCTCGCAGCTTCACTGGGATCACGAGGACAGACGCTTCACGCCGTCCCGTTGCTTTTCTCCTTTTTTGGACAAATCCTTGAGATCCAGTCACCCCATCGTGAGGACCTCGTTTGATTTAGGGATCGGGCTAAAGCTGAGATAACAAGTGGTTCTGATTAAAAGTCCGTGTGGGTTTCCTCGAGTCTTCTGAGAGGATGGAAACGCGTCTGTGTGTGTGTGTCGATGCTGATGTGCATGTGTCATGGAAATTCGCAACAACAACAACGAAAAAAAAAAGGGGGCCTGTGCCCAGTGGCAGAGCCTCACCAGTCTCTGGCCCCTCTGCTGGGCCTCCGCTGTTATGTAACAATATGGGTTTTTCCGAACGTGCGAGTCGCCCTGGAAAAACTATATGGACCCATGACTGTGGTATTTAATTGTTCTGTAATCCTATGGGTCTTTTGTACTCCTGTGAATGTCTTTACAGGCCGAATGTTGAAACAATATTGGGCTCTTTGCCAAGTTTTTCGCACTTGTTGACCTCTCGAAAGGCACCACAGTGAAGACGTGGTGCTACTGATGCTTGATGAGCCTCATCAGTAGATTAATGTATTACATTACCTGAAGATGCTCTGCGCATGGTGCGCAGACACTCTACAGTCCGGATTACACAATTTGAGTCCGTTGTGAGATTTGTTTGGAGGATTGTGATTTGAAGTAATGGAAAAGAAAAAACCTGTTTACTCGCATATTCGTGGCAACAGAAGCAGAGGAAGGAGAGCGAGCAGTGACGAGCGTACCGGGGAGCACGGCGAGGTCCTGGTGTAACATTGTCCGTGACACCTGGGGCCACTCAGCACAGTGACGCACACAGAAAAATGCTGCGGGGACTGGCAAACTGCAGCCACATCTGGACCCGTCTGCCATCAAGGAGGGGCCTGGCTGGACCGGCTGCTTTTTTTTTTCTTTTTTTACTGGATCGGACTTGACTTGGATGTGGTGTGTGTGTGTGTGTGTGTGTGGCTCTGGTCAGAGACAGGAGCTGTGTATGTGGAGCGAGCAGGGCTGACTGCAGCACCTCTACTCTGCTTCTTTGGAAGAAGGAAAGAAAAAAACAAAAAGAACTGGAGGACTGGAGGAAGATGACATAGATATGCGGTAAATCCATCGATAGGTCACCGCCGCGCTTCTTCCCTTTCTCGCTCTGGGATCCTGTAATTGAAGTTGGAGCAAGTTTAGGATCCGAGATTAGCAATCTTAAGTGTTCGGTCGAGCCCCGCGCTCTCCATCTGCTGCAATCACTGAAACTCTAATATTCTATTTCCACAAAGTAATCACTGAGGAAGTTAAGGGAATCTAACTCATTCCAACTCAACTCAGTCCACAGATAAATCAATATTCACAGACAGAGGCTAATATTTGGTGTGGGATGAGGCTGTTTTGTATGATCTCATCATCAAATTGTGCAGAAAGAGGACTTTCGGAGGTGGGGGGGGGAGACATTCGAACCTCAGAGGCACGGTCCACCACTGTGAGCCCAGACTTAATTACAATGACCTTACAACAGGGCACTAGCCTAAAGCCGCGTGTTCAGGCTAACCACGCACCCCCCACCGGCGCACAATGCGCCCCCCCGCCACCATCAGCCCTGATAAATGAGTTCTTCTCCTTGATTGCCGCATCAGGGCTGAGAGTGGGAAAGGGGCAGCGAGGAAGGGGGGTGGGGGGGCGTTAGAACAATCTGAAAAGAAGCGAGAAGACGGACAAAGTGGTCGGAAAAATCAAGTAAAGAAAAAGTGCTTCAGGGGCGAAAGTTGACGTCGTATAAGTAGAGAAGGAAACCGTGTGGACGTGTTTGATTCCAGAGTTGTTGATCCGACTTTTTTTCAATACGACATTCACTTATTGTTCAGCAGTTGGACCGACTTGGCCTGCAGGGTCCCACCTGAAGGCGCTGATGGCCTAACACGCTGCTCTAGCTCATTATATAGATAACTGGTTCTATTTTAGGTTTTGCTCTGCTTATTGGGAACATGAATGATGCATTTCTTTAAAGTTTCCAATCAAAGTGATGTGATGTGGGCTTAAAAAACATGTTAAATTGACTGCTAAGCTGAACAAGTGTTGTGCTCAGTTCAAAACTTAATTTTTTGTGTCGACTTTGTTTGCGTTCTTCTTCTTTTTCTCCCCAAGTGGAATATTTACTGGCTTAACAAGCCCGTCCTACTGTACGCACACATTCACTTACGCATTGACAGACTGGCGGCGTTTACAATTTGCATTCCACGCTCTCTTCATCACTCTCTATTTCCAAGAGTCACTGGCTGCCACGAGTTGAACTTGGTTTTTGATTAAGTGTTTGTAGGTAGCGCCTCGGGCCCTGTCTCTCACAGATAAGGAGCGGTAATCCTGATGTGTGTGTGTGTGTGTGTGCGTCTGTGTTATTGTGTGTTTTCCGGAGGATTCGATGGCTGTACGCCACGGGACCGAGAAACAGTTTAAAAATTCAAGAATTTAATTTTGCTCTATTTCCCCAGCTGAAAAATGAAGTGTCATTAAGTTTCTGTCCCCACTTTCATTTTTTTTTTTTTGCCAACGAGGTTCTGAAAGAGCCCTTCTTCTCTCCCGTCGATTACACGTCGGGCTCCTAATGACAAAACAAATCAGAATTTGGCACAAGCACTTAATCTGGAATCATCATCGCTATTTAAGATCAAAACCTCTGATGAGAGGGGGCTTCTTCTTTTTTTTGTGCCTGAAAGAGGATCCTTCTTCCCAGAAAGCCCCTTTTAGGAAGTGTTCCCATGTTTGACAGCATGCCAGTCCTAACAAAGGGGAAATGCTGAGTTCCCTTTAATAGATCTATATTCATTTTCAAATGAGTTGATTAGCCAGCACAATGTCATTGGATTCAGGGGCCCATTACACATTTATGATGGTAAATTACTGAACATTTACAATCCAAATGAAATTTCATGAGGAGGGGATATTGAAAAAATGAATGGAGAGAGAGAGAGAGAGAGACGCTTTGCGTTCATCCCCGTAGCCTTGCCTCATTGCATCTCTCTTCCTCTCCCTCCCTCGCTCCCTCTTTCTTTCTCTCTCTCTCTCTCTCCCCCCCTCCAACACTGTCTCTCCCTCCGTCTCTCCCACTCTCTCTTCACTTGTCTGTTTCTCTCTCACATATCACATCAGTGCCCCCTGTGGTCCAACCGGGCATCACATCAAGGTTTGAGAGTGGTTGGCTCACACAGTCGTGCCCCGGCGCTTTTTTTTTCTTTTTTTAAAGAAGTGTGTTGTTTCCACGCTGACATTCAAATAGCACTAAAGCTTCCAGGTAAATATTCGTTGGTTTTCAGGTTATAAGTGGGCAGATGGAGACAGATTGCAGTGAAAGTTGGACGTGTGCAGGCGAGAGCGTTGTTCTCTCCCTGTCTCCGTCTCTGGTGTAGTGTTACATGTAGGTTCAAACGTCCTATAGATCCCTGAGCAAACACCTCTCCTCTCCAATCAGCGCTCGGCGCGCTGCAGCCCTGTCACTGCATCCGCATCAATATTTTATTTTGGCAAATTTGCGGTGACATGCATTAGTACAATTAGGGGCAAGTTTTTACTTGGATTCCCATCTTCTACAAGGAGAGGGAGTGATAAAGGGAAGCCGAACGCGCGCTCTCTCACTCGCCGGCGTGCTCTCTCTACCCGGCTCACCCTCTCTCTCTCCAGCATGGCTGGTGCGTTCCTCAGCTCTCCACCTCTAAATAATTCATCATCCAATCAATCATTTTCTCTTTGTTTTGGGCCCCAGTGCCTGAGATGAAACGGCCCGCTGCCAAAGCTGCTTTGCCTCATCTGAGGCCTGGAAAACATGATCTGCTGCTGAGATTACAACACGCGTGCGCACACACACACACACACACACACACACACACACACACACACACACACACACACACACACACACACA
>JAUESF010000031.1:5696388-5715737 GCA_032274765.1 Malacoctenus tetranemus
GGCGCATGTGCGGCTGTGCATTCCTAAACAAGGGCCCCCCTGCATAAATAACACCAGGTAGAAGCACAACAGATGGGAATACTCGAGATTCCTGCGTAAGCACCGGGGAAATTAGCATCAACAAAACATTTCAATTCCTTTCCTTTTTTAGCAACAAGAAAACGACCTTTAAAGCTGATTTTTTTTTGTATCCGTGAAGTTTTATTCAAACTGCAGTGAAGTCAAATGTCCCTCATCGCATCGGGAAGCAGTTCAGGATGAGTTCGTCGACATCGACTTCCTGCAACCCCAGGAATCGGTGTTTTACGCAGCAAACTCTTTGGCGCTGCGCGACTCTCTTTGCTTTTGGTATTTTCAGCCGCGGTGCCTCAGTGTTTACATACACTGTTCGACAGTTTAAAGGAATTTGTCGAGTCAAATCCTCGCTCCCATCATAACAGTAATTACATCCCCTTTAGCACTTCCACACAACCTTTCAGTCTTCTGTTTTTCTGCACTTCAGACACTTTTTAAACTGTTTTACAATCAATTAGAGCCCCCCCACCCCATCCAAGCCCACCCCACCCCCATGCGGCGTTGCTCTCTACTGCTGATCAGTCGCTTCAAAGACATCCATAATATTCACCGCGCACTTTACAATTTCACATTGTGCATGTGTGCGTCTGTCACTGTTTGTACGCTCATGCGGTGTGTGTTGAACTTTGCAAAGTGCAGGTCGCACACGCTCGCGCGCGCACACACACACACACACACACACAGGGGTCTTATTAAACTTGGCGCGAGAGCTCAGTCAAAACTTTGACACGCAGAACGCCGCCCGTTTGCATTAGGAATATTAATGCCCATATTAATTTTTGTGTCGACCTTTCTGCCATCCACAGGCTGTTGCACTGCAGTCCAAACAGAAGGAGGGACGCTTTAATTCTCTGTTTTTGTAGTAGGAATGAAACACACGCACACATTTGCATGCATAATTAACGGGATTTGAATTGACTAAAGAAATCTGAGGCTCCGACAAAAAACAACAAATCATCAGTTTTGAATTCTTAGTTAAACTCCCTCATTCTGTCTTTGCCTCGAATGTATTTTTACCACACACATTTTTTACCACATATGCCTCCAAAAAACCTATATTTTCCACGAACTGTTAAGCTGTGATTGTTCTGACCTCAGCATGGAGGTGCATTGTGCAGGCCTCAGAGGTGACAACCCCGCGACAGTGAAGAAAGTTGAAAGAAAGAAAAAAAATTTGTCGGCGCCGTTAAAAAGTGGGACTTTTGCGGAAGCAGGTGTTAGACGCTTAAAGACTTGGAACAAAGCGAATTAATGCGGTTGGGGAAGAAGAAAGAAAGCAAAGTGAAACGCCTCGCTGGGGCGCGCGGCCTCCCGACGCGACTCCACTCTGAGTCGCGCTTGAATCGCTCCCGGACTCAATTTTCCCCGGTTGTTTACGGCTAATTTGCGGCTGTTTTTCCACACATGTAAACACACCGGCGGAGAAAAAGCTGCGGCGTATCGCGGGCGAGAAGCCGCCTTTTTGTTTTTTTTTTTCCCTCCTTCCTGAGAGCAGCGAGCTCCTTTACCTCCAGGACACGGAGCGTTTGGGGCCATAACAAGCAATAGGCGATGTGACAGGGACAAAGGAAATGCATTAGTCAGCCATGTTGTGCGTTTCTGGGAATCCATTCTGTGTAGAGTTCACTCAGGAGAAATTACATTTCTGCTTTGATTTAATTAAAGCTAAATATTGGGCAATCGTCAGGCACTTGGCAGGGTATGCTTGACACTGTAATTATCTCCTGAGGTGCTTTTGTCTTAAAGGCTGCATTCATGCGTGAAACCAATTCCAACGTCGACTCGTCAAGGGGCTGCACATTTCTTTTGGCTTTCTCCCGACACTGTTTGCTTACCGCACCTCTAAGCCGTCTACAACCTGCCACGCAGGCCGGCTTCGCTTTATACACAAGGAAGCCCGTGAAGACAAACACGCGAGCTGCAGGGGAGGGGGGGGACAACACTTTTGGTGATCTTTTCACCAATATTTGATCAATAAAGCACACTTGCGGCTCAAACGTGCTAATCCCGACGATGAAACAATAAATGGCGTCGTGGATTAATAGGTCTTTATCCCCCCGGTGCAACCGCTGAATAAAACATTCACATGATGGTATACAGGTCTGTGACAAGGTCTATGATTTATAAAGGAATAGAGTACGCGCGCGCATGCATTCAGAGCAGTGCCTTCCCTCCACTCCTTTTTATTTACTGTATATATATCAACCATTTCTCTCAATTCTTTCTGTTCACTACGTTCTCTCTTTCACTCTCAGTTTTCTCTTGAATTATTCACTAGTGTCATCATGTTGACCTGTTCCTTGTCAGTGCTGTAGCTGTGTGTGTGTGTGTGTGCACGCGTGTGTGAGAGAGAGAAAGAGAGGGTGTGTGTGTATACAACAGCACTGCAGCTCTGTGTGTGTGTGTGTGTGTGCGTGTGCGTGTCAGGGCCAAGCAACGCTCCCCTCATCCAGTCCTCGGCTGTAATTTGTGTCACTGACTTGAGTTTGATGGGTGAGCAGCTCCGCACAACACTGTGTCACAGGGGTGGAGTGGCGGTGTGTGTGTGTGTGTGTCTGTGTCTGTCTGTGTGTGTGTAAATGTGTACGCACTTGTCTGTGGATGTGTGAGTGCATATTTTCGTGCCGCATCCGCGTGACTTTGTCTGTCTCCGTCTTGAGATGTGGCCAACGTGAACCTGCGTGCGCTCGCACCTGTGTCTATGTGTTCCTGTGTGTCTGTGTGTGTGTGTGTGTGTGTGTGTACCTGCAAGGATGAACAGCGGTGCAGCTCTTCCCTTCCGTTGCCTGCATTGGCACAGTGTCACAGTGAGGAGCCCGGAGGAGACATCCGAGGCCGCGGTGGTGAGGCGCTCACAGCTGCCACTTGTCACATTAGTCAGCTCAAATTTGGAGGAAATCAATTCTCAGCCTTAATTCGCTCGACGACTCCCACGCCCGGTGCAGCCAAAGAGCCACGGCCACCAACACCCCCCTCCCACCCACCTCCCCCCCCGCCGCCTCCCGCGTCCCTCCCTCCCCCTCCCCCTCTTCTTCGCCCTCCTCCCAAAAGATGAGGAATAGACTCCCGGGGGACACAAGTCATCAATCTTAAATCACCTCCTTCCAAACTAATGGCAGTCCCAACCCGGCCAGTCCTGCTAAATTGAATTATTACTGGATTGACAAAAAACTGCTGAGAATATTTTTGAAGGAAAGGGGAGGGAAGGCTGAGTGTGTCTTAATGACAGGAAGTGGAGGAGAAGTGGTCGCACCGAGTTGCGGAGGGGGGGGGGGGGTAGAAGTTGTAGTCACGCGCGTGCATGCAGACACAACTCGGCTGTACAAACGCGCATTCAAGACCCGCATGCACTTTAACACCAATAGCCCCATTTAAACACAGCCGCTTTCACCTCTTCCCCCACTCACACTCACACTCACACACACACACACACACACATCACTTGCACACGTTTCTCCAGCAGCGTGCTGTATGCTAATGTTCATCATCAGTCAGGGCAGATTAATGCCCCAGCTCTCAGCGAGGCGGGCGAGGCGGATACAGGTGCTGCACAGACCACCTACTCATTCAGACACAATGCGCCGAGACAGGATTTTTTTGGGGGGGGGGGAGATAAGGGGCTGCAGCGGTGCCTCTGCCGCTCAGCAGCGGCAGCAGCCATTCTCGAGGAATAGTTTGGCGGACAGTTAGGTGGGGGTGGGAAGTGAAAGCGTGAGATTCTCACAGAATGATTTGTGAATTTTGTTTTTATGCAAAAAAAAAGTTTCCATTTTTTGCTTTTTTTTCCCAGTTTCTCCATTTTTTTTTCTCTCCCCTGCATTTATCAAGCACGCAAAACACACACACAACTTTATGTATTGATTTTAATGATCCTCAGGACAAGAGAGCAGAGAGGGTTTCTGACTGGCAAAGCTCAGTGAGGAGAAGTTGGAGAACGAGTTGTGGGAGTTCAGACGCATTTACAGGGAAAACGGAGGAACTGATGAGCTTTTACTTCAATTTAACTGCGCGTTCTTGACCATCACAACCAGGTGACTCCCGTCTGTTGCTGGCCAATCATGGTGCAGTAAATCTGGGATACTTTAATGACCATGAAATGGGTCCAAACTCCATTATTTTATCAGTCAGGTAGAGTAAACATGTAAAACACTCTGACAAAAAAGGGAAGAGCATGTTTGAAGCCACAGAAGTCAAACACGTACGCTCAAAGATGCACACTTGTTGTCTTCCAGTGAACATTTTCCTGACATGTTTGTCTTTCGACACCTTTTCTCGCATTGCTATTTTTTTTTCACCACCCGCAGGCCGTGTCAGAAGCCGTACGGTTGCTAACTTCACTCACGTCCTGCGTCTCTTTCTCCTCGACGCATGAGAAACACTTAAAAGGAGGCTGATGTAAACACTTAACCTCCCGCCGAGCGTCTCCGAGCCGAGCCCAGAGAAGCTTGATCCCGACATGTATACATCGTCTGTCAAGCGCGCGCCCGCTGTAAACACGTTGAGCGTGTCAGCCGCGCCGCTTGTTGGGACATATTTACCGTCGCTCGCTGTCACCGGCTCCTGGCGCCGCGGCGCGGAGTTACAACTGCCTTGCGTGGCACATGAAAGTGATGGATGAAAGTTTTCCTCTCCCAGGGCGCGGGGGGGCTGAATTAAATTGAAAGCTACTGTTTATTCCCCCCGTGTCTCGTCGGAGAATCGGGTTTGTTTGCAATTGATTTAAGCCGGGGGGGTCTTTATGTGGAGGAAAGGCTAAGGGTTTTTTTTCTCTCTTTCTTTTTTTTCTTCCTCTCCTCTTGATGGAAAAGATGATTGAATTTGTTTTGTCTCACATGTCTACCTTTTGCCTGTGTCAGTAAATCAGATCACCGCTCTCTCCCTGTCAACACGCGCTCCTTGTTGAGCAGTCAAAGTTAATTTGCGAACGTGCTCTCTGATTTTCTTCCTCCCCCCCTCCTTTCTGTCTCCAAAGGTTTCTTCTCCCTCCTCTTTCTCGTTGCGTTTCAGTAATTCGCATTGACAGTTTGTCTTTTTTTTTTATCTTCTCCTACTTCTCCATTCCTAAAGAAGCACTTTCTGTTCACTTTCTAAGGGGAGGAGGGGGGGGGGCGGAGAAGTTTGCACGAGCTGTGATCGGATGATGAATCCTGTCTCAAGGAGGTGATGCCTCGCGCTATCTCGCCGCAATCCCCAGCCACACCTCGCCATGATAGGGTTTGGTCCCTGGTTAAGGGGAGCTTGTCAACCGGATTCTCCTTTTGTAGCCGAACCGAGCGGAGTCGGAGGGGCTTCCTGTGGGGAAAAAAAAAAAGCGGCTACCGAGTCATTATTCATCATCCAAGCCTTTGCTCGGGCCCGTCAGGCACTCTCCCTCGGCAGCAGTCCATCTCTGCAGCCATTCATCATGGGCCCTGAATGGAGCTGAGAGGGAGGAGAGAGCGAGACACTTAGGCCCTCCGCTAGCGAGGCCCCTAATGAAGGCCTTCGCTCCGCGCTCGTACAAACACCTCAGCGATATTAAGCTGGGTCAATTATGGTGTCGCTCTCAGGCAGCCATCAAGGTGCGGGCCCTACATTTGAGCATGAAGTGTTTTAAGTCAAGCTCACAGAGGAATAAGACATGCATTAGGCGCAACTTAAACACGGCCGCTTGAAATAAATTCCAGCAGTCGTTGGAGGAGGCAGTGGTGAACTTTTAGCTTCCTTTAAGAGCAACTTTATAACGAAAAATTAGATGTTTTCATCTTGAATTTAGCTTTTTTCTTTGATCCTATTCACCATGCGTGTTAAGTGGCTCAGTGTGTTGAGTTTCTTGGCTGAAAAGTTGTGTTTTAAACCTGAGTTTGGTTGAAAAAAGGCGAGTGATGAGGAAGATCAGAATTGTTTTGTGGAAGAAGTGCGAAACAGTGGTGAAGGATGCCGTTTTTGTCACAGCACCGAAGCTTGTTTGCAGCAAATCGTCTTAATCGTTCGAGGAATCACAGGCAGTGATCGCACAGCAGCAGGCGCAGCACTTCGAACTGTGTTTTTTTTTGTGCACCGAATCCGACAATCTTTTTCCGGGCCTCACAAGCTTAGCTCAGCTGTGGCACCACAGAGTACAGTTACAGCTACAAGCGCAGCCGCAGGTGCATGTAGAGTACATGTGTGATTATGCATCTCCTCCAGGCTAATCTGATGAAATGATCCAGTTTTTCTTTTTTTTTTTTGGGAGGGGGGTGGTGGTGGTGGCGGCGGCGGTGGCATATGTCCCATTCTGTCTCCCAGTCGGGGGATTCTGGGTTTGGTAAGCGAGCACTTTGTTAGCTGCCCTTTACGTTTGTGTGTAAATCTCGACGTTTGCAGGACCACGGGAGACTTGTCAATACTCGGAGCTGTACGGGCCGTGGCAGCCTCACTTCAGGGAAAACATTTGCCTTGAAGTACTGTCTTTCCTCATCTTCAATGTCAGCCCTGGGGCTCCAAGACAACATATGTTCCCCCTGCATGTCCCCAAGACATGGCAGCCAGCGTGCACGCCACGCTAGCTAGTTGCACATCATCACACGGCTACTGTCTTCCTCGCAGCTTCCCTTCCCCTCTCATCTCTCTCTCTCTCTCTCTCTCACCCAGACCCCCCTCCCTCCCATCAACCTCGGCGCCGAAACAGATGGCCGCAAATTACAATAGCAGTTGTGTCTTTAAAAGTACGTGACAAACTCACAGCAGCCACCCCCCGTCACTAAAATGACAAAATCATTAATTGGCGTTGCGTAAGGGCTGGCTGCTTTAGCAGCGTCTCGCACAGCATGAGTGCCTGTCTAAAACTCACAGATGTAAAAGATTAATCTTTTTGCCTTCAGGTAGGTGAGCTGAAAATCAGTGGGTGAGGCGAGGGGGGTGGGGGGGGGGGAGTGAGGGCGGGGGGAGAAAAAGGCAGCACTCGGAGCTGTTTGGTTAGTGGGGAGAACAGAGAAGAGGGCACATCCGCACTACTGTGGAAAGTATTCAATGTTTTGTCCTTGAACAGACCCCATGCGAGCGTCGCATTGTTCCTGTATAGCCGAACAAGGAAGTGACTGGAATATTAAACGTTATTGATAATTTACATCTTCTTTAGTGGGGGAGATTAAGGCGGTCTGTAAATGGTTACTTTAGAGGGAAAACTGGCTTCAAATAGTGCACGCTTTGAATTTTTTTCCACCGCATACTGATGTGCGCGCGTGTCGGCGCCGCGGCCTCTCCCCGAGATATAACGCAGTATATTACAACCGAGATTAAAAAGTATAAATATTAACTCCTCGTTGCTCTTTTGCTGGAGTATTTGGATGAGTGTGTTTTGACGTGAATTTAAAAAAAAGAGCTGCATAATGGAGTTAAAAGTGAAGATATGCACCATTGTGACATCTCAAATAAAAACGTGAATAATTAGTACTAATTAACGGGGTTTTACAGAAGTAGTCGTGCTCCACTCTGATTGTACTTTTGCAGACAACCCACGTGTCCGTCTCTTTTAACCGAGCCCTCTCATCTGCCATTACCACCGCCACGCCACCTCCAACACCCCCCCCAGCCCCCACCCCCCCAGAATTAATCAAGCTGTGTGTTAGATATTAGCAAGGCAATAAAAGGATGAATATTTGATAACAGAGATTCAGACAGTGTTATTACTAGGCCATTACATCAGCACTGCGAGCTCTGGCCAAAGATAGCTGCCACTTTCTCACGTCAGCAGAAAAACAGGCTCTGGCAATATTAGGTCTGAAACTCAAATTGTAGTTAAATTCTGTGTGAAGAAGTAGAAGGAAAGTGTGTGTGTGTGTGTGTGGAGCTTCACACGCTGGTGAATGGAGGGATTTGTTAACAGGATAACTGCGTCTGTCAGTCCATCTTTCTCCTTTACTGTCCAAACTCTTCTTCCTCTTTCAAATCTTTTTCTCTTCCTCAGATTTCTTTTTTTTTGGTGTGTTTTTATTTCCATTAATCTTCTTCGAGGGCCTTCTGTAATCCATCTCCCCAGCCGAGAGGTATTCCCCGAGGGTAAATTACTCTGGAGGCCTGCCTGGCCCCGCGCTGCATCAGATTGACCCTCAGCTTGTTTGCCATTTTGTATACTGCACTGTTTATTTAACAAGGAGCAGAGTGAGTGTGATTTCCAGGGACGGGTCCCTGTGATAGTAGCTTTGACACCCTGCCTGAGTAATGACCCTCATTATGGAGCCTCTGACAGCTCCCTGAAAGGCCTGATTTATGAATATGCTGGGACCGCAGCCCCACAAGCCTCCGCAGCGCCAGCCTGCGAGCACAGTCTCCCTTCCCTCTGTCAGCACCCACAGACTGTACATACGTGTGCGTGGGCGTTCGCGCTCGCCCCACCGGCTGCACATGCGCCAGAAAAGTGAAATGGCACGAAAATGAAAAGCTTTAAGATTTTTTGCCGTAACAGGCAATCGAAGCTTCCTGCTTTTTTTGGGGGCTAACTTTTTCAGCTAAAACGTGGAGAGAGAGAGAGAGAAAAAAACAAAAAAGCCCAAGCTCTCCCGAGAGATCGGTGTGAAGTTATATTTAACATTTCATCGCAAAAATAAATTCCTCAAAAGTTGATTTTCATTCAGCTTTTGGTATGCGAACGCGGCAACATCCCACGGAGAGAGACTCGCGCCGCAAACTTCCAACTTTCATTTTATTTTATCTCATCTCATCTTATTGGTCAGTCCTTCATGAAAATTTCACAAATCTCACCCCGCAAGGATTAACCCTATACATATTAACCCTTCTTAAATATAACACATATCAAAGGGCTGCATAAATAAGTTATGAGGTATATATCACTTCTTTTTCTTTTTTGCCCCAGCAGAATCAATTAAGCGGGCAGAGAAGGAAAAGAGGGTCTTTGGGAGGCTCTCGGCTTGGTCAGGCCTTGAGAAGACCGGGCCTACTGGAGGGGAGTCGGAGGGAGAGGGGAGGACGAGCGAGGGCGGGATGCACCGATACAGGAGATGGCGGAAGAGATGGGGAGGGAGGAGAAGGAGGGAGGGAAGAAGAGAGAGAACAGGGGGAAGCGATCCAAAGAGGGGAGAGAAGAGGTGGGATATCCGCTGGATATGCATAAACAGGAGACGGAGAGGCAGGCGGGCACGGAGCGCGAACAGCAGCGGCGGCAGATAAAGCTATACTGGCTTGTCAGAATCCAGCAGCTTGGCCGGTGATTTATGAGGATCCCTCGTCAAGACTTCCCTCCAAATCCTCCATCCAGCAGCCTCTTTGTTCACAGCAGAGACCCCCCCCCCCCACACCCCCTTCCTACCACCACCACCACCCCCGCCCCACCACATCCTACGTAGCTCACACCTGGGTTTGACCAGACAACTCAGACATGCACATTTGCCCACTTGCACATCCAAACAGGAGCTGAACTAACATGAGAGTTGAAAAAAAAAAAAATAAGGAGGAGCTGAGCAATTTTTGGGGTTTGACTCAAATTATTTGATGAAGATACCTATTGAGAGATCATGTTATTGTAAATTCTTGGATTATATCACGTTTTTACTTGTCACTGAGCTGCGATTTGGCAATAATGTCTTAAAGAGTGACTTATTGACACTATTGTCAAATTACCTTCTTAAGTTTGACTTGAAGAAAGCCGAACACAAATGTCCTTATTTATTCGTGCTAAAAGCTCAAACTGTCATGCACTGATTGTTTCAGCCTAACATTTGCTGCCAACATGTTGAATGAAGTCATGCTCTTTGACTGGTCTTCATAATAATGAGCCATAATTGAAACAAACGCACGTAAACAGACCCGACCACCTTGCTTGGACTCATTGCACCTTTTCCATCAGCCGCGGTTATCGTTAATTACACCATTCACATGTTCATGCCGAGACCCCCCCCCCCCATGGCGCGGCTTCCCCACCGCTTGATTTATTCCTGATTTCTCACCGGACACCCCCCCCACCCCCACCCCCACCGCCGCCCCCCCAAGAACACGATTCTCACTTTTCAATGAACTCTCGCCACTCTGACTGTGACAGATAAGCGATGGCACCTGCAGACCGGCGCGCCGGTGTTTGTGCGGATTCTGCGGCGAAGCCTCCGACTCGTGAATCAGAGGAGACACCGGGCTGAAGTTTGCAGCGGTGTGCCGTTCATGAATGAGCTCAGCGAGAGCCCGGACGGTCAATAACTGATTCGACACACACAAATATGCACGCACACACACGCGCGCACACAGATACTTCTCTCTCACTTTATGCCCCGCATCCAAAAAGCCCCGGATAAAAGGTAAGGAATATGCTTTATTAACTTTAAATATGCATGATATTTCAGAGGGAAAGTGCAGCGCAGCATCAGGAATGTCCAAAAGCTTGACTACTTATTTCTCTCTCTTCCCCCCCTTCTCCAAAACTGTAAATAATTAAAAACAGCGAGAAGGGAAAAGCGAGTGAGAGGGGGAATAGAGGAGAAAGGAGAGAGATAAAGTCAAAGATACTGGCACTTTCTGCATAAACTCATTCTTATTAGTGACCTCGAACACCCTGAGATACCAGATCATCAAAAAGTTACGCTGCACAACTCCCGGTCTCTTTATTTTCATCTGCACTAGTTTACACATCGACACAACACACAGTTTACAGTCTGACCCACCAAAACAAGACACTTCTTTGAAAGCTGTTTTCAAAGTGAATTTGTTTTCGAAATATTCGCCCAAAATGATGTCAAATTTGGACTTTTCCTGCACATTTCATCAAATGAAGGTCTGTGTTTTCGATGCATTGAAGGCCAAACGCAGTTCAGACTTTCCGTGCACTTTGTCGTCTATATAACCAGTAAAAAAGAGAAAGAAAAACCTATATCGACACAGTCGCAACCTCTTTTATTAGTCAATTGATTTCCTTTTGACTCCACATATATAACCACAGTGAGAGCTTAGCGCCGTGGCTCCAGGCTCATAAGAAGAGGCTTAGCCTTATTAGCAAATAGGGATTCTGCAAACATGACAACCGCACATTCACCACAACTCCCTTGGCAGTATCAATAGATAAATACATAAATACATAAACAGGCTGTGAAAAAGCTGATTGCATTAGTCCCTCCTGATTTAGTGGGATCCGCAGCTGAAAATGAAATCAGTTATGCTTTCGCTGCCAAGTGCGAGCTACAGCAGTCTGTGTCAAATGGTATTTCCCCAACTGTAAATGAGCCACACAAAATTGTTTTTAGATCATCGCGCGTTATTCGGCTCCTTAATCTTCTGCCGCGGCAGCAAGTTGTTCATCATGATTATTTCAGCCGGCTGAACGGTATTTAAATGAATAAACAGCGAGTATTTACCCGGCATCATTGCCCTGTCATGTTGACTGCGTCGCGCCTAATGGCCTCCCAGACTCCCGCTCTATTTATGGGAGTCATTTCATCCCCTGTTATTTACCCCCCTGCCCCCCCCCCCCCTTGCCTCCACATCCACCACGCTCTCTCTCTCTCTCTCCCTTTTTTTTCGGAACTCTCGCAGTTCGGTTTTGCATCTTCTTGTGAATAATAATTTCAACAACGTGCCATTAGACGGGAGTGTAATCCCGTCACTGCCTGTCCTTCATGCCTCTCACACAGTGATGTATTAACGGCGGGGGCGCACTAATGAATGGAAGACACCAAGTTGTTAAGTCTGTTTTAAGGTGCCATTTCTATTAATTTGCCTTCTCCAGGCTCTGTTGATTTTTTTCCTCCTTTTTCCTGGTCTTTGTCTTCTTCACAGATCGCGTCACAGCCACAATTTATTTTCACAATCTGGTTTAGCTTTAACACCTGTGTATGTGCGAGAATATGCTCCGGATTTGTGTCAAATTATTGCTATGAATAGACAGGAGTCTCACTGCATCTAATACATACTCAACTCCCACAGGAAACCTTTTGTCAACAAGAGAGAGAGAAAAAAAGCGCCTCCGAGCTTGCTGATATCTGACTTAATGCACTTGTTTGTGAATATGCAGATCATCCTGTTATTTCTGTTTCCAAAGAGTTTGTGATAGAAGCCAATTGGATTTGGTAAAACAAAATAACACGGTTCATTTGTTGCACTGAAGAACGTGGTGATGTAGAGGATTTCACGGGAAGTGGTCTGGGGGATTATTATAATGTTAGATAGCAGGTATGTGGGCCTGTTTATCCCCTGTATATGGTCAGTATCCACCACTTTCAGTGTACGAACCACACGGCTTAATCTGATCTCCCGAATGTGGCGAGCATCAAACTGCAAAGGCTGGCGAAACCTTTCCCCATTTACATTTACATCTCCTCCCAGCCATGCATGCTCCCTACAATGATGAATAAAAGAAAAAAAAAAGCATGCTTGGAAAGCCACAAACCCAGGATGGGCCAAATTACCAGGGTGCAAAAGGGGGGAGAAGCTCCCATCGTTTGTGTTTCGTGCCACGGCAGCAAGAGAGCGTGCTGCCATTCCTTGCTGCTTGACTGGGCAGATTATGCTCAGGTATCAACCGCAGCCAAGAAAGCGGATTACTTATGTCCAAATAGAGTTGTCAGTTTGGAAACTCAAGATGCAATCATTTCCATGGGAAGGGTAATTATAGGGGATCAGGCCTACCTTCCTGTCAGATGCTGGCGCAGGATGAGACAATCACTCACTAATGAAGGATTTTACATGTGTGAGGTGAACAAAAGGTACTCCTGCTCAACTGTAGGAAGCTCCCTTTCAATTTCTCATCATGTTCAACCCCGGCATGCTGCTTAATCTAGTGATGGTCTGTGTTCAGTCTGTGACCCCGACAGTACACTACATGGATGTGTGTGTGTGCGAGTGTGAGTGTGTGTGTTCATGTGGCCTTTACTAAAGAATAACTTGAATTAGGGGGTCAAATTACTGTGAAAGGACTTGTGCTTGCACACATAATAATTCATACACCTATTAGAAATGCATACACAATGGTCTATGGATGTGCATCAGTTAAAAAGATGTAAACTTTTATTTTAACATGCATAAAAGGGGCTTTTGGGGGGGAGGTCAGCTTCATAGGCCGGGTCAATCCCAACCCCCTCGAGGCTACGCACTGGGTCCCTTCACTCCAGCTGATGGGTCACAACACCTTTGTCGGCCTCTGACACTGGGCCACATCGGAGCTTTGTGGCCGAAAACGGCATCCTATTTTCGGATCCATAGATGAGCTAACCGGCCCCCCCCCGGGCTGGAAGTGGAAAAACGACTCTGATTGAACACTTTGCACTTGGATTACATACATAACTCCTGTGACCCTGTGACATATTTTTTGACAGTTAATTTACCTTGTCAGCTTTATATAATGGAAAAAAATATATAAAATAAAGTAATATCTTTGAAATCGTCTCCTCCTTTAGTTTACAGTTGACTAGCTGAAGGCATTCGTTCCCCTCCTCCCTCCCGCCTCTACACCACATGTTCCAGCGGAAAGAGGACGATGATCATGTGTCATTACAAATTATGGCGTCGCTGTCAGCCATGTTCCCAGCCTTTGTCTCTGCGCGCGACCCTTCTGCCCTTTAGCCTCAACCTTGACCGTGCCTGAACCGCCGAGCTCATAAAAATGCGAAACCTTTTCTCGATCCAGCCGCCCCCCCCCTTAACAGGCTGCACCTTTGCAAACAACTTTGCATACGCCACCCCAAGTGACACACACACACTTACACACAAAAAAACGTGCGAATCTGTTTTATTATGACGAGCTTTGTGCATTGTTCATCTCGCCAATACCCAATCGCTCATTTCCCCCACTAAATACCTCTCTCTCCCGATGGCTTCACTTGGCGCTCGGTCGAAAAGGTCACACAATTAAATGGCTAAGGCCTTCTGTTCATGTCATAGAATGGTGATGTATCACTCCGGGCTGGCTGTACGTGTACCTGACACACTGTGAGCATGAATATGATTTCAGAGATCATTAAAAATTTAACAGCGTGACCTAATTACCCGAGCTCCCTATTCAGATTCCAAGCAGTAAGTGAGATGGAGAGGGAGAGAGGAGGAGGAGGAGGAGGAGGAGGAGGGAGGAGGAGGGAGGATCTGTGTATGGCAGGCCGAGCCTCATCTGGAATCAATTATAATTACTTTATGTTGCTACTTTGTCAATCAATATGGAACGAGCTGTAATGGATCGCTCAGGTGTCACATACTGTACTTAGAGCGATGGAGCCCCATTGTTTGTGTGTTTGCCTTCGCGCTGGAGGTCTTCCGAAGAAATTGCTGTAATTACAGTGTTAGTTTAGTGCGGCATTTTTAAGTGGATAAGGTTTGCGAGCACTATCATCCATCTTGAAGTGGGTTGATTTTAATTTGAGAGTGGCTCCACCGTGAGCCATAAAAGCCTGGCGAGAGAGACAGCACATGCATTTATAATGATCACCAATCTATCTGGGAAGTAGACAACATAGATCGAGGAAGGGGGGAAAAAAGAAACTATTGTTTTTATTCAAATCAACTTCCTCATAGGCTGCATGCCTCTTTTTTTTTTTACCATATTGATTTCTCAGTACTGAGTCACAAACAAGGCAGATTACCATTATCTGCCGTTACAAAGCGTTTCAGGAATCTTCGACTGAAGTCGTAAAAACCCGGGGCTTTTCATGTCGCTCCGCATCGATTTAACGCTTGTGAGAATGAATCGCAGATCAATTGGCTTACCTCGGGGCAGACTTAATGAGCAGGCAAAACACCGCCGCCTGTTGTTGTCGTCCGCTTCCCGCCTTTTTTTTCCCCTTCCCACCCTTGGTCGTGCAATGATTTCCAGTTTCCTGCCCTCCCGACACTTTTGAGTAATGCTCCGCTCCGAGATTGTCCCGTTAACCAAAGATGATTTAAGGCAACTCATTTTTCCCCCTCACAACAGGGATATTTAGTCCCGCGATCTGTGTGACGAATAACTTTTGGAGTAATTTTGAACTCGATGAGCATTACTCACTTTCGTGAAAGTTATTCGAATGAGCCGACTTAATCTGGGAGATATCATCGCTGTAACGGCAAGTGTACAGTGTCTGGAGCCGCCCAACACTGCATTACACTCTGTTTATCCGTTTACGTCATTCTCATCACTGTTCCAAGTTGTTGTCACTGACACATTGACTTGAATTCCACCTCTAATCTCACTCTGTCCCCGGCTGAAGTTTAACTGCTTGACTGCCGCGCTCCAATCACTCTTCCCTGCTTTCCACGCGAGCATTATACTATAAACATTTACCCTCTGCCCACCTGGGATCAATAAAGCCTGTTGCCATGTGGTAATCAGATGGCACAGCGAATCCTCTAATCACCCTCTAATACCCGGTGCAGAGGCTGGATGTGTGCAGCTGACGCTACCCCCCCCCTCCCTCCCCCTCCCTCGCCCTCCCTCTCTCCCCCTTCGTCTCGCCGGCTGCCTGTCACCAGAGTCTCTGTTTACATCCATGGGACCTGACTGCAGGACACTGCAGGAGATGGGGTGAGTGCCCACCAGGCCTCCCTCCCTCCCTTCCTCCTTCCCCCCCCCTCCTCAGCCTCGCCGGGCCTCTAGTGATTCTGCAGGTTCACCCAGGAGTCACGGAGGGGCTTTGAATTCCGAGCAGGTCACCGTCGGGCTCGGGAGGGGAGCGCCGCAGCGTGGCTGCTGAGACGGGGACTGGTTTGAAAGGAGAGTGTGGTCACGCGATGACGAGAGAGACAAAGGAGGGAGGAGAGGGGGTTAAAGAGACGGTCAGAATGAGACATGGTTCAATAGTATGTTGTTTTAGAGGCTCTCGCTCCTGTTGCATTTGTTGCTTTTCAAACTACAAACCGGACCATTTTGCACCTACTTTCCCTCGCTCCTTTTCCTTCCCCCTCCGACTTTTCGAGCCCTCTTTCCCCCTCTGCGCCACTCCATCTCTTGCGTCCACCTCTCTGTGGTCTTGGCCTGAGCCTTTAGCCGCCATACTGTGCCTTAGATGGAGCCCGCAGGAGTTTCGAGAACGCTGTTTTGTGACCGCCGGCTTCCGGGGAGGGGAAACGTGCACCTGAGCGGGGGGACGGCAGCGAGATGAGAGGCGCGCTGTAAAAAAAACAAGAAGGGGCCTCACAGTAGGAGCGCGAGTTGAGCGACCTGTGAGCAGCGTCACGTCGAGCGGGGGATTTTCACGGCTCCCTGTAATTGCCCCGCAATGTTTTAGACTGGGTGGCGAACATGTTTCCCTATTGTTCATTCAGATTTTTATTGTACCGTGAGGTTAAAAAAAAAAGAAGTCTTGGTTATTGTATGAGCTTGCGACCACTGAAAGGGGCGCTGCTCTGAATATGCAGGAAGCACGTCAACAACCGGCTCGTACCCTACCATTAGTCTCGCCTTCTCCTGCTCTTACGCCGCTCCCCCCCCCACCCCCCACCCTTCGGAAGAGAATGGAAGGGAGCAGTGGATGGATCGCAATTCATCGGAGCCTCATTGTATGCAGTAATATACACTATTAAGTGGCAGCATATAGAAACAAACCTTTGATTAAATGGATTTGAATCACAAAGAAACAGCAAGACCCCTCCTCGAGCTTTCAGTTAATAAGGGATCGCTTTTTGACTCGCTTACCTGCACACGCTGACTTTTTGACACCCGCCGTTTTCAAGAGGGGTGTTTCTGAGGACTCTCGTATGGCGGCAACCCCAGATTAAATCAAGTCGACTATAATAAAGTATAATGTTATATTCATTTTGTCATCATTACTGATTCCAGTGCACTAAAAGGCTTGTGGATCATAATGAATTTCAAATAAGTTCAATGTGCTAATGGGAGAAGATGGAGAGTAGTGTGGATTACTAATATTAGTTAGGGCTCTATGTTTCATTAGACTGTATTAGGAGAGAGAATATTCAAATAGGAGGGGTTTTTTTGGCGTGTCAAGTTGTTCTTTGATTGTCAGATGGTCCAATTACTCACTGTCAACCACATCTTGAAACTGTGCTCCACGACAAACTTGCAGATCCGCTTGTTTATCCCCTCGTGCAGGCTGCGGTTTCGATGTGGATTGGGAAGAGGGAGGCGAGGGGTGGGGGGGGCAAAGGAGCATTAGTACACGATGCTTGGAAAGCGAGGGGGAGATACGATTGAAACGAAGACAAAATAAGATAAATAACAATGGCAAAGACTGCTTAAGAAACCCAGTCATTCTATACATAGGATTCAAGAGCTGTATTTATCCGAGAAAGGCGTGCAAATCTATGTAAGTATCTCCACTGTTTGCATAATAGATTAGAAATTAGCATTTTTGTTCATTTTCCATGTATGCACAGTGCCTGGAAGAATAACACTCCATGCATATCAGATCAGCCTGCCTACAATTTTGCGCAGTATATTATTTGACAATCTAAAATGTGTAATTTGCATGAAATTGCTTAATTAAAACACAGTCACTGGGGGTATTAATTTCTTTGTCTGACAGTGGAGTGTAGTGAGGGGAGAGCAGGGGAGATGTAAAACGCTGTCAGATAGCGCTGTCACACAGGCAGAAAGGAAATTCTGCCACATCTCCCCCCCCTCCTCCTCCCCCCCTCTCACCCCCCCCCCCTTCGCTTTTTCCAACCATCCCACCCCGCCACCCCTCTCCTAACGGCTCAGTGCGATGAGAGAGGATAACGCCTGCCCAGCTAATTTGGGTTATGGTGGTAAACGGAGGCCACAGCACTAGAAAGATACCAAAGGGAGGGAGGGAGGAGGAGGAAGGGGTGGTGGCGTAGGGTGGGCTGGGTAAGGGGGGGGGGGGGTTGAGTAGAATAGATAGGAAGACAGACGAGCAGAGTTGCCTTTGTTGCAGTGGTATCATTGTTGTCCTCGGGGTGGAACCGTGGCAGGCAGTTGACAACGATCGCGTCAGATGCGACGGTGCATCAGTGTCAGGTTGATGGGTGAGAGGAGTGCGGGGGGGCGGGGCTTCCTGCCTCGTCTGTTTGCGTCTATAAAAGGACGAAACAACTTCACGGGACACCTCACACAGAAGTAGATTTTTTTTTTTTCTGTGAAGTCACGCCGTATCTCTCACGCACACTGAGCTGCGCTCAATCCCAAAGCCGTTCAAGATTGTTAATCTTTTCACACAAGTCATTATTTTTGGCCTCTTCCCCCGTCAGAGAAATATCACGCCCCCCCCCTTCCCACCCACCACCACCACCCACCACCACCCCTTCCTCTGCCCATTATGGTTTTGTTTCAGAGATGCAATCAATTGTGAGAAAAACCACAATGTGAGCAGCCGATCGAAAAAACAGCCACTCATTAATTGTTGCCCGAGCCTCCATTTCGGCGCCCGGCGCTTCTGCCATTATAAATGTGGGAAAATCGCGAGCGGAAAAGGGCAGCGAGGTACGCGAAGGATGAACCAAAGAGATTCAGAAAAAAAAAACACACACGGGGAGGAGGAGGAACTCTTTGGAGCATGACAAAGAGTGAGATTAAAGCTCCTTTCCCATTTCCAGTTGGCCCCTGCGTGTCTGCGTGCGCGCAGCCTCCACATCTGTACCCTTTTGTCTTAAATATCAAAGGCGGCGGAGGCGCGTTAACATTTCAGTAATTCCAAAGTTACATGAGGAGGACATGGGAGGGTGAGTGGTGCAATGACGGAGTTATCAAACTCACAGAGGAAAGTGTGTTCTTCTTCTCTTCCTCCTCCTCCTCCTGTGATGCTGCGTTCTCAGAGAGCTATTTTGCAGCTCTTGTACTGTACCACTGAGGGGTGGCGCGCCGTAACAATCGAATTGAGAGCGCTTTTAAGAGAAATACTGTAGATTCAGTGGGATAAAAATGACAAAAAAAAACTCAGGGAGGAGGGCAGGTGGTGATGAGGAAAAAAGTAAGAGACAAAAAGAAGAGGAAAAGAAGCAAATCTACTGAGAGAGAGAGAGAGAGAGAGAGAGAGAGAGAGAAATGCATATATTGAGAATTGAGGCAGACAGGCAGGGAGGCAGGCAGGTTCAGTAAGGGGTCCTTGTCACTGGTGTCAGCACTGAGGTTGAGACAGAGACAGCAGCGCTGAGGGCAGGCTAACACTGACAGGACCTCCACTGCAGCCTTGACGGCCAGCTTCACTGGGACCTTAATTGGTCCTTTGATGTCGCTGGAAAAGGTGGTGAAGGCAATGAAAATGGAATCTGTCCCTCTCTGCCGGCACGCCATTATATCACTACGCGCTGTGTGTTTATTTATGAATCACAACCTGATTTTTTTCTCCCTCCTCTCCCCCGAGCGCTCCTTTAAGGCGCCCTATTTCCCCCTTACTTTCCTCAGTCATTCTCTCTCTCTCTCTCTCTCTCTCTCT
>JAUESF010000031.1:5716481-5728688 GCA_032274765.1 Malacoctenus tetranemus
CCCCCCCCCCCCCCCCCCCCACACCCCCCCCCCGGGGGGGGGGGGGGGGGTGACACACATATAACTGACACCCACACATGCGCCAGCAGCGGTGTTTTCCAGTCCTCGGCCCATCTACTGTGCCAACCTCCCAGCCTCTCTCTCACCCAACTTCAAAGTGGCCCGTCTGGGCTTCGCTCGGCTGGGACTCCCTGAGAGACTGGCTCCGGGGCTCGGGGGGGGGGGGGTCACGGGATCAAGAGGATTGAAATTGATCTCGTCTCTTTGGTCCCCCGCGCAGCGCTCTTCAGCGTCTTGTCATCATGCTCCCCCGCAGAAGGCTGCGATCACCGCACCTGCATAGGAACTGGAATAGAAAGTCATTTCTGCCTTTTTTTTTTTTTTTCTTTCTCCCCTCTATTAAAATTTCCCCTTCTTGTCGGCGACACCCTGACAGATAAAGAGCACAGTGGTGTGATTATAGAGTTGACTGTCCTCGTCTCAATACCTCACCGTGGTCACTTGTCAACGCGCGGCGTCGGGGTTTTAACCGGGGGAAGAGTTCAGCCTCCCATCCCGGTTTCGTGTAAATTAGGTCCGGACACATTTGTTCTCGTCGTCACATTTTTTGAGTGTTTCGGCGCTCGCGTCCGTGTGACAGCTCCGATGTGCTGCGGCTCGAGGTGGCGCCGCCGTGATTTTCTAAAAAAAAAAAACTTCGCCAATCTCTCCTCTTCTCATTCGGGCGCCACTCGAGTGAGATTGAAGCGCGCGGACAGGTGGCTGGAAAATGATCTCTTTTGTGGCTCGGAACTCTTTTGTTCAACAGGTTGTCAGACAAGTTTTAAATCTTTATAAGGCTCCTCTATCGCTTCCTCGCAGCCACTCGTTCAACTGACCACGAGTGCTCAGAGAGACCTACATAATTTAGGTGGTTCACACTCGTTCATATATCTCGGAGATGAATGTCGATCCTACATTCTTCCCGTATTTTTGGTTAATTCCTTAAAAATTCAGACCGGGGTCAAGAAGTAACTTTTATGTGGAGGGAGATTAAAGCAAAAGTCAAACAGGCTGAAGTGTCCTCTCGCCAAAGCGACTGATCTACATGATGTAGAAGCCCTTAGTGGGGTTTTTTCTCGAGCAGACGGCGCCTTGCCAGGCAGGTAGAGGTGTGTCAAAACTTCCTGGGTGCATTTGAAGCCGAGGAATGTTGGAAACTTTATCAAGATTTAAGTTTGGGGGGGGGGGTGTCAGTTCGGCAGACGCAAGGATCAGAAACACCCTGAACTGGATGTTGAAGGCTCCTGCTTTTTTTATGCTGGTCTGAGCGTGCTGCGTTACCCCAGTGTCTGACTCCGCTCAAAGATTAAAGAGAAGCCTTTGTTAGAGGCCAAATGTAGGAGGGGCTTCAGGGGGGGGAAAGGTTGGGCACCCCAAGAGTAAATAAACTGGAAGTGGTTGTGGCTGTCTTTTGTTGCAGAGGTAGAGGAGAGCAGTCTTCCAAGCAAGCTCGATCCCTGATATCTGCTGAGTGTCCTTCAGCAAGACGTGTAACCACAAGTTGGTCCGATAATGCTCAGATAATGTCATCAGTGTGTAAGTCTCATTGCATACCCTGATATCTGTTGGTCACCTCAGGCTGTGACCCTTTGTGACCTTCCTCTGGATCTGTTTATTGTTGAAGTTGAGTGACTGACGAGGCTTTACTGTTTGATCACCTCATATTCCAGCTCACACCATCAGCGTATAAATACATGCATTCATTTCACACGTGCCATTCGTCGGATCGAGGAGAAATCTCGCCAATCCACTGAAACCCAGAGATACCGACTGACAGTCGCCAGCTTTTTTTTTTAATGTCTCCTTCAATTAACCATCTTCTGGAGTCCAAAAAAAAGAGAGAGTCATCCGCAGTGTGTCAGAAAAGACATATTGCAGATGACACAGTCTTATCTGCGTTCCGTTCCCCTCTCCATCAAGGAAGGAAGCGATAGCTCCTTGTCAGGGAGGAGGAGAGATCACAGAGTAGCAGCTCCCAGAGAGCGCAACTCACAAGGGTCCACTCCAGCCTCACAAGGACTCTGTTATCGAACATAATGATACACACCGAAATTATCAATCAACGCTTGCTATTCTTTCCTTAAATTGCATCATAAACTTTGCTTCTCCTGCGTTTTCCTGACATATTTTTCATCGGATATTCATTCATTAAAAAAGAGACGTGAAATAACATTCGTACGATAGAGGAACGTGTTTCCTTCTCTTTCTTTCCGCATTATAATTATGGGCTTGAGGGATATCAATTAAATGTGTCCAATTACAGAATGCTTCAAAACTAGAATATAAAGTTGCGCCTCCTTTTTTGATCTATTTACTCGCAGCCGAGGCAACAGAGAGAAAGAGGCAGTAAGAAGTTTCAAAAACAGCCTCTGTTCCACATGAAAGAGGCATTTGATCATATTTTTTTATTTTTGTCTTAAAGAGAAAAGCTTGCCAATGAGGAGTCATTCCCCATTAAAGTCAAGCAAAATTATCAGGCCTGCATTAAGGAGCTTTAGAAAAAACGAGATATGTATCATGCATGTGGATATGCATAAACATGATGGAGGAGCTTAAGTAGAAAATGAGATCTGATGCCGTAGTGAAGAAGGGAAAACTGGCGTGCTCGGCATGCATTTAAATTTAAATATTCATGTCATTATAATTCTGAGGAATGTGGAGCGACCGTATGATATTTTATTGAGGAGGTTTTAAAAAATGAATGCTGTCCCTACTCCTTAATAAAAATCCTCGGCTTTCACTCCAAGTAGTCAGTCACAGACTACCGTGGGGCTTCGACAGTCGTGGCAGGAGGGGAGCGAGCGGCGGGGACGGGGGGGTGAGGAGGGACGGGGGAGGCTCGGTGGACAGATGAATGCGGTGGGCTGGACGGCCATTGTGGCCCTCTTGGCCCGCGTACAGTAGGAGCGATATGTCACGGCTATCGGCTGGGTGGCCATAAAATCTTCATGCGGCGCTCTGTTACGGCGTCCCTGTTGGGAAGAATAAGAAGGAAAAAAGGCCGGGTACAAACATGCAAATCACTCCGCTTATATACAGTCAGTAAGTCTACAGTGTCAGAGCCATTAACTGCCAAAGGCTATTAAACTGGTGGACATTTTTAGTGGAGACGAAACAAGCGAAATGCTCTTTAAATGACCCTCATCTGCTTTTCCTGATATTTCCAGACACGTCATCTCTTAGAGTTTGTGTCGATCGATTGGGGAAACTGTTACCTGTCTTGTTGTAAACCGACACACATGTTCAGGAAGAACATGCAAACTTTGCGCAGGAAGGCTCCACCTGAGTGCGAACTCAGTTCTGTAGCCTGGATGCACTTTCGCCTCACTGAGGAGGAGCCGCACCACGTGGGTGAAGCTCCAGGATGCAGTTATCAGAGAGCCGGGTAGAGTGGTGGTGTTGGAGCGAGCCAGGGTCGGAGGGACCGCTCCACATCTCCCTTCATGTTAATTATCTTTTGTTTGCACTTGATAATCCGAGGGGTGGGGGGGGGGAAGTGGGGGGCTGGCTGGCTGGCGTGGCGGCCGTAATGAAAACCCTGAATCACAGGGTCCATATTTAAGGAGAAGAAAAGAGAGTGGGAAGGGGGGGAAAAAACAATGCCGTTGTCATTACCACATCATCAGGGCATGATCAATAATGAATGAAATGCACATTAAGCAGGGAGAGGCAGGAGTTTATGAAAATGACTTGTGTGAATAGATTAAATTACAACTATTATTACTTCGCTTTTGATGTAGTGCGTCAAAGTAATTACAAAATGTTTAAAAAAAAAAAGAAAAGGCGAGCAGGGGAAGAGAGGAGATGAGGGGAAAGCAGGGAGTCTCTCCTGCTAGAGTTATAAAATTGAATTTATGTGACTGGGAAAATCACGTCTCGAGCCGACAGAGTGCTTAATGTATTACTCCAAATAACAATTTCTTAAAATCAGCTCTTTTTTTTTCTTCCTGCGTTTCTGAAGAATTAGAGTCGGAAGAAAAGCGCCCGTGTCCGCATGATGAACCGGTAATATCAACTCCTTTGTGCGCGCCTGTATGTGTCCGGGTGTTTGGCATTGAGGCGAAGTCTGTGTGATAACCTCGCCATTAGCGGCGCGACTCATATTTCCAGTCTTCTTTGTCCCTGACGCAGCTTTACGACGGCCATAAATCTCCCCCGGCCAAAAGTGTTTCAAACCTGCCGGTCCATTAGTTTACAACTCCACCCAGGCTTTTGCTCTTAGAAAATACACAAGGACCGGCATTGGTTATGGATTACAGCCCTCGTAAATCATCGCCTCCTTCATCTTCTCCCTGATAGAAGCACGTCATGGTGAATAAGCCAAACAAGATGGCCTCCTCGGAGCGGCGTCGGCGTCAACATGGTGTTTGTGATAGAGCCAGTCAGAGGCTTTGTCAGGGGATTAGGCTTGTTGAAGGCTGGGCCGCGGCTGCAGCAGCTAATTATCTATATGTTAATGGGACGTCACCGCATCCTTTATTCCGCGCGGCGTCTCAACCCACTGCGAGTGTTTCCTTACATGTTTGTGTGTGTGTGTGTGTGTGTGTGTGTGGAGGGTGGGTGTGATCAAGGATGAGCGCAGGGGGAAGGAAGGAGTTTTCGAGATGACATGTACGGCGGTGATTCTCATTTGTTCGGGGGAAGTTTTCAAACTGTGGAAACGATGTTATTACACTTTGCCACAATCACGCCTGTGTAATGTGCTATTTGCCATGCCAGGCCCGGATTTCGCAGATGGAAATTAGGGGAGAAAATTGCCACTAACTACTCAATTACAGCGCTTGATGGTTAGCCTGACCCCAGTTGGCAGCAGTGGCAACACGGAGCCAATCACCTTCCCCAGATGGCATTAAATTAGAATAGGGAAAGAGGACAATTGCACATATTCATCTGAGAAAGACATTTGAATTACCTCAGATGCTTTGGCTTCATATTGAACAATTAAGTGCAGCGATGGGATTTTATGGGATGGTTTGGAGGCAAGGCGCTATGTTAGCATGATGGAGGCATTGTGAAAGGGCTCTGTCCTTGGATTTTCAATCTGACAATTAACGGGGACGTTAGTAATTTGAAAATTGTGAGAGAGACTGGATTGTCCATTAATCCTGCGACAATTAAGGAAACATTTAGTTGTCGACCTGGTACCAAATGTTTGGTATGTGATATTCATTAAGCTTTACATCTCTTATTCAAGTTGGATGAATTAGGCTGCGAGCATGCTTTGGTCCGCGCCGTTCTCCGGGAGGGTAATTTGATTCGATTTAACTGTTATTCCAAATCGGGGAGAGAAGAAAAAAAAAAGAAGTTAATCTTTGGAGTCTGTCTTCCAGCGCTGGCTTAAGTCGCGGCACTCAGAGAGCGCGCGCTGCAAAATATTTTTGATTTCTCGCTCCGCTCTTTTGCCCCTCCGTGTTTATGCCGCGCTCGCGACGAATAAATTGAGCTATCGTGCGTTTCATCGGTGTAATATTTCACATTTAAGTTGATGTTTGTGCTGCGTGTGATGTGTTTACCCAGCTGGGAAAGCCGATCCCCGCGCAGCACTGGAAAGCGTAATGCAATTACCTGATTCGTTTTCCAGAGATCCCTCCCTCAGTTACAGAGAGGCCAGACGCTTAAAACCACAATCCATAAACTTCTTCACCCCCCCCCCCAGTCTCTGCACAATAGTTGGCGGGCGCAGCTGCTTCCACTAATGCACAGTATATCAAAAGAGCTAATTTGAGAACCACCTTTGTCTGGGGTTTCATCTCCAAACTGTTAAAGCACGTGCATGAACTGTGACTCCAGACAAACAGATCCAGGCTGTAGGTTGTGGGGCTCGCTTTACACCGAAGCCAAAGTAACCAGAACCAGCAGCGCCCGGCAGCAGGCCGGCCGGCCGCGGTTTCACCTGACAGCCGGCGAGCCGGAGGATCCCTCCTCATGCGACGTTTTTCTCTGACAGAATCTGCAGCATCTGCAAGTCTGTAATCAGCGCCGACCGCAGTTTAGTTAAGACGTGTTTTCCCCTGCCAAAGGGGGCTCACATGTGTTTACGTTGCGGTGGCAGACAAAAGCTCCGACTAACTGCAGTGGGAGGCTGTGTTTTGGCAGCGACTGGAACCACTGGCAGGCTCCGGCGCTCATTTATCTCATCTTTATCGCTAAATCAGTGGCAGCTCTCGCGAGGGGGAAGGAGGAGATTAATTGTTTTAGGAATAACTTTTCTCCCGTTCCCTCCGCTTTCTTTCTTTTAACGTTTGTGTGTTTTGTACACGCGTGCAGTCGCCTCGTCTCCGTTACCTGTGGAACGGCGTCGAGCGCTCGCGTCCGTTTAAACACGCGTGCACGGGCTGCGCTTGTGCATATTCTGCTGCGGCGGCGACAGAAATGCTGATGTAATTCTAATACGGTGGCTTATTCTCACGGCTCCGGGCTAAATGGCTGCAGCAGCGAGAGCAGCAGATTTAGCCAAGGAGGGCACTTTTTGGCGTGGAAGTTAACAACCCCACCTCCCCCTCTCAAACATGTTCACGCACACACACACACACGTGCACGCAGCTCTTTTCCAACTGAATCGGTAATAACACTGATTCAGTGACTTTTTTCTTCTCTCTCTCTCTCTCTCCCCCTCATCGCTTCGCTCTTTTTATCTTAGCCAGGCTGTTTGCCTATGCATCGTCACTGGAGGGGCAAAACACACAGCCGTCCTTCTTCCATATTCAGTAGGTGTAAGACATCAAAACATTTTCATCATTAAAATGCTTACCATTTGTGGCCTTTGTAGCACAAGAATATACAATAGATTTAAATCCCCCCCATCCTCCCGGAGAGCAAAACAAAGAGTGCTATTAGTTCTTTATAGTAACGGCGCGGCATCCCAAGGTTCTGCGCGGGGACCTACCTTTTGGGATCAATTATGTGGCCACGGGCTCTTTTTAAAAGAGCTGCACCTGATTAAAACTCTGCCGGTTTCCCAAGGTCCCTTTGTGTGGAGTGCTGAGGCCCTCGCCACGGCTATTTATTAGCATATTGTCTTTTAAAGGTCATTGTCTGTTTTGCACGGCCCCACTCTATCTGGAGTAGGGTCGCCGTCAGACTCGCTTCGCTATTGTTCTGCAGCGCTCGCTGGATGACTGAGGATTGGGGTTGGGTTGGGTGTGTGTGTGTGTGTGTGTGGGGGGGGGACTAAGGTGGGAGAAAAAGTTGTGTGTTCACCCCCCCATGGATAGCAGTCGACTGTATTGATAAAGAGGGTGTAGCGAGCGTGTTCGTATCAGGAGCCGATGGGTTTTTCCCCCCCCTCCCTTCACTCCTGCATCGGTTCGCCAGCCTGGCACGAGCTGATATCTCTGTCTAAGCCAGTTGTCTCAGAAGCGCCTTTACAAAAGAAGGGGGAGCGTGTTTAACACTGGCACACATCAAAGCGGGGATCTGTCGAAGACTCCGGGCCGGCTGGCGTGGCTCAACGGGGCAGACGTCGGAGCGTCGAGGGCTTTTACCGTGCGGATGAAGCCGTTCCGAGGTGCTGGTAATGGAGGGGGAGCGCGAGGGGTGGGGGGGGACGACGCGAAGCGAGGCCTCCCTCAGTGGGACGGGAAAGCAAAGGGGGGGAGACCTGCCTGTTTGCTTCAGATGTGGTAAATGCTGGCTCCCTGTAGACTCCATTAGAGCTTTATCTCCCTACTACGTCGAGGACTGGAGGGAGAATGTGAGACGGGAGCAGGAAACGGAGAAGTTAGGAGGTGAAAGAACGGGATAAATGGCTGATGAAGTCAAAGAAAGCCGGGGATGTCCGACGAGCACGCGACGTTCCACCGTGCAGGTCGCATGCCGATACTTTCCTTTGGCCTGAATCACAAGTGCAGCTGTAATTGCTTCTTTTTATGTCCATTATCACCAACATACTCCATGCATGTCAAACAGTTGACCCCACCTCTTGCATAAATGCAACAAGGTCAAGAAGAAAGAGGAGCCTGCGACAGTTTTTACCTGCGCTCGGACGTCGGCTTTCTCCGAACGGCCCGGGTTCGGATTAAGTGGCCGTCGTTAAAACCAGCCGCGCTTAATGCCGTATGAAAAGGAGAAATAAAGACAAACTGGTGGAGTGGCGTGGGAGACTTTTTGGCTTGGATGCAACGTGACCTCGAGGTTGACGGGAAAAAAGAATCTTAACTTCACTTTAAGGAAAAGAACATTTATTACGGACTCCTTTAACGGCACGTACCATTTATGGCTGCATAAATCAGCCTCTGTGTAATAGCTTGTTTTATCCTATGAGGTATATGAACGCTGTGCGGTGAAGAGTTCTGGTATATATCAGGTTTTAAAGTGAATCCATATTTGCCTTGATGCACTTTTTTTCCCCCCTCCTTTCTTTCCTTTCACCGGTTTTGGTTGGAGGCAAACAAGAAGTGGGGACACTGAGAAACTGGTGTAACCTGGCTGCACTGTTGGTGTTGATTTCCTAGTGATGGGCTTTAAGAAAAGACACAATTAGACGATTTGACAGGTCGATCGCGGTTTGTAGGCCTCAACAGTGGAGCTCGCTCAAGATTAAACTGGACTTTATGTCTCCTCGATTCGACTTTAAACCAGTGCGTGCCGTCGGAACATGTATTTTAACGTTAAATTGTACCTTTTTAGTTAAAAAAATCCCCACTTAGACAGAATGGAAGGAGCTGGGATGGAGTTCCATTCTAATTAAAAGTCGCTGGGACTTTTTATCCTTTTTTTTTGTTGGATGAGACCACACGAGCCCCAGGACATCTGTTGTTAACGCTGACAAAGACCACAGTGCTTCATATTTTCGGGTGAAAATGGGAGTTAATTTAATATCATTAACACAAAATGCGCCTCACAATGAAACTTTTTTTTTCTTTCTTTCCTCCACTGGTACATGTGGGGGTTCTTTGCGTCGTGTGAAGACTCACAGTCTGTACGCGGTAGTGCAAATGAGAATAGAAAAGTAAAAAGGGGGGGGAGAAAAGTGTGGAGGTGAGCGCTGCGTCTGATGAGACATCAAGAGACGACAAGGCGCCTCTAAATCCGCGCTTTCTTAAACTCCCTTTTAAGCAAAAGTGCCACTTTGACAAATTTAAGGAGAAGCGAGGGAGATGATCTGTGCATTCTGAGGTCACAGGGGGAAAGAGGTGCTCACTGTTTTACATTCACTTGAAAAGACTCGACTCAACTCCTCACCTGGTGGGATGACTTCACTCCTGCTTGATGAGGATTGGTGTCGGTGTGTGTGTGTGAGAGGAAGTGTCTGTGTGTGTGTGTCTGTGTGTGCGTGGGACCAGATGTCTCCCACAATATAAAGATGAGTAAAACCCTTAAATGTGGGGGACCTTGTGCTGATCCTCGCTTCTTTAAAGGGCTATTTGAAGGTTAATGCCTCAGTTTATGGTCAATATAAGTACAGCCGGCGCTGAGGGTTCCCAATAGTGTCGTAATAAAATATTTGTGTGTCATGCTGCAGCAGAGATACTGTTGAGGAGCCTGTCCCCCCCGCTTTTACAAGGGAGCGCGTATGCACGAGTGCTGGAACGTTCCTCTCCAGCTCGGAGACAGACGGAAATAGAGATGAAGAGCCTGTGTGTGCGGCGGCGTCGATGTGTTTTGCGTGTGTGTGTGTGTGTGTGTGTGTGTGTGTGTGTGTGTGTGTTGTGGCGGGTTGAGGGAGGGGCAGGACAGGGATCATGAGTGACTCCAGGCATCCAGCCACATCTGACTTTGATTAATTGGCCTGGCGTTCTTCTGTCTCTCCACTGGGCAACATGACAGAAAGGTAGACCACAGAGCCGCGCGGCACCACCAGGGATGATCCGTCTTTTTGCTTTCTTTCCCTTTTTTTTCCCTCCTCATCTGTCTCACTCTTTTTTCTTGTCCCCGTCATTGTCTCTCTCTCTCTCTCTCTCTCTCTGGATCTCTCTTTTCCTCCTTCTTCTTTATGCTCACTGTCAGCACGTGAAGACGACACACTTCACAGAGCTTTGCCAAGTTAGCTCGAATCGCTCAGGCACACCCAAAAAGACTCCTCTGGCGGGGGGGGGCACAATGCACTTCATTGTTTTCTGACAGAGATGCAGTGTTTACAAAACTTCTCAAAATAAAGAGGGAATCAATCAACAAGGACATGATAATGTTTGGTGATTTAATCCCGATCGAAATTTCATCCTCATCACGCGGTTATTTGCCTCATTTGTCAACAGCTCGGCAATTATCACAAATTAATTATCTGTTGGATGTGGCTAAGTGACACAAATTCACACCCCGGTGCATTCACAATTACGCAACGTCTCTCTCGCGAAACAGGCTGCTGAGTTGCTGAGTGATCTGTGTGAACTTTTTTTTTATCTTTCAGGACCTTCAACTTGGTCCTTCAAACCACGGCTTGTTTTTGAGGATGAAACTTCACACTTTTGCCTGATTATTGACGTTATCAAGAGATTTTTGTCCGCTTGAGAGCATCGATGTCGAACTTTCAAACCATCCTCCGATGGCAACTTCAGGGTTGCTGAAGCACCGGTTGCTCCCAGTTTATCGGCCTCTCAGCCCTCGACGGGGGGATACACGGTGTTAACATGCAGTAACAAGTGGCATGAATGACTGCCAAGTCTCCCTCCCCTCTCCTCCTCCTCCTCCTCCTCCTCCTCCCCCCCAGCCACCTATTTCCCCCCTTTTCCTCCCATCCCTTTCCACCATCAGTGTTTAACCCCGCTCAATTTGCCCGTCTGGATGAAACAATACTTGTGATCAGCGCGTGTAATGGCACCTTATTAACCCCAATTACCACAATTAAAACCCTGCTGCCACTGGGCCCCTTTCAAGTCTTAATTAATCAGATGGCAGCGAGGAGGCCGTTTGGTGTGTGTCTGTCCCCCCCCGCCCCCCGCCCCCCCTCCCGCTCGCTCCACTTCCTTCTCCCCTTCATATATGCACGTGCACACTGGTGCACTGGCACTCGCGCGCACCTTCTCCCCAGCCTTGACCGACCATGTGGCCTCGCTAAGAAGCACATCTGGCGGAACAAAACGTCTCCATGCTGGCAGACAAATGCCTCGACTCTACAAATGAAAGGCGAACCTCTCTCTTTCACTCCCTCTCTCCCTCCCCCCCCCCTCTCTCTCTCTCTCTTTCCATCTCTGTGATGTGGGTATAATGAACATTACAAGCCCCCTTGGCACAGTGCCTTATTGGGAGGGTTTGGAAAGCTGCCCAGTTTGTTCCTCACTAATTGCTTAATTGATGCATTGTTTTTACTGATGATACGGATTTGCACCCCTCCTCTTCCTCCCTCCCTCCCGACCACTGCACATGGATACAGATACAAAAGGAATTACACCCTATTAGCGAGTCATGGTCCCTTTCAGCAGACTGTATTAGGAGACTTAAAACCATTGTGATGGCTCCCCTAATTGAGTACAGCCACTTGATGTAACATAATGCCATGTAAATAAAACCACTCCCCCCTCCACCACCACCACCTCCACCACCACCCTCCTCCTGCTCACGTTTCATAAGCAGCCGCAAGAGACGAATGAACGTCTAACCGCCGCAGTGCTAACAAGAGACTCTTTAATAGCCATCGCAGAAATCACTTAAAGATTACTCGCAAAGAGGCTTTTATTTGTTGGTTGCGGCATTAACTCTTATTGGCTCCATGCGAGTCTGAACAGGCAATAACGCGCAGTCCAGTCGAGATAATTGCAAACTGGCGAGTGTTTTTTTAAGGCGTTTAATTAACTTGCTCGGGGTTAAGAAAGGCCTCTCTGAGAGGGAAAAGGGCGGAGCCTGTTGGAAGTGTCCCTTTGGAAAATAGACGCTCTTCAATGCGTTTTTGCGAGATGTCTCTTTTTCCTCCCAATCTCACTACCTAAAAGCACGCTCGCTCACTCGCACACGCACACACGCTGGCGTGCACACACACGAGCTTCTGCATATTCCCACTGATGTCTGGGATAAAGAGGATGTTTTCCCCTCCATCCTTGTGTGTTTGTCCCCGGCTCCGTCGGAGAGCAATCCCTCTCTGACGGCTTCCTGCCAAGAGGGGCCAGGAATCAGCTAGATGAAGGAGAGCCGGGGTCCACTGAGAGATGCTGGAGACACAAACACACACACACACACACACACACACACACACACACACACACACACACACACACACACACACACACACAC